>CAIIXF020000007.1:15995221-16020221 GCA_903813345.2 Owenia fusiformis | reverse complement strand
AGATTGCTTTTTCTTGCTAAGTTCCATTACAAATTTTGGTCCTTTCCCTTTGGCACTTGCGCTTATATTTTTGTTTTAGAAAACACATCAGACATATATGTTCGAGATGTAATGAAACATCTATCCGAACCTCATTGGAACAAAATTACATAAACACAAAGTATCTTGTAAATGAAATAAAAGGTTTATCTTAATTTTTATATATTTTGGGGGTTTTTGTTTTAATTTTTGGAATACTTTTTGTTAAATCGACCAAAATTTCCCTTTGTATAACTATAATATTCAAAGGCTAAAGAAAATGTTGTATATGCTATTTTGCTTCGGAAAGATATTTTATTTCATTCTCTAGAATTGGTAAAAAGAAACAAAAAAAAACAATTGCACAAAAAACAAAACAGTTATATATATAAATAATTTTCGCATTAAATTGTGTCTATAAGTCTAAAATACATAAAGGACCGTGTTTTTCACAGAAAGTTTTCAATAATTGGTTTAAGAGAAAAACATTGTTGAATTCAGTTCAACATAGGACTAACGATACCAATTCTTTAGAAAAAGTAGATATAATCTTAGGTAGGTATCTGAAAGGTATCTATAGGTGTTAGAAAGGTATCTGAAATATTAATATTTCATCAGATATCTCAATTCTTTTTAAAGAATTGTTTTGAAAAAGATTGTTTCCACTACATTTTAAAATTTACATCAATTCTACTTTCTTGAGTTTTTAGAGTTTTGCCGATACCGATCGGCAACGACATTTGATGACGTTTAAGCGCTATGCCGAAAGTCACATTTGCTACAAAAGAAACATTTTCTCTTGTCACCTTGTCATTTTTCCCGTTCAATGTATTTCTGAACAACAATTTTTCTCATTCGATTTTAAAGAAATCATTTATCGACCTTTTCATTATATCACATTTAGGAACGTTGTAATTGTTCAATAACTTGCAAATTTACTTCAATTTACAAATTAACTTCAAAGTGATTGGAATCCTGAACGTACTATGAGTGCTATCTAAATTGCCTATCAAATTGCCATTAACCAAGTATATGACACGATTAAATGTTTCTCTTTCTCATAGTTATTTGATTCTAATTTTACTATAAAGTTGCTATAAAATAAATAAAAAAGAAAGTAATCTTATTCTTTAAAGCTCACTCGCATGATAAATTGAAATGATACTAATTTTGTTTTAAGAAATCATGAAAAACGCAACAATTTAGGCAATCAGTCAAACAAACATCCCGGGTCGCTCAGTAAACATAAAAAGTCTGAATAGTATTTTGAAATAGCAAAATAATGTTCACATGGCAATTGTTTTTAATACTTACTTGGTTTTGTAGGTGGTACATTTGATCCGAATTTTCCCATGTAATTTCCTGGTTTCTTGTACTGGCATACCACAACAGTGCTGAACCAACCATTAGGGGCCTGGTACTTGGTCTCTCCACATCCAACTTCTAGAGTTCCAACCCATACAACCTAGAGTACAAGAGAAACATACAATGTATTTTATAAGTTATAGAGAATATTGTAACGATGCGTAATGATTGACAAGTTCCATGCTGCAGTCTAAAACATGCAAGAACATGCATTATAACAAGATACTCAACATTTCCTTGGTGTTTAACATTAAAAAATTAAAACATGATATTTATGATACTGTACTATTCAAATGATGATTTTCACCCATTTCCGATTTCATAAGCTTTTACTAGTTACAAAAACATGGTCATACATACCTGTGTAAAATGTCCAGTTGCCATGGAGAAACCTGGATTTGCATAGCTATAATCTTTGATTTCATCATACCTAAAACATAATATCACTCTAAATGTGATAACATCGCAATATTTAGAGTGAAATGGTATTAAAAATAAAATGTTACCTTTTCACAAAAATTAAAAAATTGTAATCATTGTAATGTTTTTGCCTATCTTTCTTGATATGTACATAATGGAATGTATACAGTACGTATTAAATGGGGAATGCACGAATTACAATCGCTTTCATTCCTTTATTAGAAGGGACAATGGGAGAAACGTTATTATTTCTTATGAAACCAAAATTCTCCAAAAGATGATAAAAATAACAGTTATTGAACAACATAGTTACTAGTAGTTAAATATTTTGTCAATTAGATATATCCCAGAGTTGGTATATATTAACTAACCATTTCTTTTATATTACTACTAAGTAATTCATGTAAAGTGATAAGCAAAACATAAGCAATATTTGATGTACGCTCATATTCGAGATCAACATATAATGCTGACAGCAAATAGAACTGATACAATTTTATAGAAGTAATAACAAATGTGTTCAGACTTTTGAGTTTCTTTGATAAAATAAACTAGATAACGGCAACTCCGCGGAGTAGCAAATCCCAACGAACAAAATATCAATTACCGAATTCCAATCAATTATACTCATTACTTTGGTTGAAAATGAAAAAAATAGATTTTAGAATTGCAAATTCCTGCAAAGCAGCCATTTTGAATTTTCTGAGGTACAAATCTGAAAAATAATACCATAATTGTGATCTACTCCAAAATTCCTTCAATTTTACGAGGCTCGAATCAGAAAAAAAGATACAATATTTGCAATCTACTCTTAATTGCCTTTCATTTGAGAATAATAAAGCTATACTTCAGAAAGATCTAAAAATAAGCGAAGATTTCTGTTTTCCTGTCCCCCCATACATGGCCCCTGGGGGTCAGGATGAAAAACACAGAATATATGTGAAATAGACAAATGTTGTGAATACACTACCAAAATTTCAAACAATAATATACATCTTTCCACTAAATATGAAGAAAATCTGTCAACTAGTATTTGAGTTATCTTCCGGACAGACGGACGGACTGACTGACTGACGGACTGACGGACAGACGGACGGAGGACGGAGGGCTTCACTATATCCCTAACGAACTTCGTTCGTTGTGATAACTACTGTACACGCATTTGCTACAAAACCCGAAATTGATTTTTTATATTTATACGTGATTGAAGTTGATATGAGTGGACATATTAATCTCTCATGCCTTTGATATGAAACAGACGGATTAGTGAACTAAAGGGATTTAATATATCCCAAACTCAAATACAACAACTCACCAACATTTAATATAGTATAGTATTAGTACTAATGGTTAGTTTGACTTGTTGCCTAACTCAAGAAGAAATTCAGAATCGCATTACACGATTAAGAGATCAAAAATTGCTATTTAATTCATAAGAGTCAATAAAAGAATATATTTATATAGTAGCCTGGACAGAATTGTTCAAGGGTCACTTTTTCTTTAAAATTATTTAAGGAATTAATTTTTTTTTAATTTATTGATAATAAAGGCGTTCATAGTATGACTGACGCAAATACATAATTCATCATTTGTCTCATATTTGTTCAAATTGGCGGCATATTTCATGAATTTGAATGTTCAGTTGAAAGCTAATATTTTATTTATAGATTGTCATAGGCCTAAAGGGTCATTCTGCTACTGTTACAATCCTGATGTAATACAGTCGCAACTGACCAATTAAAAATACAAGAAGTGAAACCCCCCCCCCCAAGGGTCATGAACTCAACTCTATTGAAATGTTCGGGGTTGTGTTCAAGAGGATGTGAAAAGGTGGCGCCCTGATGTGCGGGGTGTGATGAGAATAGGTCCTTAATCTTTTCAAGAGGTCCAAACAGCCATCTCAAAGGGCATTGGAAAGCTGAAGAACAATTCACATGCTTGTCAAGGATGGGTTAAGAGGTGTGTGACTGTGAAAGACATTAAAAACGTTGTACGAACTTTGCCGGTATACATACAAGTCGGCAATCTAAAACAAAATGTTTTACCTCAGTACAGTTTACATGACTTTATAGCCCTATGGCATTTTTAAATATTAACTTTTAACTGAAAATCTTTTAACAAATATTAGACAAAATGGTAAAATATGTATTTGCGTCACTCATACTATGAACGCCTATAATATCAATAGATTAAGAGATGTTCCTTAAATATTTTTTGTATGTCAGAATTTTACTCTAGTTCTGAAATATGTAATCAGATTTTGATAATACTAAAAATTAAAAAAGTTATTAAAGAAAAAGTGACAAACAATTCTGTCCGGGCTACTATGTATGGTTAATGATTTTAATACACAGTTGTCCAGCTCTCCATGTAAAACGATGTCACGCATCATTTAGAAAAACAGGAAATTTGTAATGAGTCTAATCCAGTTTACCAGGCCTGTGTTGCAGCATTGCAGTGGTCACCAGTGATAGCTCTACTACTGCTGCTCTTGTAGAGATTCTCTCCCAGGCCAGATGTGTACGAGTGCTCAAAGGCATCCCTAGAGGCAAGGTCATCAGCGTATGCCTGCGCTGTCTGTGCCACTGTGTCACTGTACGTCATCATTGGGGTATTTTGGTGCAGCATTCTCAATGCATTGTGTCTGTTAAGACAGTCATCCTTGAAGGCTACAAATAAAACATTGAGTACAGCATATGAAGATTATATACAAAATAAAAATTACTTTGATGTATTATTTAAACAAGCACCATATAGCAGCATTTGAAATAATAACTTCAATTTTGAAGTGTTTTTCAATTTTTTCTCTGACAATTATATATGGAATTTTTGTGTCTCTGGAATTTGGATCAAATTGTTTATGTTTATTATTCAAGGTCGCATTTCGCACTGCCTACCAGACAGTTAAAAACAAGTATATTGACTACTCACAAAATACTTGCTTTTTATTGTGTAAATTAAAATGTCATGATACGTGAATACTACCAGACAATGATATCATGCTCTGGTAGCATGTGGACTCTGTAGAAGTAATAAACATATAATAAACAAGTACTTTTATAAAAATCTTATTCCATTAAAATCTAATCGAACCAATCAAATCAGATACCACAAAAGAATTTTAAAGGTTGAAGGGTCAATAACTAGCTATAGACATACTTGTAACAACGGAAAATGAAAATCATCACGTATATCAAATGTCAATATTTGCTCTATAGTACTACAATTGATTTTAGACTTATCTTTGTTAGGGTAGGATGTTATATGATTTTTAGTAATTTGCGACAATAATGTATTTTAATGAATAAGGAAAATGACCATTGATTTTTGTATTGTTAATTAAATTCCCCTGACGTAAGCAAAAAGGACAACAATGCAAGTTTTAATGACTTTGTTGGGGATTTTGTAATTTGCGACAATAATGACCATTGATTTTTGTATTGCTCATTTTAAACCGCCCTGACGTAAGCTAAAAGGACAACAATGATGTATTTTAATGAATAAGGAAACTGACCATTGATTTTAAATTGTTAACTTAATTCGACCGGACGTAAGCTAAAAGGACAACAATGCAATGATAATGACTTAAGAATAATTTGTTATTTGTATCATGGATCAAACATGTCTGACTTTAATTAAAATTGTTCCATAGAAAATTGAAGAACTGGCTAAAATCGAAAGGTCGATAAATAGTATCAAGTTCCCATAAAAACTGAAGAACTGACTGAAATCGAAAGGTCAATATAAGTAAAGAACAGTAAAAAGTTTCCAATGGAAATAATATGTATATGAAATACATCACGCACGTCAAATAAATGTCAATCTTTGCAGTCAGTCATCCTACAAGGCTACAAATAAAAACAATTGAAAGAAAAATCAATGGATTTCTCAAAAATGAAGAATTATGAAAAGTGAATAGTTTTGAAGAATGAACATTCTTGTGGCTTGTTGCTCCAGCTAAAAAAAAGAAAAATGAAATGCTTTGTTGTTGGACACAAACGTCACTTTTTTTTACAAATGTCATGCTTATTACATAAAAAAGGATCTTGTTTTTCTCAAATTGAGCATACCAAAAGTTTCTTCTACACTATATTAATAACTTCTGAAAACCACATATCCCATGTTATTTTCCCATAGGGAAAACTCATACTATCCATTGTTTTCAGCATACTTTTGGTCATCGAAAATTGATATCTTCAAAACTGGACTTTCAATACCATTCTTTTGACAAAGTTTTAGACCCCTTGTTGAATAATCTTTTTATGCAATAGAAATCAGAAAAGAAGATCCTCTTTTGAGTAAATAGGTTCAACATTTTGAAAAAATTGTTGACATGGAGTCCCTAGCTATTCATAATTTTACATGCTTTTGAAAAAGTTTTAGACCCCTTGTTGAATAATATTTCACATATACCTTTACACAAATAAATACATGATTTTTGGGCATACATAAAGTTTCTCCCGAAAGAAGATTGGTATGTTTTTAAAGAAAGGGCTATGTTGATTGATCATAAAATAAAAAACTTTATTTTTGAATTTCTTGAATTTAATTTTACACATTACACATAAGCCATATTTTGGTAAAATACCAAACCGCTCAAAGTTAATTAACTTTTGGCCCACCTTGTATCTGATTATCTAGTCTTATATTTCTTATTACCATGGAGATATAAAAAACTACATTGGGAGAATGAGCGGTAGAAGCATGCAAATAGTTATATTTAAATGTATTTTAAATGAACAATAGTGTTGAAATAATTATTTATTAATTTATTTACATGATTAAGTGTATTTTGATAATAAACGAACTGATGAATTGCAACGCTCATTTTGCATCTTTTCTTTAACACTTATATATGAAATAACACGATGATTATTATTTTGAATAATTTATAATTTATAATAATTTATTATTTGGGTCATAATAATAATACTCCATTGACACTAAAATGACTTGCATATCCGTCAGGTATAATATAAAACACTATGTAATCGATTTTTATTGCATAAATTGTTAATCATTCATGACACCTGCTGAACACTGCTAACTATCACACTAAGAGCGCATGAAAGTTACGTGCTTGCAAGTACTATTAATAAATGATAAAAAGTCATTCCATCCAGGGACGAAATGATATAAAAACGCTACGGAGTTCGGGCATGTGTCAATTAAATGTTCTATACGTCACGTAAGGTATCAATAAATGCACTAATAGTATCATTAAATTTTGTTATCAAGGATTTTTGTTAATTAAAGTCTCCGGGATAAACAAAACATCTCCATGAGTTAGGAATATACAATTGATTTTTTCGTAGCAAATTGAATCAATTTAATTATTCTCTCCAAGTTATCGCATAAAGAAAAGGAACCCAACTGAACCTTTATGTCTCTAAAGTGCAACTCCAAGGTTGTATAAATGTACTTTCTATTGGAATCAATTAACAGTGGATGCTATAGCAGAAGACTGTGGGATAACGGCTGCCAAAAAAATGTTTTTTTCCTAGGACTTAATTAATTCCATTACATAGATCAATATCCCAGATGTCAGTAGGAAGTTACCAGTTTCACAACCAGGTGGCTAATTTGGGTCAAATTACATGGAACATACAGTTGACACTTGAATATTCATCAGTTATGTGTCTTATCATTATACAAATAAAAAATGTCCAGTAAAAATAAAACATTATCTGTCCAACATAAGAAAGGATGTTGCTCTTTTTGTGATTTTCTAGCATTGGGTCTATGGGAATCTACCCAATTAAGAAGTCACGTTTTATAAAAAAAAATTTAAAGTTGATTTTCAAATTTTAGATGTAACTTTACCTGATTGTAGACCTCTCATATGATTTCACTTTGACTACATAATGACGTAAATAAAGTTTATTTCTACTTCCATCTAATCTATTCAGCTAGTCCAGTACATCAGTTTATTTTTGTACCATGAATCACAGGCTAGTATCAAAAGATTTGTCCGCTGTGACGGAGCATGTTATTTGTCATAAAAACACTAAGATTTGAACTGTGAAACTGCTCCGTCACAGCGGACAAAAAATTAAACATTATTTTTTAAGATTAAAAAGACCCAATACATCCAGATCTCAGTAATACATTCGGAGTTATACTGAAAACATATGTAAATGTTATCATGTTACCATATCATCACCATATCATTAAAAAGTTAAAAAAGCAATGGTACATTTTAGAGTATGATACTCTGGAGCCATTTTGAATTGCTTTTTTACTCCAAGCTTTAATGAACTTCAAACAGAAGTGAAGGTTACCCGCAAATGATATATCCATTGAATGGATTAAGTAATTTTCTTTGATATAATGAAACATATGAGTTAAAGAATAAATTGTTAAGTATTCTTAGTGTTTTTATGAAAAAATAGCATGCTTCGTCACAGCGGACAACTCTTTCGATACCAGGCGCCTGTGTGAATATAAAACAAGAACCACTAAGATCCACTAACATAAAGTTTTCTATGTAATTAATTTAACCAAATGACGTTTACAAAGGGGAGAATAAAAATATGTTTTCTTTGGCAATGATTTGTTTTTCACTAGTCAGTGCACTAGTTCTAATTACTTGTACAATGCACTGGTTGGGAACATGGTTTTTCTTCGTTAACCAGCCTTTCACTTCTTGGAATCCCAAGCTATGAAGTTTTCATCTTAAAAATCAAACTGGTTAGCGCATATGAGCTTTAGAGGGGCTCTAACAAATAAGAATGTCCTGCTCTGCTTTAGTGCAAAATGGTCAACAAAGCCTGGAGGAACTACCAAAAATCATTACGCAACACAACATTAAATCAATAGTCATTACTCTTCGTAGTTTACATTTAGTAATTTCGAGACAAAGTCCATTGTGAGTGCAAAAAGTTTTAACAAAGGTCACACAATTGTTAATCTTCATCACTTGGAAACAAAAAACAATAAGCTTTGTCTAGAAACTACTGACATGTAAACTATGAAGAGTTATTTAACTTACATTGAAATGGACTTGTATATGTCAATGTGAATTTTGGCACTTGCATTACAACAGTTGAAATGGATGAAATAATGAGGTAAACTTGAGGGGCTTTCTATTATATTCAGTGATTATAGATTACATTGTCCAATCATTTTAGCATTACTTAAATGTTGAATAATGTCATAAAATACTGCTACATAAGTAAAAGTGATAGTAAATTATATCAGACAATGTTGGGTCGGAAAATGAACCATAATTTCAATTTGTTTCAAAATGCACCTAATGGATTAAGTGTATTTTGTAACCCTATGCTAAACAATCGAAACATGATCCTATTTCATAGTTTAAAACTTGAGACCCTCCGCACAATTCAACCGGACTAATCTGATTTTAAAGATTTCAAGGTTTCAAAAGATTATTAAAATTATTCTGGAAAAATGGAAATTGATTGTCACACAAAAGAAACCTGTATAAAAGTATTTCATGAGCAACTTCATTTTGAATAACCGTAATTGTCCTAAAAATGAAATTAGCAAGAACATTGACGTCATTTATACAAATGTATGGCACGCTTATCCGAGACAGGTCCGACGAGTATTTACTTAAAGGGATTGACATTAATTTGATTTACCTGAAAAATATCATTGACCCTTGGAATAAATCCCATATTCAATTCATCTCAGTAAATAAATTGTGTCAATTATCAATTATAAATTATGCCAATATTAGTACAATTTGAACTAGAAAATAGCAACTCCACCTAGTAGCAAATCCCATCGAACAAAACATATTTCATTCACACGGTGGCGTTTATATCATTCCTTAGTTGTGATTATGTTTACATTACGGAATAAAACATACCATTTTGAAAAAAGGTGACCTTGTGTTTCAGGAATGGTGATTATGTTTCATAGCAAGTTCGGACGTCAATACTATATAGCACACGCTCAAGGGAATTAATTGACTTTCTATAGACACAAAATACATCTCTGACGATAGAAGAATGAAAAAGCCCTGGAGTCCCAACATCCTTTGTTTACATTCTCAAAAAACTGAAAAATTAGATAAGTTGTAAGTTAGAGATAAGCCATTAAAAATTGTCATTTAAGTTATCAAAGATTATGTTTTTATAAAAAATAGCGGCCATTATGAATCGAGCAGCCATATTGAGAATTCCTTCTCAAATAGAGGTCCTACGCCCACAAAGCATTAGCCTATAAAAATTTAACCAAATCCGTCTTTCGGTATTTGACTTATCACAAGGACGAACGAACAAAAGGACGGACAAACGGACGGACGGACAAAATATATCATCTATATCCCTACGAACTTCGATCGGTGGGTTAATAACAGCATCGATGAGATTGGTATAAGGCATCATAATGTGCAATTATT
Organism: Owenia fusiformis; assembly: GCA_903813345.2. Classification (NCBI taxonomy): domain Eukaryota; kingdom Metazoa; phylum Annelida; class Polychaeta; order Sabellida; family Oweniidae; genus Owenia; species Owenia fusiformis. Next base: position 16,010,050 of record CAIIXF020000007.1, on the reverse strand, counting down.
TTGATTCAGTTGAACTAAGGAACTCATTGAACTGAAACTTATCTCTTGGATAGGGAAGGCGAAGAGGCATATTTTATACATCTTGTTTAATAAAACATTGTATGTTTTTTCTCCCGTCTCCCATCTTTTAATTTATTTATTTTATTTCGGATTCTCAATTCTCTCGCTTTTAAAATTGCATTTAGATATTTTTTATCAGTTTGCTCAAATAACTACCATTAATTTAACTTTCATCCTAGGTTTTGCATATTTAGTTACGTAAACAAAAGCATTCACACATCGAAAAGTTTCCAATCAAAGTAACCTATAATCTTTTATTGGCAAATATGAGTTTGGTGAAACATCTTAATCTTGATTGGGGGAGACAGTCTGTGATCCTCTTTAGCAGACCTTTTCCTATTTTCTTATGAATATAAAGATGATATGAGAGTTAAAGCAATGCTCTGTGCACCTTTCATGAGTACTAGTATAGAATGGTAAAAGGGAGTGTCAACTTGTCAGTTCCGTCGTGCATTAGATAATAATTTGGAATATATTCGTGGTTTGTTTGCCTTCGCGTGTGCCCTCGGATATTTACTTTTCTTGTTGTGTTTAGAAATGGTTTCCAAGAAGGTAATATAATAGAGAGGCATAAGGGAAAATTTGAACGAAAACGTGTAACATAATGAACCCTGGGAATTGTACTCCACCTCTCATTTGGTTCAAACGGGAACCTAATTACAATTGTTTTCCTCACATCTTTATACTCAATCTGGCAAACAAAGTCCAGTGAGATGAACATACTTTTAGGCAGGGAGATATAAAACTGTTTCATATGTCTTTGTTTTAAGCGGATCGTGTATCGTTCTTAGAAGATATAGAGGTTAAGCTTTGCGTTTTAAGAGAACCTGTACTGAACGTGAAACTAAAAAAATTACAGGGGTTCAAATTTGACAATTTTGCCCAAAATAGTCAAAACTGCATTGGTTTGAAAAACATAATTTCCTTATGACTTAATACTCAATCAAGCAAGTAAATAAGTTACGAAGATGAATAAGGATGCCCAGAGGACATTTCTACACATTTACGTGCAAGTTCTCTTAAAACCTGTAGTGTAACTCTCTAATTGCTTAACTTAACATGCCTAATGAGTCTTATGAAAAGTTAGACAGAAACTTGTGTTTATCTATCATTCAATTGTTTGTGTTACAAATATTGCTTATTGTTATTTGCTTAAGATATATTTATGTAAACTATCTATAGATATTGTACCACTGCACAATCGTCTTTAAATGCAAGCTCTACGATCGAAGGAAAGATTCAACTAGTCAATTAATTAATTTAGTACCATCCCCTTCACCATTAATATCTAAGTTTTATTTACTGCACCTTATATATGTATTCAAAATTGTGTATATTTAATTTTAAATTAAAAAATTCATTATTATTTAATAACTTACCCCCAGTTGCCACACCGACCAGCAGTGTAAGGATAATCACTTTCATCTTTCTTTTAGTTGTTTTACCCTACTCTGGGTTGTTTAAAACATCTTTCCTAACTTACTCATTCACCAAGTTCTAAAACTTTTATAGTTCCCAGGATAATTGTAACATAATCAATTCAGCGGATTATCCAATGAGTGTTCTTGGATTGACAAGTATCAGAGCACGTGATTTTCAGGACCTGAAAACAAATTCAATTCAGATATTGATTTCTTACGCGTCTGTAAGTTTATTTATTAGATATTACATAATGTGAAATCGATCCCAGGTTAAATGTTTCCAATATAGTATAAATATATTTGTATGTGGCACATAATTTCTTATATCAGTTTGTTCAGAACGTCGACTTTTTAGTGCTGTTTTAGAGATGTTGCATTAAACATTTTGTAAACCTAAAATATAGCAGACATAATGTCTTTGGTTATTGTGTTCACCTTGGATTATTTCTAAATTGATACACGTGGAGTTTAAATAATTTATATTTCAATAAATACTCTACTTGAAAACACTAATCTGAGATCGATTAGACTTACCTTGTTTGACTCCTTTACAGTTCACATATTGTCATCAAGCAATTGCAGCTTGAAAGCCCATGCGTGTACCATTGTGGCCATCCGAAAAATGGAAACAACACGAGAAAAAAACATCGTAGGGTAATGGTTTATTTTGCACGTGTAAAAATACTGAGTACAAGACAGGTACTCAAAAGCAACTGATGTGAATAGGGTGCTACACTTTTAAAGAGAACTTTGCCGAGAAAAAACGTCCAGTATTGGTAGGTGTTCACTACAGAGAGTGTAATTTATACAGAAGTCAGTAGAGTATATGCGGAGGAAGGGTGTCCACGAGAGACAGGCGTTCACTAGAGAGAGGTGTTCACTTAGACTAAATACTGTAAATGTAAATAGCAAAAGATGAATTGCACCTTATCATAAGCTGTATAAAGCATTCTTAACACAAATAGTTTTTTTCAGTAAATTTTATGAAATATTATCGACATTTGACCTAAACAGTGATGATTTATCTAATAGCCTATATAATTTCAAGTGACAGTATCATCATGCAACGACATCGTGGTAAATTTATATATCAATCATTTAGAATTTAGAATACTCAGCATATTCTGTATGTCACATTTGAAAAAGCTCTTCCTCTCTTGTATGTTTTCAATATGCATATAGATTTTATGTTGTATGTTACTCTGTAGATGTAAAGTAGTTGTAGTAAGTCAGCTTGTATTCGCGAATGCTCTATTTCATTTAAATATGAAAAGAACATGTCACTATTCCAATCATATTTAAATGAGTTGGTCAGCCGACTACCATTAGTTACATTCGCGAAACATAGTCTTTTAGCAAGTAGTTGTGACCAATGTAATCATGTTATGGTACAATATGTCAAAATGTTATTATAACCTCCCTAATATATCAAATGCTAACGAACGTATAATATCGTTACACAGAATGAAACACCATATTACCTCAACATATCCTATTATAGTGTAAGACATTTTAAGTACTCTTGTCATCAATTGGTAAAATTGATTCTAAATGGCGTGGAAGGGGTGGTTTGACATTGTTGTATGTTAGATCACAAATTGGAATTTAAAATTGTTTTCCTTATATATAACTGTTAGTGTACTCTTAGATGTGTCTTTTCCTTTAATGCTCTATGGTCTCGCTTTTTAGCAATGCTTTTGATACAAAAATAGCATCATGACTTGCATATAATACACATGGGATACATAATAGAATTGTTCTTCTGGCATGTCTGGCGTACTTAATGTTCTAATGAACTTGAACTGAAAAATCGGGAAAACAGCAGGTCACATTGAATGAATTGCTGAAAAGGTGGAGAATTATATTGATCCCGATTTTTTTGTTCCTAGATCGTGACACTGATGAACCTAGTACCTATAAGTGATAAGTGATGGAACCTGTATACATTTTAAATCCATGCAATCCAGCATGGAGAAATATCAATATATTGATCAATAATAAGTCCATTTTTGGAGATGGCGAGGTTATTAGAGGGATTATAATAGAAAAGAAAATAAAGAACATAGATTACTATTTTTCATAATTTTTTAGAAGATATATAAAATACTTAATCCAAAAGATAAGTTCCCCACACACATAACGGACTATTCTTTAGCGCCCAAACTAACATATCATTGAACTTGTTATTGGGTGGAGGAGGCACACATAACTGGAGGGCATAACAATTGTATTTTATATGATTCATTAGTAAGAAGCCTTTTGCAGATCTCAAGTCAATTTCAAAAGTCTTATATTATTAGTCCTTTTAGACTTGTTGTAACATGCATACTTCAATATGTATATCACTTTCTATAGATTTACCTTATTGTAAGAGTGGTATTGTTCAAAAGTGTAATCTATAAAAAATATTTGATCAGATATTTATATTCTATTTCAGAAAATAAAATTTGGATTGTAAGGAAAATAAAATATATTATACTTTCTTTTCCTTTTATTCAGACTCATACCTTTAACATACACTTCTTTACAATATCACACTACTTTTCAACCGTTTTAGAATTGCATGAAGTTGAAGAGAGAATCGGATCTAGCGAGCAAGTTTTAAAAAATTGTTTCAATTTAAGAAAATTTTTGGCTCATATTATCCCTTGTCAAGTCTATTTTCTTAAAAGTACATGCTTTACTTTAGGAAAAAACGATTTTTACAAAAATTATCTATAATTATATGGTGCCATTTTTATCATTTGGGAGAATTAAAAAAAAGTTTTGCACATTGAATCTTTAACAACGTCGACAATTTATAACATATCATGGACCTTTTAGGAGTAATTGAGATTGTAAGGAATAGATTGGTTGGTCAATTATACATTTTGCTTGCAATATCGTCACCCCCTATAGATCTAATTTTTCCTTCAAGTTTGAAATTTCAAAATTACAATGCGTTTCTACGAAAAATATGATCGAGCGATTTGCCTGGAAATGCGAAGACTGGGAAAATGAGAAGCCCCGTCGACCGCAAAGCTCTCTGTATCACATATTAAATTATGCATACTTCAATTTTTTCACTTGGCACCTTTTGAGGTGGATCCCGGCTATGGCATTAATGGTTGAGAAATAGGGATCGAAACCAGCCATAGTTTTCTCCTGATGACCATTGTGAATTGTTGTGTTTTATGGATTATGATGATGGCTTTGCGAACGGATGTTGACCCTTTGAATTGCCTATGGACTTCGAGACTGGATTTTATCTATCCCACATCATTTGAGACTGAATACTCTATCTTTTATGAGTACTAGTATCTACAACTATTTTTGATGTTATGAGTATTGGCTATCAATTTTTCAATTTTTCTTCAACATGTATTGTTATGACTTCAGCATGAATGAAATGTCCCTTGGTGTTCTGGTCCTGGATTGTGATATTGGTTCTCGATTGGAGGGGGAGGGGGTGTTAGACATTGTTTCTTTTCACGTTAGATGGTTTTGGGATATATAGGGTCTACTTTTCTTATGACAGATTTACACTCACAGTTTGCTTTTCTTGTTGGGTTTCCTTAAAGTTTTTAGTCACCCTTCCCTTTTGGCATTTGTGCTTATATATATACATTATGGTGAAATTATGGTACGGAATCTGAGCAAATCCCACTGAACAAACGTATGTTATCAAATCACTCGTCATTCGCACTCATGTCATGATCGAACTTAAGAGCAGTTGTCAATACTCAATATTACATTATAATCATTTTGAATTAAGCACATTCAGGGTTCGTACACCGTTTTCAAAATGAAATTCCTTGACATTTCTAGGCAAAAAAGGAAATTTCAAGATCTAGTTTTACTTGCACGCCCTCATAAAAAGTCTCAAACAACTGTTATTTAGACGTATTATGAAACATTTGGGGTTTCGCCTTTAGTACCATACTTAACTTGATTTCAATTATTTTATTCACCAATTTAATCCTGATATATTATATTTTCAATTTTACATTGAAGGCCGAAGGTAAACATACATGTACAGAGGCGTAACCAGCAAATGTCAAGGGTGCACTTTTTGGGTTTGCATCACTGCGATCAAAGTGAAACCCCCAAATGGGTAGGGGGTTAATCCCCGGAAAATTTTAAAAATTTACATTGTATATGGTGCATTCTAAGCATTTCTAATTATAATTTGTTAATGATTTGTAATGAATCCAAATGACAACTGAAATTCCCACCAAATGAACCATATTTTATCGAATACTAATCATTGTGAACATTATATTATAGCAATAATCTGACATTACTTTTGCCCTCACTTCTACACCAAAACATGATACCATATAAAAAATTCCTTCCTGAGTAGCGTCACTATACGGCATGAGCCTATACTACCCAATCAAATCATCGCTAGTTCTGTTATCAGGAATCATCTTTCTTTAAATTATCAATAATTTGCAAAAAAATAGTGGCTATTTTGAATTCAGAGGCCATCTTGAATATTTCTTCTTGAGCAGATATCCCTTGTCCCTAAGGCATCGCCATATAAAATTTGAGCCAAAGTAAAACTATAGGTTCATCTTTATATTACATGAAGATATAGTTTCTTATTTTCATGTTCGGTTATATCCGCCTCTTCCCGTGAAATTTGGACCTAATCCAAAAACTGTTAATAAGGTTTCCAAAAAGAAATATATGAAAAGTGTATTTTTGAGCAGAGGGTCTATATAACCAAAGCATCAGTATATAAAATTTGAACCAAATCTGTCAACTGATATAATTTGATCGCCCTGACAGATGAATAGACTGACGTACAACCGGACTGATGAACAGACAGCTTCTCAATATAAATACAGTTTTTACACTGAAAAGAGTTCCCATAATTTTTTCATCTCCCACCCTCCTCAGATTAACCCCTCAACAAAAAATGAAACATATACAGGTAATACCTTTGAATGGCCTGGGACTAACTTACTACATGGTAAAGCACTTTGGACTTCATTGATATCCCCTCGGAGCCCTAAAATGTATTTTGCTGGAACATTATTTTTTCTACACTGAAACAAAATTCCCTGACATTTCAGCATATTTGATAGAGGTGGCACCATCTTTTCAATCAAGAATTATTCAAAGACATTCAGTTCGCATACACAACTTCAAATGCTATTTCCTAAGTGAGTTATTTTTTATCGCTTCAATATTGATGCAAGTCTAGCTTTGTATCATATTTGATTGAGTGGCCGGGTGAGTATTGTTGAGGATTCTATCCTTTTTTATGAACCATGCCCCTTAAAGCAAAGGTCGTTGTCCCTGGGATTATCATCCCACCAAACGACAATAATATTCTCACTCATTTATAGTAAAACGTAATTATTAGATTAAGTTTTCAAGCCTAACCTGCACACAATTAATTGAAGTCGCTTTTTTATTAATTATTTTTCTTCATTCCTTATATTTACCATCAATGCAATGAACAAAACTAGAATAACTCAAGATGTTTCTTTACTACTACAAATATTTTTATTTTTAATAATACGTAGTGAAGGTACAATGCGTCTATGACAATTATTAATTGAAGAGAACATTTCTGATTCATTTCACCTTGATAAAATAGTAAGCTACGGCACACTTCTGAAAGCTAGATAGATTTCAAACGCCTAGCAGTTGAATTATGCACAATATTTAATGATTGTTGCACATTATTTCCCTAAGAGTCATCCTATTCAATTCACAATTTACCGTTTTTAGCAAATTAATTTAAATGGACTCAATCTGGGAAAATGAAGTTTACAAGATGAATATATCAATATAAAATAGAATTACACTGGAACAACTGCTGTAAATTAAGTTGATTCTCAGGATATGTGCAAACAGTGTACATTAACACTTGAATAACGACAATGAGTGTTCGTTTTTAAAACGATTAACCATGGTCACTAGTCTGCTGTACGTCATGGCATAATGCTGAACATTCAAAAAACTACATGATTTAAAATTGACACTATCATATAGGTTTATAACTACAAGAGGTCTTTACATATCCACAACTACACAACAGTACACGACGGTTTATAAGTCATCAAGATCATCGTTATGCTCCTGTTGATCATACAAAGTCCCCATTGGGGCCATGCTATTGAAGGTATGGCCGGTGTTAATAGCCGGTAAGGGCGTCAGTTTCTTAAACACATCTTTAGTGACAGGTTCATCCCCAGATTCAACAATCCTGTCTCCTCTGAATGGCATGACAGGCGTCTCAGATCTACCAGGAGTGGGGTCCTCAGATAGTTTACTGAGATCAGCTGCGCTGGGCGAAACTTTGCCCTCTAAATAAAGTTAGAAAATGTGACAGGTGTTATTTGGTGCACATATTAAACAAACGTGGAAAAATTAAAACATGAAACATGTTGTGATAATGATTGCTCATCTTTCAAAAGTGACGCTGTTATGTGACATACATGTACATTAACACCAACTGAAAATCAAAGTTAGTAATCAAGCTGAAAACAAAATAACTGCATTCAAACAAACTTCATAAAACATGCATGATGTTAATGTCAAAAGGCATTATACTGTAACACACACATGTAGACACTGTTAGTTTGATTGTAAGCTGCAATATGGTGCTATTGTAAAACGTATATTATTAGATGAAGTGTTCTTCAATTTGCTGTTATAGTGCTCTGCGGGTAACGTGGTATTGCAATTAAGGTATTATAAGGGGATGCTTAATCATCAAGATTTAAATCAGTGCCTTTGTTATCCATGTACAATGTGCTCACAGGCCCCATCACATGGAAGCTATTGGGTTTACGACTTATTATCGGCTTCAATTTTATCTTGGGTTTGCTCATATTGATCTTGGGGAGATCGTTAATGTCCATATCAACATGTGTACTTTTACGCCTAACAAGCGAACTCTTTCGTTTAACTATTTTCTTTTCACAAGGAGGCAGTTTATCAGAAGCAGTCTTTAGGTTAATTTCCTTTTCAGGTTTAGAATTAGTAATTTTGGGAACCTCCTCCGCCTGGTTGTGGATTTCTGAGAAAAAAGGAAAACAAGATTAGAGATTAGGTAATTCGTATCCATATTAAGTATGTATTAGCAGGATTGAAGAAACTTTTCATCAACACAAGCAAGTAAATCCTGGAGTTAAATGAGAAAGTATTAGAGTCCTAAAGGTCACTGTATAGGTCCTCGTCATTCTCCTGTTGGTCGTAAAGAGTGTTAATTGCACCCATTCCTGTGAAGGCTTTCTGTTTAGGAGCAAGCACTGGGCCTAATTTCCTATTAGCTTTCTTCCACTTCGAGTCATTTGCCACATCTGAGGCTGTTATTTGTTCCAAATCTTGCTGGTTAATGACGCTATCTCTGGGCATGTACCATGGTCTGGACATGCCATCTGGCCCCACGTTGCCTGCGCTTGAGGGCCTGGGGGAGGCAGGTGGGGGAGACAAATGGCCAGGGGTGTCAAGGCGTGTTGGGGAGTCATTTTTCAGATGCTTAAGATCATCTATGCTGTCAGGTGAGATTCTTCCTGTACTGCCAAACTCTGGCAAAGCAAGGGAAATTATTCAATATTAACTATAAAGGTAGAAAAGTTCCAAAGTAACAATACAGGAGCATTTATTTCAGTTTGTAAATCATACAAAATCCTGTACATATACATTTCTTATTGTTTTAGGTCTGTTATTAAGTAATCTAGAAAGAACAGACCATATAAAACAGAGTATTTAAATAAAACCTTATACAACTGTAGTGCTATTATGAAGTCATGACAAGAAATAAGCCAAACATTGTTTACTGTGATATTCTTTTACAACACTGCCCTTAATCCAAGAACATCTTTAAAAAATTAAATAAAGCTATGTTTAATTATTAAAATGCTTGTAAAATTGACTTTTCATGGTGTCAAATATGAAGGTAAGCTAGTAATTACTATTTAATACTTAAATTTACATACCATCTTAAATACTTACCTGGGGTTGGAACGCTTAATTCACATTTCTTTATTCACAACCAAATATATTTTGACATTTCAATAAATTAGGTTCTCAAAAAGAGTGTACTTACTAGATTTCTTTCCTTTCATCATGATAACAACAATGACAATGATCACTATGGCAACTACAGCAACAGAGCCTGCAGCTGCAGCTATGATAATAGTCGTGTCACCATTTGGTGCAGCCTGTAAAAAGGTAATAAGTCATTTTTAAGATACTGTATTAGTGCTGCTTTTATAGTGATGGGTGATAGTGATTTATTTATAAAAGTTACTCAAAGATTAGCAGAATGCAGAAGATTTTTACCTATAGGTTTACATGAAAAATTTATAGACTGTTTTACAGATTCCGTCTATTACTTACAGGAGGTGCCGGTCCACCAAGATACTGCTCACCATCCACTGTCATCTCTCTACGTGCCACGATGTCTGTACCATCAAAGGTTAGGAGCAGGTCTCTAGAAACCTCATCATAAATTTCACTAAGGACACTCTCAACATCAGGACCATAGCCATTCACAGAGAATGAGAGAATGATGCTTCCTGGAATATTAATATGTAACGATTGGGTGTTAATTTATTGACAATGCATTTATTAATTGATTGGCTGATACAATAAACATTTAAGTCATCAAACCTGATTGTGTTATAAAGAAAAATTTGTTTGTGTAGCCATGAACCTTGACGAAATTGCTACAAAACAACTTTGATTTGTTCTGATATCTATAGCAACTGAATATTGGCACTTCTAAGAGATAATGTATATTAAGGTAACTTATATCTAATAGCATATGATTCATCTATTAAAATGCATTGTTTAATACCTTTAGCCACATCCCAGCTACCCAGTGTAGCATTGGTGTAGTACTTGGGTACAAAGTAGTTATACATTTCGGCAATAAACATGCTCTCTTTGTTGAGGACAATAGCATCATAATCGGCATCAAAGAACAACTGAACAGCCTTGGTGGTGTCAACAGTGACAGGAGTATAGCTACTGGGCATGATGTCCATAGCTGCACTGGTCACAACAAAATCATAATCTGCAGGGTTGGAGGTGACATGGACATCAACGAGAACCCTGATGGGTGAGGAAGGGGTCATGCTAAGGCTGAATTGTCCTACTCCTGTACTTGGGTCAATAGTGACTGTATCCACTCCAGAGAGGACACCGACGTTGCTGGTGACGCTGTTCAGACTAACGCTGGCACTCCATGTGTGACCCTATTATGAATAATAAGCATGGGAACATGTATTTTAAGAACCGACACAAGATGTAAGATTGAAGATGTACAATTTTAGACCACGTTGGTGGCAGAAATTTTGAAACACTTTTGGAAACAACACAAGAACCAGCTGGTAAACCCTGACAAAACATGTAACATTATTATCCAGAGGTAAAACACATTTTAGAGAGCAAAATTGTTCCCAAGTTATTTATATAGCATGCCCAAAATCTTTAGATCTTGACACGCCGATCAGCACAAGATGACAAAAGTGTGATAAAAAGTTATTAGGCATTTATTCTAACAGTTTCCTGGTGATTATTTCATTCAATCTAATCTTAAATTTTACAGGTCATTTTAATGGCAATTCATTTATGTTTGCTATAATATACCTTTAATGCAATGTCTTCATATTTCAAGTTAGTGTAACCATCTATTATCTCAACACTGAGGCCCATATCTCCTCCAGCGGACAGCATTGAACCACTGCATGTTACATTAGCACTGAGGGGAGTGATTGGGACAGAGAACTCTGGTGTTGTCATGTTGAAGCCTGTGCTATCAGCTGGATGAGTCACAGCGAAGAATATCTGATACCCAGACCCTCCATGTGACACACCTAGACCACTAAAATTAGCTTGGCCAGCAGAAAACCTGCAATAAAACATTACATATATCTGAACCATAATAGATTACGTTTAACCGCATGGGCTCAAACTACACATTCTGAGTAGGATAAAATTGGCATGTATACTTACTGTATAGTTGTGTTTCCAGTAAGAGTGGCAAGAGTATGAGAGCCTTGGCCAAGGATCAGTGTAGCAGTCATTTCCCAAGGATTGTGGAAGGATCCAACAGCAGGCAAAACATTTCCCTGTAGATATAATATATAGTTTCTATATTTTACAATATATACATCTAAAGTAGGAATAAAGTTAATCATATATAAAAATAATGTGGAATTTCTGTGGAAGACTGCTAGATATACATACTGAGACTCCAAGCAGATTAAATACAGGGGCCGTCTTGAAGGGCACAGTCTCATAGAGGACATCCAAAGCTGTAGAATACTGTAGTGTTTCGGGTTTCATGTAATTCACGCCTGTTCCAACCTAAAGAGAAAAACAAATATTAACAAACAAAAAGAAAGCCAATGATACAGTATGTGTGCAATATAACAAGAACGTAACATTTGCAAATGAAATTGATGCACAAGATTTACTGCTTTTTTTGAAAATTCATTCTAAAGAACAGTTATATATTTTTCGTTAAACATATTCAAGCATTACCTGTTCATCATCATCAAATGTTTCCCAGTTAGGATCAGAGACATCAGGAACCGGTTCATAAATGACAATATCAGTTATGGTTGTGTTCAGCGACTCCCCGATTGTGCCAAGCTGGACAGCATCTACAATGGTGGCAGAGGCAGTTGCCAAATCAGCAGAAGTCAGTGCTCCTGGTTCTGTTGTGTTAGTGAAAGTAGAGCTTGGGGTCTCTCCAATTTCTAGGGTAATGGAGTTACCATTTGCTGATCTTTTGTTAAACAATGAACGTCGTTTCCTTCCAGAGTTTGCACTAACAACTTCCATGACCTTTATCTTGCTTGGGTCAATCTTAAGCAGTAAGGCCAGATTACTCACAATATTCTCGCCAAAGAATTCATCAATTGTGATAGCAGGAGTGTTGAAGCTCACATACAGTACAGATGTCTGCTTGATGGTGATCGGCCTGTTACCACGTATCAAAACATAAAGCTCTCTGAGATCTCTGTCAACATAGTTATCTCCAGCTTGACCATTTACAAGATCTGGGTGGTACTCATCAAATGTTGTTGGAGCTTTAAGTATCATATCTCCATCATCATTGAAATCATGATTAAGTGCTGGCCTGTAGACTCCATCCACATAAAGATCGAGACGGTAGGGGGCTTTGTAGAAGATGGCCACACTTACAGTCTGAGACTCAACAGCATTCAGCAAATGCAACCGCAAATTCTGGGGGCTGGTACTTGTGAAGTACAAATCATAATGTTTACCTGAAACAAAATATCATATGCAACTCAGGGATGTCATAGAATTTCAGATTCAAAGGTCCAAAGGAGCCTTGTAATTTTGTATCTCTAGACTACAGAAAGCAATAGAATAAATGACAGAATAGTCACAAGCGCTACATGTAAATATACAATTTTCTGAATCCTAATATTCCTAGAAGCTAGACTTGGAGTAACAACCACACTTTTTCCCTTCAACAATCTTAAAACATCCATAAAATTGTGTCTTGATAAGTTATATTTCCGAGTCATTTTTATACATATCTATGCACTGTTAATGACAGCAGCATGTGTAATTGTATTTAATGCTCATACCTGTGGCAACAATGGAATAAAATGTTGATATACGCTTCTGACATGTATAACCAAAGCACCAGCCGTGGTCTTCTGGCCCATTGATTAGGTCAACATATTTGTCACCTACAAGAGATATGGGTGAGAGACGACGCATTTCTGTGTCCTTATCCAGACTTTCTATGACCATCATCTCATAGTCCAAACCATGACATTCGTATGCCTGCCAATCATTGTTCAACACGCAGGATGCATCACGAATTATACCTAAAATTGAACAAAAGAACACATCTCAATTTTTCTCAAAGTAAATGTTTGTCAGACTCAATTAGATGAATAAGAATGTTGAATATCTGGACTATTCATATTAAAGAGAGTATGTACAAATGACACCTACATCAGAAAATCAATTTAGAAAATGAGCAATTATATTAAATTCTAATTGATGGTACCTTTGTTAGGACAAAGATCTTCTGGAAACAACCTTGTTCCATCAGCGGCTGTAAGGTATACCTTTGGTATACGATAGTCTCCAATCCCTCTGGACCGATCTCCATCCCAGGCCCACTCTGACTCTGGTATGATTGTTCCAATACTCCCAAGGAATGTACCATCAAGATCGTCCAGTATAGCCTTCTTTTTAGCATCACATTCCATGTCAACACAATTTGAAGGATCAATATGACTGAGTAGTGGTCTGCCAAGAAAGGCTTTTCCTTTCTCAGCTACATTTAAAAGTTCAATGTTGCTTGTTCTAACTGGGTGCATAGCATCAACATTATTGGGATTTGTCGTGATAACAATATCTTTCCCACCACAACGATTGTCCCCAAAATTTGCAAATGTGACAGCTGAAAATGCAATGTAGTTTTGTTTTCAAATTTTCTACATTTACAAATTATAGTTGCAATTATGTTTTATGTTTTCTGTTTCAATTCACTCTTTCATTAACATTAACAAATAGAGATGATCATATGTCATAACATTGAAACTGAAAGAAATTTTCCTACTTACAGTCCACAGTAACCAGTCCAGCAATAGCAGGGTAAGACGTCATTCCTTTAAAAGGCTTTGTAGGTGCTGCATTATGACCAGACAGAAAAGATGGCCAAAAGAATCCAACACGACCACTTGATTGGATACCTGTCCTGGCAAATCCACTGTTTTTAATGTTATCATCATTATGCTTTACAGTGTTACAATCATAGGCAGCACTGGTTCCAACAAAGAGTGAGTTGCTGACTTTATAAATTCTGTCTTCAGCTACATGTGAAAGTGCGGCTGGACCATTGTTAATCATAATCAAACTAAGTTGGTTATCCAAGAGTCGCACATTTTCAATCCTGGTTTCCTTTATACCTTGTTGGATATATATACCATAATCATAACTCATCCACAAATCAAAGCCTGAGATTTTCAAACAGCTTGCCATTGATGAAGGAAGGGTCTCCTTGTTCATAAGGACACCAAACATAGAGGAGTGGGCCACATTGTTAGACCATGCCTCTACAGAACTGCCTGCAAACACAGAAGATGTTTTGCTTATTTTGTTCTTAAACTTTCATTTTACGAAATATGGATGTCAAACCTACATAGGTGTCGCATTATACTATTCACTAACCATCCTGAAGAAATGTTCATATTTGGCAATGTAGTGGTTGTCATAGTAACTTGAATTGGGGTTCCGCAGAGCAACTGGCAAAAACCTCAATGAAAACTGTGATTATAGAATGGAGTATTACTATTGACATGAGAGTATAAAAAAGAGTTGCTGGTATTCTCAAATTTCACCTAAA
>CAIIXF020000007.1:15547713-15994721 GCA_903813345.2 Owenia fusiformis | reverse complement strand
CAATCATACCAGAGTCAGAGTGGGCCTGGGATGGAGATCGGGCAAGAGGGATTGGAGATCATCGTATACCTAAGGCATATCTTACAATGGTTGATGGAACACGATTGTTACCAGAAGATGTCTGTCCTAACAAAGGTACAACCAAAATGAATTAAATGTTTGTGGGTTACTTTCATATGAAGCCTACTGGGTAAGATGTTTCGAATTGTTTAAGAGCCATGGGCTGATAGAAAAAAGGATTTCAATTGTGATGAACAATGGTGGTACGAGTACATGTACATTCTTTCTTTAGTATTGATATTCCAGACGTGCAATATTCGTATTCATCGTATTGAATTTAATTTTAAAATGTCTACATCCTGCAGAGTTAATGTGTTCCTTGATTCAACTTTTAGGTATAATACGTGATGCATCCTGCGTGTTGAATGATGATTGGCAGGCGTACGAATGTCATGGTTTAGACTATGAGATGATGGTCATTGAAAGTATGGATAAGGACACAGAAATGCGTCGTCTCTCACCCATAGCTCTTGTAGGTGACAAGTATGTTGACCTAATCAATGGGCCAGAAGACCATGGCTGGTGCTTTGGTTATACATGTCAGAAGCGTATCTCAACATTTTATTCCATTGTTGCAACAGGTATTGATATCTTATAATGCAAATAAATAAGCTGAACTAAGAATTATCTCATCAATAGGCTCTGAATGGTTCTACATGTAGTTTAAGATTTATGTTTTTAGAGAAAGGGTGGTTTTCTAATGTTATCAAAGAACATGCAAATTGAATTATCTAAAATAAGAAATTCTAGGATAGCTCTGATTTTCATATATTTTGTTTCAGGAAAACATTATGATTTGTACTTCTCAAGTACCACTCCCCAGAATCTGAGGCTGCATTTGCTAAATTCTGTCGAGTCTCAGACTGTGAGGACAGCCATCTTCTATAAAGCCCCATTCCGTCTTGATGTTTATGTTGATGGGGTCTACATTCCACCACTTAATCATGATTACAATGACGACGGAGATATGATACTGAAAGCTCCAACAACATTTGATGAGTACCACCCAGACATTGAGAATGGCCAAGCTGGAGATAACTATGTTGACAGAGATAGCAGGGAGATTTATTTGTTGATACGTGGAAGCACACCAATCACCATCAAGCAGACATCCGTTCTGTACGTGAGCTTCAACTCTCCTGCTATCACAGTTGATGACTTCTTTGGAGAAAACCTTGTCAGTAATTTGGCTAGTCTGCTAAAGATTGATCCCAGCAAGATAAAGGTCATGGAAGTTGTGAGTGCAAATTCTGGCAGGAAGCGACGTTCATTGTTTAACAAACGATCAACAGATGGGAGCACAATTACTCTTGAGATTGGCGAGTCCCCAAGCACTACTTTCACTAATACAACAGAACCAGGAGCCCTGACTTCTGCTGATTTGGCAGCTGCCTCTGCCACCATTGTAGATTGTGTCCAGCTTGGCACAATCGGGGAGTTGCTGAACACGACCATAACTGATATTGTCATTTATGAACCAGTTCCTGATGTCTCTGATCCTAGCTGGGAAACATTTGTTGATAATGAAGAGGTACCTCAAGAAATATAAATATTTCATTGCAAAGCATAAATGTGTGTGCCTGAAATGAGGAATAGAATATTGAAATAACAATTAATAATGTTTATGTTAAATACTACTATAAGTGTTAGCAATACTAGCAGCTGCATGAATTTTGATTCAGCGAATGCTGTTTTGTTCATTTGCATAGATAACTTAAAGTTATGTATGTATTTTGTGATTTTGAAGTATTTATTCATAATTATAATTAGGTTGGATCAGGGGTAAGCTACCAGAAGCCAGAGACATTGCAGTACTCTACACCTATGGAGATACTTTACGAGGGTATTCCCTTCCTGACTGCTCCGTCATTTAACCTGCTAGGAGCTTCAGTATGTATATATACAATGCATTTCAACCAATGATACTATTACATAGGAATAAATGAAATAGAAAATGTGGAGTACACTAAAGGCAGTCATTAGCACAATCCAAAACCACAAAAGTACATTTTAGTCATTGTCAACCAAACATTCCTTCAAATATGTATGTACTGTTGTAGGGAAATGTGTTGTCTGCTGTGGGATCCTTCCACAATCCTTGGGAAATGACTGCTACACTTATCCTTGGTCAAGGCTCTCATCCTAGTGCCACTCTTACTGGAAACACAACTGTACAGTATGTATCCGTTTGCACTTCATTCTTAACATACTCAGAATATGTAGTTCCTCGTTTACTTATTAGGCTACTAGGTAAACCACAATCTCTTAGTATTATGGTTCAAAAATATGTTATGTTTTATTGCAGGTTTTCTGCTGGCCAGGCTAATTTCAGTGATATAGGTGTGTCACATGGAGGGTCTGGGTATCAGATATTATTTGCTGTGACGAACCCAGCTGAGGGGACAGGGTTTAACATGACCACTTCTGCATTTTCTGTCCCAATCACTCCCCTCAGTGCCAATGTAGCATGCAGTGGATCAATGTTGTCCGCTGGAGGAGATATGGGGCTCAGTGTTGAGATAATCCATGGTGTCACTAAGCTGAAACATGAAGACATCGCATGGAGGGTAAATACTACTACGTCTTATTTGGTTCATTTGGATGTTGATATTCCATACTGACAGAAATGTATGGTACTTGTGTTGTTTCTACATGTGTCTGAATAATCTTACATAATAATTTTCCAAATATTATACCATTTATCACCGAAATTTCTGCCACCAACGTTGTGTAAGCTTTAAAAGAAAAAAAAAGTACATCTTCAATCTTACTAACATATTTTGTCATTTTTCAAAGTACATATTGTCATGCTCATTATTGTTAACAGGGTCACACCTGGAGTGCCAGTGCTAGTCTCAACAGCTTAACCAGCAATGTCGGTGTCCTCTCTGGTGTTGATACAGTCACTATTGACCCAAGTACAGGATCAGGACAGTTCAGCCTTAGCATGGCCCCTACCTCACCAATGAGAGTTCTTATTGATGTTCATGTCACCTCCAACCCTGCAGATTATGATTTTGTTGTGACCAGTGCAGCTATGGACATCATGCCCAGTAGCTATACTCCTGTCACTGTTGACACCACCAAGGCCGTCCAGTTGTTCTTTGATGCCGATTATGATGCTATTGTCCTCAACAAAGAGAGCATGTTTATTGCTAATATGTATAACTATTTTGTGCCGAAGTACTACACCAATGCTACACTGGGTAGCTGGGCTGTGACTAAAGGTAGGTCTCAAGTTAAAGATATACTAGTTTTAAAATTTCTATAAAATTCTGTCCTGGAATATGAAGCTTTTGTGATGCAGTGGCTTATGATTTGTCCAGTTTTAATATATGTTAGTTTATCAAACAATTAATTAGATCTTCTTCAGTTAGTAATCACTTGTGTTTTACTATAATTATTAGGCAGCATCATTCTGGCATTCTCTGTGAATGGCTACGGTCCTGACGTGGACAGTGTCCTTAGTGATATATATGATGAGATATCTAAAGACCTAGTGCTGTCCTTTGATGGTTCAGATATTGTGGCACGTAAGGAGATGACAGTTGATGGTGATGAATACCTTGGGGAAGCTGGGCCCATTGTAAGTAAACTAGCAATGTAATTTTATAAAAAAGATGAAGCCATAAGATAATTTTAAACTGAGAAATGAAAAAGCTAAGAAAAGAGTTAAATGTAATTGGATAACAATTGTTTACCAGTAATCGTATAACAATTTATCTACAGGATGCACCAAACAGTAACATGGTTATCATCATAGCTGCAGCTGCAGGATCTGTTGCCGTGGTTGCCATTGTGATCATCATTATCATTGTTATTATGATGAAAGGAAAGAAATCTAGTAAGTACACTGGACTTTTGACAAATTATCAACTTCTTAGATAATTGGTTAAAAATTGTTTCATCAAAATGGTAGTTGTACACAGGATTCAAGATATTTATTAAATAAGCTCTTAACATTTTGTGCAGAGTGAGGAAGTACCATTTATGAATAAATATGCGGCATATTGCATTTTGTCTGTTGTCATTCCTGTAGTTGTTACTATAGATTTAATGTATTATAGAAGTGTTTGACAATTAACAGTCAAAATCTGTATGGCCTATACAATGATCATTTTTCTGTCTCCAATAATTTCAAATGTTTATGCTTATGATGTAAGTACATGTATGGTGTTTTAAGCAATTAACCAGACGTAACATACATGTATATACATATGTGTTGCACTCCATATTAATTATCTTAATCCATATTTTTTCTTGCTTTGCCAGAATTTGGCAGTACAGGTAGAATCTCACCTGAGAGCATGGATGATCTCAAGCATCTGAAGAACAACCGTAGCTCTCCAACATATCCTACCCCTCCCGTTACTCCCAGACCCTCCAGCTCAGGCAACGTGGGGTCAGATGGCATGTCCAGACCCTGGTACATGCCAAGAGATAGTGTCATTAACCAGCAAGATTTGGAACAAATCACAGCTTCAGATGTGGCAAATGACTCAAAGTGGAAGAAAGCTAATAGGAAATTAGGCCCAGTGCTTGCTCCTAGACAGAAAGCCTTCACGGGAATGGGTGCACTGAACACCCTTTATGACCATAAAGATGAAGATCTCAACATTGACCTTTAACTCTGTTAATAATATTGTACTTGCTTCATTAATGCCTAATTTTGTTTTATCTCACTATAGCACTCTGTACTAACCTCTCGATTTTGAATTGCCTTAAAATGTCCATGGTTTACCAGAAATTCGAAATCAAGAAGAGGGGGTTCCCAAAATGTCCACCTGAAACTTGATGACTGAAGTGAAAATCAGAGATACGTGTAGCTAACAACTATTAATCTTTTGAGTTGAAACCATATATTTTCCAAAAAAGGGAGGTCATCGATTTAAAAATGCTTGTCATAATATTTCATTGATCTTTTAAAAATATTTTACATGGTTGGTAAAGGACATGATACATTTGGTGGATTATCGTAATTGTTGTTAATCTCTGTCTCTGATTCTAGCTTTAAATAGATCACTATAATAACACACTGCACTTCCCGACTTGGGCCAATGGCTGCCAACTGCACAATACCATACTACACTAACTAATATTGTTTTACAATTAACAAACCCTAAACTCATTATAATCAAATTAACAAAATTCATGTGTGTTTGTTATTGTTTGCATATTGACATTAACATCCTTGAATGTTTTGATGTTTGATTACTAACTTTCATTTTTCAGTTGGGGTTGATTTGTCACTTGACAACTTCACTGTTTGCAAGAAAATCTTATAATATATGATAACAATAATATTAGCTCTAACATTGATATTCTAACTATTTAGAGGCAATAGTTACCCCTTGTCCAAGTGCCGCAGATATCAACATAATATCTCAAGACCCCGATAGATCTGAGACGCCTGTCATGCCCTTTGTTGGAGAGACGACCATTAAACGTGTACCAAATGACGTCTTTAAAACACTGGCACCTTTACCGGCTATAAACTCTGGAAAAGCGTTCAACAAGATGGCGCCCATAAGCACCTTGTATGATGATCACCCAGAAGGAAAAGAAAATATCGAGGACTTGTAAACCATACTCAATGGTTTCATGATTTACATTTGTAATTTTAATCGTATTTGTAAAGATCATCTAAGAAAATGCTGCATAATCTTTAAAGACTATTTCGTAGACTACATAATAATTCTTTGGAGTATTGATATTGAATGATAGACAGAAGATATTTTGTAAATATAAGGTTGTTATCTTCTAATTCAGAAATTGAATTTTAAATGTATTCATTTGAAAGTTTGTATTTATTCAACTCTATTTACTACAATGCCAAAGATATCCTTTATCACGTTGATCATTGACCAATATATTTTAAGGTAAAATTATTTGTGATATTTTATTTAAATGTGAATGCATAATAATTTTCACTTTTTATTTTTTGTAAGATTTATTTAGAAAATATATTTCTTTTTATAAAATCTTTAAATCTTTAATTTCGTATTCAAAATAAAAACTTGATTTAGATATAGGCTATTGTGTTCATTTTCTGGTGAAATGATAATACTTGACAGCTAAAAAATAATATTGAGTTCAAATTATGGGATACAACAATACTGTAGTGTAGTCCATAAGTCTTATGGAAAACATTCTGTTGCACTGACTTATTAGATAGCTTGACCAACATTTTCTCAATAATTATGAACTTCCCTGATGTCACCAATACTGTTGAAGAATTGCCCTCTAAAATTTGTATCATTTGACCTCGGTAATGATATTCGTTTGACCTCAATAATGGTAAAGGTGCTCCATTACGATCCTTAAAACTTATATAACTCCAATACTGTTGAAGAATTTCCCGCAAATATTCGTATAATTGTGGTCAATAATGATAATGATAAAGTTGCTCCATTGCGATCCTTAAAACTCGACTTGACACCCAATACTGTTGAAGAAATTTGCCCGCTATTAATCGTATAATTTGTTCCAAGTCAATTTGAAGCATAACGACATATGTAAAATAGTCTGATGAATAAAAAAGAAAGCAATAGTAGTGGGACAAAAATCGTTAATATGGTAGAATCATTAAAATTTGAAGCTTTTTAAAAGTAAACATTGAAAGGTGCGTCCGGCTAGTGAAACACTGGCTATATTTTTGACGAAAATTGATTTGGTTTCCCTTGAAAGGATAGGTTGTCACGTGTAATTTGATACCAATCGCGTTCATAATCGGACAATAAATGAAAATATAAGTTATATTCAAAAATGTATTATCACTGGGTGTTTTTAATTGAAAAGCTGCTTGATTTACTAGGTCGTAGTTACTAAAAAATAAATTACAATGTATTGTGACATTGTAATTTCTTCCTTTTACAACTAAAATAATTAATCCGGACCATGGTGGTATTTGCCCCTTATTGCACCCCGTCCTTTGTGATTTGAATTTCAACGTAATCACTAAACATTGTTCATTGTCTCAACAGAAATCCTTCAGTTCTATCGACCGGAATTAATACTCAGTTCAGACGAGGAATTTGTGAGGAAAGGGGTAAACTGGTGTGAATTAACTTATTCGTTATTATTACAAATTTCACGAACAATGGACGAACAATGGCAATGCGTTGGAAAACTCTCGGAGAAAGGGGCGGATGTGGAAGCCCAACTGTTCTGGGCTACCCAAGTGCGTTCCGACTCCTGCCCAACTATTCTGACAACCCAAGTATTCCAATCTAAGATTGAAATTAGAGGGTGGCAAAAATTGTATTTGATGAAATGATTAAACCAAGAATACTTCGGTTAAGTCAGAATACTTCAGGCAAGAGTCGGAATACTTGGGTAGCTCAGAATACTTGGAGCTCCACAGACGTACAATCATATATTTTAAATCCGTTGAAAGTAACAAAATACAAACATAAAGAATTCGAAAAAATGCATTGTGGTCCAATGAAGAAAAACAAAAAGACTAAACAAATGTTTTCATTTTGTTTGGAATGAATTCCACCAAGATAGGAGTCATTTTCCGACCAAAGCACACATCTTACACACATGACATATTAGAGAATGGAAGATTACTTCTACTGCCCAGGTACATGAAGTAAGCATTTCAATCTCTAATTTCTGTCTCTAAAGTACTTGAAAGTATCTTGAATGAAAAGTCCCTTGAAGGGTATTTCACTTTTTACCATAAACAATAGCAATGAAGCCTTTTGGGGAAGGATGAAGAAGGAATTGCTCTCATCTAAATATTTCTGAAATGAAAGAATGCAAATTAATCTATGAACGCTATCCTGCTAAGGTTTTTACATGCTGTGTGACCCCATTGGGATTGCTACCTTTTTATCGCACTTTGAAAAAGTGCTATATTGTCGTCGTCTTGTGCTGTTGGGCGGGCGGGCGTGCGGGTGGGCGGCACATAAACCAAATCTTGTCATCAAATTTCCAAGATAACTGCTTACCTGTTCAACTTGAAATGTTTACAGATGCAAGAGCAGACTAGTACCAAGATCTGATTAGGTTAAGGGCATGCTGGGTAAACTACATGGCGGCCATTTTGAATTTTTCAACAAATCTTGTCATCAAAATTCCAGGAAAACCACTTATCCGTTCAACTTAAAAATTTTACAGATGCAAGAGCAGACTATTGCCAAGATCTGATTAGGTTTGGGTATGCTGGCTGAATTACATGGTGGCCATTTTGAATTTTTCAATTTGGCGGCCATTTTGAATTTTTCAACTTGCTCCAAATTGACCAATTTTTTTTTTAAAACATCTACAAGTTCTCAGAAGTTCAAATCTGACCTTAGATTTCAGATTTGACCTTTCGTTCACCTTCAGTGACCTTGAAAAGGTCAAAAAAGTTGATTTTCTAAATTGATATTTTGGATTTAAATTTAGGTCAGTTTAATTACAAAACACCTACTGAGGTCTGAAAAAGTGAAATTTTCAAGGTCGAAGGTCAAGGTCATTAAACTAGGTCACAGATTTGACCTTTCATTCACCTTCAGTGACCTTGAAAAGGTCAAAAATTTGATTTTCTAAATTGATATTTTGGTTTTAAATTTAGGTCAGCTTAATTACAAAAGACCTACTGAGGTCTGAAAAAGTGAAATTTTCAAGGTCGAAGGTCATCAAATTAGGTCACAAACAATGTTATCTAAATTTTCCCAAAGTTCAAGACTACAAATAAATTCTTGTCATCAAAATTGCAGGAAAACCGCTAACCTTGTCAACTTGAAATGTTTACAGATGCAAGAGCAGACTAGTGCCAAGGTCTGATTAGGTTTTGGCCATGCTGGGTAAATTGCATGGTGGCCAGTTTGCTCTTCAAAGTGCGATATTTATCACTGTGTGTCTTGTTGTCATTTAGTATTGTAGTAGCTTCACTACGACAAACTATTTAAAGGGGCAACAAAGACTATAGATTCACGAGATAGTGAATGTGCAATATTTCAAAAAGATGCAGGAATGCCCGGATACATAAGGATGGCTAAAAATGGGACGTCCACTTTTTTCAAATATATTACCAAATAACCTGGCAACATATATAGTAAAGAACAGTTGTTACAACGCATAGCATTTTTCCTAGCAACCAGGCTGTGTCGCACATGAGAAGTTAATGTCTTTATTATATTATTGCTAGAAATCGTGTGATTTGATTGGCTGATTCAGTACCATGTGATCAAAAATGCCATGTCGTATTTCACAACTCCCTCAATTATTGGATTATAAAAGACGTATTGCCCGGCTTATTACCCGCCTGGGAATTCTGACAACTCCACTGGACGAAATTAAAGTTGCACTAGGTCTATACAGTAATACTTGTAAGTAATTATTTGAACTGATGGGTTTATGATATATTTATTGATTAGAATTAATTTTCATTGGCTGAAACAAATACTATATTTCTTTGAAATGAAAATTGATCCTAGAGAGTGTTCGGGCAATACTTGTTACACTTTCAAGGTATTGCCCTCCATACTATGAAATATTTGCTTAATATCACAGCGTTTTAATGTTACTGTGGAGAAAATGATCAACTAACATTTTTTACACTTTTTTCATTTTTTACATTTTATGTGGCAATTCCAATATTAAAGAGAGAATCAGATCTAGCGAGCAGAACAAAAATCGTTTCAATTTTAGAATATTTCTGGCTCATGTCATTCCTTTTCATGTCTATTCCAAAAATACCCAAAGTGCACACTTTATTTCAGGAAAACTCGAGATTTTTACGATAATGTAATACTTTTCTATAAGAATGGTTACCATTCTTATTATTTGGGAGAATTTAAACATTTTTCACCCATTTTTGCACTTTGAATCCCTCATAACTTCACCACTAGCATATCGTGAATCTTTTGGGAGATATTGTATTTGAGATTGTAAGGAATATATTGGTAGGTCAATTGTACACGTTGCTTGTAATTTTGTCACCCCCATAGATCTGATTCTGCCTTTAACATATAGATCTTTAGTTTGACACTTTTTATCCATATGGACATTTGACTTTTAACAAAGTTTGAAATCATAGTTTGTTTGGAATTCTTAAAAAATGTTTAAACAAGCTCAAAATGAAATCCTGTGCTAAAGGTTGTTAAAAAGTCAGTCCATCCTAGTGGGGATTGAACCCACGACCCCGGTCGCGTTTCGGAATTCTCAGTACTAAAAAATGTTTTAAATAAGATTAAGTAATGCACTTAATAGACTAGATAGGCCAATTTACAATAATTGATATTTTGAAAATCAGTTGTTGGAGTAGAGACTGCGACATATATGTTGATTTCATGAACAGGCAATGTGTTATTTTTTGTTAACCAGACGGCTTGCAATTGCTTTAACATGCTTATTCTTTGAAATAAAAAAAAAAAAAAAAAAAATTCAAGTTGTCGAGATTAGGCTGTCCAATATTTTGTATCCTCTGAACATTAAAATATAATCTTTGGGAAAAAATATTTTTAGATTATTATTTTGAGAAATGAAAGTACCTATAGAGGCGTTTAGATCATCGTTATTTTATTCAGTTTGAATTATTTCAATTCTTTGTAAAACTTTATTAAGCATGTGTTGGAGGATACCAAATGACTTTAAAATGATGTGAAATATAAACGTACAAAAAAAGTTAGTTGTATTAATATTTTACATGCAATATGAGCAACATGCCCGAATGCAGCTTTTGGTAAAGGGGGGGGGGGTCGAACGAACCCCTGCCCACACATAAAATTTGACCATGCTAAACCATAGGCGACCCCAAAAATTCAGAGGGTCGGATACGAAAAAATGTTGAGTCCAACATTTTTAAAATTCAAAACAATGCCCAATAATTCTATTTTTTAATTATTTAGTCATTTGATTGCTTATTTTTGAATTCAAAATAGTTACAAACATTTAAAATTTTACTGTAGGTGTTTATTGAACAGCACTCATTGAACCCAATATTATTAGATCTGAAAATTTATGTACTATGTTTTGTATTTTCAAGGTCAAGTTTACTACTTCTAACATGATTTAGTTAATGATTTGACAGAGATCGAACCGAAATAGACTATCTGGTTAATTATTAATCCGTGTAGTATTATTGTACTGAGAAGTACTGGGGAAAATTACAGTAAGAACAAATCATACATCCGCTTGATAATATACTCCTTACCTCGATTTTCAAATTCGTAAAAACTACACAAGTGCAGTATATCTTTTCAATTTTAAGACATAAGCCTATAAATTGAATTCATTATTAATTGCAACTTTCATTATTTAGTGCAACAATATCACTCAAATCATTCGCCCATGAGCTTGCTCACAAGGATCATGGCAAATCAATTAGCGTAGGGATATTCAATGAACTATTTCAAACAGCAATGGCTGCCAAAGTTAAAAGTTTTACAAATTAGTTGAAAATTTACGAAATAAGTTGAAATGGGGTAAATTTGTCACCCAAAGGATTAAAGAATGATGAGGCGAACCGGATGTCACATCGTAGTATGGTTATTAATCACCCTTTTACGCACAGGTGAGTGTCCTTTCATGTTTTCTAGTATTTTTTAAAATAAATTCCAGCGGAAGTACACCGTCCCGATTTGTTGTTGTTCAACCATGAAGTAAAGCACGATGTCTTCCTCGTTCCTTGAACAGTTTCCATAAAAAGATATCGATATTGCTTCCTATAATATCCTGATAATTTTATAAACCCATTGATTTCTAGTTTGTAACCGAGTTGGAGACTTTTGGACGACCTCTTCAGGGTGCAAGCTATTGGTAGAAAGCAACCTACTTTTTTACCAATTGAAATACATTTAAGATTAACAAAGTTCAAATCATAATTTCTCAAATCCCAGCCCATTGAATCCTCGCATCCATTCAGATCATATCTACTATTCAAAAACTTCCCGTTCGTTTATATGGTGAGAAAAATATCCCACGAACGAAAAAAGATTTTGCTACATTTATAAGCAAGCATTGATTTATCCCTTTCCCGGACTATGGTCCTGTGAACATCTCAATCTTTTGCCTGTGCGATTACAACATGGGAGAATTTTTTACTGATCTTACACTTCAGATACCTACTTCAATAGATTCCTTGGTAATTTAGCATTCTTTTCGTGTAGTTGAATCCACAATTGTCTGGGTTTATCGGCAGAACGAAGACATTTTCGTTTTTGATCGCAATATTTGCGTGTAACATTTAACTTATTTCAACCGTCAAATTCCTCCATATTGGTACTTCCGGGCTACATCCGGGACAGCCAAACGGGGGATTCCCCTTTTAAATCCAACCGCCATTTTGAAAAGTGATGGAATCTCTCTCGATGAAAAAGAGAAAATGTTCCCGTTCTGCCGATATACCCAGACAATCGGCGGTTCCAATATATTAGAAGTTACATCTTGAGTTCTATAATGCATTGAGGTAGGTATCTTAAGTGTAAGGGGCGTAGATAATTCTCCCAAGTTGTAATCGTACAGGCAAATGAATGCGATCAGTGCAGGACTATAGTCCGGGAACGGGATAAGCATTGATTTTTGGGTCTGTAAAAAGCACGTAGGACCTGATTATCCCATTGATTTACTGAGACCGCCAAAAATATAATTCAATTTTTTGGTTCAAAATAAAAATCTGTCAGTGGTCCCTGACATTCCTACTAGCTCTTACCAATCATTAATTGTCAATACATGTACACATATATGTGCCATACATCTACAAAGTAGCAAACTAGTGTTTTAAGCACTACTTTTCCCATACCATGAACAAAACAAATGTCAAGACAAATGTTAAGTAGGTTGTATTGACCCATTGTGGACCTTGTTGAGATCTTAGAGAATTGCCAAAATTTGGTTATTTTGCAAATTGAGAAGTTCAAATTCATCCTCTTAGATTTTAAATAAAAAATAGCATTAAGTCACAATAATCTCCACTATAAGGCCTCCACTATGTTATTGCCCTATGTATTTTCTTGTTCTTTAGTTTTACAGTTAATGACTGAAATATAATAAACAATTACCTTCATTGATCTCCACATTTAGTGTAGTTCATGTCTGCAGGGTTCTCACCAGGAAATTTCTAGACCCCGGATTTTTCACGGTATTGCGACTATACTCCTCCTCCATGTGAGATCAGAGATATCCCAGTCACTTCTATTAGTATACTTTTCAAAATACTACTTTAGATTTTCTCATATGACTAACAAAGATACAGCCATCTTTTCCCTATGCAAGATATTGCCATCTTCCATCCTAAAACGTCACACGTGCAAGATGATATTTACTTGTGACATCACTGGTTTATAAACATCAACAACATGGCAACGAGTACATCGTTGCTATGCGTATCCATGCTCATTCTACAAAACTTAGCTGTGACGTCATAACAATGTATAGCTTTGTTGCCACGCGTATCCATGTATTTTCTACAATATTGTTATGACGTCATAACAATTGAAAAATGAAGTTCCATTAATTTCTAGCTATTTTTCACTCAGTTTTATTATAAAAAGGTGAAAATATGGCATAATACAGAGTCATATGAGAAAAACTTTCTTATACTCGTACCTGTGCAAGATGGTTCATTCTTGACTCGCTTTGATAATGTTTCTTTATCTCGTCTTACCTGATAAAGAAGAATTATCAAAGCTCATCAAGAATGGAAGATCTTGCACAGGTACTCATATAAGAACCTCTAATCTCTAAAACCTCTAAAATCTAATTTTATATGAAAGCATGTAGTATCATAGCAATATCTCACAAAGGACAGGGTTTGTTCCAATATCAATCAATGAATTAATCTCACAATGGTTTTTGAAATGGCTTCTAAATTTATTTTTCCTGAGTACACCATGTTCATATGTCATCATGTCTTCCCTGTTTTTCCAAAAAGCTCCGCAATCCTAGATTTAGTGTTTTGCCTCCAGAATCATAGAACTTGTATATTGCCCAACAGGGTATGTTATGACTGAGAGTTACTCACTGGTCTAGCAGGCCAGCTGTTTTAAGGTCTCAAAGGTAGTTAACAGAAACAGAAAAAAACATGCTGGGTTTTTGAACTTCGATAACAGTAAGAAATAGAAAGATGAAAAAACCGATTTGAAAAGAGATCTATTTTTTATGACTACCATTTTTGTATCAGAGCTTTTTTCAAATTTTCAAAGCTTCTATTAGGCACATTTTCTGGGTATGCTTTGGGAATTTTGGACATAATGTGCATAATGCTTAGTTTATATAGCTACATGTATTGATTTATAAACTATTTGCATGGTGTTCATAAGTTTTTCAAAAAGGTATGAAAAATATGTAAAAAAGTAAAAATAGCAGTATTAAAAAAGAAAGTTGTCAAGATTTTTAGATTTTTAAAATAACATGTACAAAAGCGGACTCATGCCAAGGTTTGACTAGATTTTGGGCATGCTGGGTAATTTTAAAGGCAGTCATTTTGGTCCAATTATATTTGGTTCGTTGAAAGAATCACGGAAGGTATTGCAACCGATTTCAGATAGTCACTTGTTGGATTTTGGCTATTTTCTGAGGATTTGAACATGTGCATGTGGTAAGCCAATCCATTATCTCCAGGACAAGCACGTATAGAGATGATAAAATAATTTGGACTTTGAGACAGGGGAGGTGTAAATATCCCGCCAACATTTTTTCCCGGAAATGTCCTGATTTTCAACCCCTTCCACTCATGTTTTTTTCAGTTTTTTATGCATCAGTATATTGCATTTGGAGGCGCAGACACCCTCTTAAAAGGAAAATTGGATTCAAGCAAGAATTGTAAAGATATCGCTTCTGGGTGACCAAAATTAAGCTGAAAACAATGCATTGCCTGAGTTTTCCCAATGGGAAAATAACATGGGAAGTATTGTTTTCCAAATGAATCCTATTTTCCTTCTAAAAGGTGAACTATGTCTACAAATACAACATATTGATGCATAAAACATTGAAAAACACAGGAATGAAAGGGGCTGAAAATAGGAAAACCTTTTTGAAAAAAGATATGTAAGTGGGATGTTTGCACCTTCCCTGTCTCGAAGTCCAAATTATTTAACCATCTCTATGAGTGAGTACTTTTCCTTGTTGCGATACCTTCCGTGGTCCTTTCAGCTATTTACCTTGTTATCCAAATCAATTCAACTTTTTCCTTGTCTTGGTTATTGAAATAAAAAAGTTTTCTAGATTTTTTTCATTTTGTGTTTTTAATCACAATTCACATATCTACAGAAATAAAAAAGTTACAAAGAAAACATGAGAATTTAAAGAGTTTTTCCAGTTCTCCTTCACCTCAATCTTTTAAGGGAACCAGAGTGGCTATCAACAATTACTTAAACTAAGTTTATGAATAGCATCAACACGTTCATGTAGAGTACTTGTATCTTTATCAAATGAATATATTCTGGCTTCGATTGTTCTTTTTTGTTCCACCTCATAAAGCTAAAAAGAAAATATAAATTATTGCGTGTAAGGTTCAATAGCACCAAGAAATGAATAAATAAATTCTATATTATTGGACTGTTAGCTAACTGTTTGCTTATAGAATGCTTTATGTCAGATTCTTTATTTCATATTGACACATTGGCTTGAGTATTGGAGCCCGGACAATAACGTATAGCATACAGTTGATTTAAGGGATATACCTGATTCGAAAATTGCCAAAACTGAAGTACTATATTGAGATTTCAAGCTTGGTTTACATTTGATGACTTGAAAGAGATATATCTGATGTAAAGCTTTAGTTAGGACTTCTATAATAACTAAATTTACTATTGATTATATTGTAAAAGATATATATTCCATTTAGAAATGTCCATGATTGAAACATCTGCAAAGGTATTTTCAACTGGGTTCAAGTTGAGTCATTATTATATTATTAGACTAAAAAAGATTATATATTGTGTTTAAGGTAGTGGTACATTTATTCTAGTTTTACCATCTCATCATAAAAAGTTTGGGGGTTATAGAAATTGGCCTGCAGTCCGTCCTTCCGTCTGTCTTGGCATTGTTGTTATCTGGTTCTACTTCTATTGTAAATCTTTAGAATACAGATGTTTGCTGAGAATGTTATATAAAATAAGATTGTAAAGAATGTTTCTTTCTATTGCAGTTGTGTGTGACTGGTATAATGGTTGCTATATGTACAGACAGTGGGGTGGCATGTTTGGTGGTACACCACAGCAAAACTATTCTACACCTGTAGCCTGTTTAAAACACTGTTTGGATGACAGGTTAGTTCAAATGATATCAAAATATTAGTCCCATAACCAGGGTAGTGTGGGAGGTCCAGAAAGCCATCAGAAGGCCCCATTTGACCTTGTTACTGCCAAATGTTGAATAAGGATAAGCTTTAAGCAATTAATCTCAGTCTGATCACAGGATATATTAATGGTGACCAGACAATTCAGTGGCTTGACAACTCATCCCTGGAAAACTCACCATTTGGATAACTCATCCAGGCAAGTTGTTCAGGGATTAGTTGACTTGGGTTTGACGTTGAGTTGTTTGTAAGCCATCATATTTGATTTACTCAGT
Organism: Owenia fusiformis; assembly: GCA_903813345.2. Taxonomy (NCBI): domain Eukaryota; kingdom Metazoa; phylum Annelida; class Polychaeta; order Sabellida; family Oweniidae; genus Owenia; species Owenia fusiformis. The sequence continues at coordinate 15,978,155 of CAIIXF020000007.1, read as the reverse complement.
TTATACCATACGCATATAAAAGTTGTACTCCCCACTCCATAGTCAAAACTGGTTATGGTGCTGGGTACAAAAAGGTTGTGACTGTAAAGGTTGAAAAAACGTCATAAAATCATCAAATATATTTTCTTCTCACAGCAGATTTATTTTACAAATACTAGTAGAACTAAAATTTCAAGATCATGATAATAAATGTCATACATATCATTTTTTTGTAAATGTCAAGGTCACCAGAACAAACATTTTATGGACCTAATTATCCGTAGCATCAAACAATAAACATACATGATGTTATCTTGTTTACAGGTATAGCTATGCTGGTGTGGCTTTACTGCAAGGTGAATCCCATCAGTGCTGGTGTTACGACTATATATATCAACTGTCGCCCTTAGAGAATGGCTGTACTCAAAGGTTTGTTTTGATGTGTCCCTATATTTCAGAAATGTGTCCAAAGTCTGAAAAGCTCAAATGAAATTTTTTATGTCACCACCACAAGTGGTGACATATTGTTATAGTCTCCAACTTTTTTGTGGATGGTGTTTGGTGATTGGCATTTGGTGGTTGGTTCGGCATCTGTAACAACTGACAGGTGGTGACATTCTGCATGTTGATGCCTTCTCATTATGATACTATTTCAGGAAGAGCGCAGCGAAGCTTAAGATAAAGAGGGTCTCAATAAAACAGAATACTCTTTTGGAAAGATACCAAAATTAAATTTCTTCATTGCAGTCTTATATAGAGTCCATGAACCCTCCCCCTTCTACTCAACTCATGCAATTTCATTTCTCATATGTATTATATACTGTGATATTACTGTGAAATGCAGTAATTGCAATATCTAGAAATGTGTGTTATTAATTGATTTTTTTCACAATTGTGCCATGTAGCTCTCGTTCTGTATGGTGCCTAACTGTATGGTGCTGCCCTCCTTTAACCTAATGTGATTCTTATTGTTCTAGTTTGATATGATGAATGAATTAAATAATATATGCACTTTTTCATGTTGTTAAAAAAATAAAAGAGAATCTATGATGATGAGGAGTGAGGAATAATGATGGGAATTGACATCCTGTGGCTCACCATCCTCCTAAGCAGGTGTCCAGAATCCGTACCTCCTTCTTCCCCCTGCAATAACCAATTTGGAAGCGCCCGATTAAACTGCATCACATGTTCAAATTATGCGCCGATGGTGTATACATGATTGCTGTCGCGATTTCTTAATCAGGGAAATGCTAACTGCTTATCGCAGGGGGTAATAAAAAGAAAGAAGTATTCCAGATTTTGAAGCCCTGTGATCGGAGGATGGTGCCTCACTGAGTGTCACAGTTTTCGCTATCAGCTTTTTTCTAAAAACCTGAATATATTGTTAGTTGAAAAAAGAGTATGATGTGGGAATAGAGGATTCATAATTTTAGAGTCATCCGTCATATGTGACTACTTGAACGCCGTCATGATAAACCATGACATCTTATTTCTTCTCAGGCCTGAGATGTTGAAACAGGAAGATGTATGAGTATCAGAATGCTTGATCGCTATTTTGCAAATCTTTTTCAGAAGATCCTTTGCTCGATGATCATTTGCATATATAGTAGTTTGACCTTGAAGCAAGATTATTATTTGCTATTCAAGAGTTTCACGGACATCTTTACAATTTGATCATGAAAACAGTGAATGTTAAATCATTGAAGTAATTCGACTGACATAATTAGAAGTCAGTCAACTGAAAAGATTGCAGAAGAGTCAGTTGTTTGAAAATGATGGCCTGGACCATGCTTACTTTATTAACAGTGACCACTTTCCCCATTTACTCAACATAGAAGCTATATCATTCAATTTATCCATCACTAATTAGGTTTAGGCACTTTGTGATATTTGACATTTATGCCACATAATACTAAGTGCCAATGGCTGCCACTTTTTTCATTCATATTTGCTAGTTATTCAAAGAGTATTTGTTAACATAATTGAAAATTATATATATGGCCTTTATATTGCTGATAGAGTGTGAATGCATGCACCTATTAATAACTTGTGGTACAAACTGCATACCGCTTGAGGGATTGATTTGAAACTCTCAGGGATGATGCTTTGAACTGTTATTTTATAAAATTTAGAACTGTTTAGTAATCTTGTCTGCATAATTCTGTCTGTACATTTCCTGGCTCACCACTTCATTGTTTAGAAAAAACGTATGTGACCATATTATATTTTCATTTCCAAAATCTTGTCTACATGTTTAAAAAACAACTTTATGAGTTACTTTGAAAATTTCAGGATTGCTTCTTGGAATAGATTCTTCTTGAATAATTATCAAATGATTTTTGAGTTTACTTGCCCCTAGGTCTCATCTAAGTATTGTTTAAAAATATCGCTTTTTAGTCCTTTCTCTTCATACTTTCTAAGCATTTGGACATCATGTTTATGAAATAAATAGTTCCCAGGATCCCATATCTCAAATTTTTAGAAATTTTACCAAAACTTCAATTCAAACTACTTTTGATATATTTAGAATAGCAAGAGCCATATCTTGTACCATTTATAATATTGTTAATACATTTTCTTTTTTTATTAGCACTTGTATCAAAATATGTACAATGTACAGACTATTCACTGATTCTTCACTTAAACTAACTAACAAGACTTAACTGTTAAAAGCATCCAATCTTTAGTTATTGGGTAGTATTATGAAAATATATTTGAATCTTGAGTGAGATGTTTTTGAACAAAAACAAACTTTTTCCATCGATTAATTATCATCTGTTTATTTTTCCAGTTGTCATGGTGACTTGGATATCCCCTGTGGTGAATCACAAACCTCTGTTGCAATTTATACAAGTGAGGGCCCTTATTTGGTTGATGTTACCATGGTAACAGATGATATCACCTTGGTGAACCATGAGGTTGTCTTTGAAGTTATTGGACATTTTGCTGTAGACTTTGAAAATTATACAACAGGTAAGATACTAATCAATAATGTTTGTATTTTCAACTATGATGTAAGGTAATATAAATAAAGACCCTTTGTTAATATGTCTGTCTGAAGTCTGGCTGACAATCCATCCATTGAAACGATGACTTGATTTGCATCTGTATGATTGCACTTATTTAAATAAATTAGAATAGCCCTGATGAACAGTACAAAGAGAATGTTTTGTAATTCTCTAACTCATTTGTTAGAATAACCTTTATTCAAGATGGAATGCCTAATTTGGTGTCATGTCATATGTTTAGATTTCTCTAAAAGGAGACAATACTATGCCTGGTTACCAATGAAATATTCAAAATAATGTTTTGATTATTTTATATAATCTACATTTTAATTTTAGTTTTGTAAAACAAAAATATGGTTTCAGAATTCCAGGTTTATTGTCTGTTAAGCAATTTTACAAAAAGTACACTGTGATCAAAGTGCTTATTCTGTATGAGGGGTGATCAATAAGTAATGGACGCTTTTTTACACAGATGCTTTTTATAGACCAATCCCTTCGATTTTCTTACCAGTGATACATCATTCAATTATCTATCAACTCTAAAGATTTGAAGACAAAATATATAATACATGTTGATATATCCTTATTTCCGTGAAGGAGGTACGGGTACCCCGGGACCGACATTTACGTCACATATTCTGAAGCTATTTTAGCTTGTTTAACATGCAATGTATTTATTTATTTATTTATTTATTTATTTATTTTCGTCTCACAGCAGATTTATTTTACAGATACTAATAGTACTAAAATGTCATAATAAAAACACTGCCCCAGCCAGTGCGGCTTATGAGAGACGTTTCATACATGTATATTAGAAGTATTGCACATATAATTATGTCAAATGACTGTCGATCAATAATTTGTCACATAGGCTAAATCATTGCCTATATAGCATAAGATACAATGTAGTAGTTTCTAAAAAATAAATAAATACATTAATATTTACTAACTACATAATCTTTGTTTATCACATATTTGTTTGTCTGTGTTTGTACATAAGGAATACAGTTTTAGATACAATAAAAGCCATCTCTGGAGAAGTACTCAGGGTTATAAACTGGTCATTTTTACTTTTGTTTAGGAAGTCAGGGTTGCTGCTTTGAGCTTCTGATATCATAATGTTTCTTAAATCCTCATAGGCCGGACATTCTACAAGGAAATGTTGTTCATTTTCAATCTTATGATCATCACACATTTCACATGTCCTGTCTTCAAGGGGTGTCTTGGGTTTGGTGAATCTCCCAGTTTCTATTTTCAGTGGTAAAACTCCACATCTTAGTTTGGAGAATGCACTTCTTTGATATCTAGGGAGGTTGATTTTTGTATAGCTTTCAGGCTTAAACTCATTTTTGATTGTTTTGTAAGTTCTTAGTTTATTATTTGGTCCTATTTTACTCAGTTCTTGTGTCCATTTTTCTGCATCAAACTTTGAGACTTGTTTTTTGAAGGTTGTCATTGGCGTTGATAAAGTAGTATTTCTATATTTTGTTGATATTGATTTTTTGATGTAAAATGTCCAATTTTTCATTCTATGGGTATCAGCTTGTTCATTTGACCAGTTGAATATTCTTTTGTTTATCCTTGAATTTGTCATTTTATCCAGCCTCTGCCATAGTCTTACTGTTTCAATATCTTGTCGTGATTCCATTGATAGCCATCCCATGTCTCCACGGGTGGCTAGAGTTGGTGTTGTTGTTTTAACTCCTAGGAAGAAACGACAGGCTCTGTTGAGAATGGTGTTAATTAGACCATATGGTTTGGTACCCCAAACACCTGCTCCATATAGTAGCACTGGAGCAACCATACTGTCAAACAGCTTGGTGTAGACATCATACTGGATTCCTCCAGTTTCTTTGAATTTGGTGTTGATTGAGCCAAGTGCTCTTCCTGCTGATTTAGCCAGGTGTCTCACTGTACTTGTCATGTCTAGGTGTTCGTTGAACCAGAGACCTAGATATTTGTATTCACGTGTGTACTTCAACACTGTGTCTTCAAGCATAAAAACATGGTCTGATTGAGGTGTTGTACTGGCTCTGAAGTGTATAACTTTGGTTTTTGTATCATTAATAGTGAAGCGCCACTTATTGCACCATTGTTGTAACTTGTCTAATATTGTTTGAAGGTTTTGGGCTGAATCCGAGATAAATACCACATCATCTGCATATAGTAGTATTGACACATTTTCGTCATTACAGGGGACTCCCATGTTAAGCTCCTTGATTTCTTGGGCCATGTCATTGATGTAGATGTTGAAGAGGGTCGAAGAAATCTGGTCCCCCTGCCGAACGCCCGATAATATAGGGAAGTAGTTGGTTTGATGTTCATTTACCCTCACAGAGCACTTTGCATTAGCATACAGTGATTTTATAGCATAATACATGTTTCCTCGGACGCCTATTCTAAGTAATTTATAGAACAAACAGGCATGATTGACCCGATCAAAGGCTTGCTTGGCGTCCACGAAACATGCGAATGTATCGAGCCTCTGTAGCTTCCTGTTGTGAATTATTGTATACAGGGAGTGTATATGGTCTATACAGCTTCGGAGTATCCTGAATCCATTTTGTTCATCTGCTAGGATATTGTTGTCTTCCAGCCAGCGACTAAGCCTTTTGTTAAGAACACCACTATAGATCTTGCTAGGTACAGATAGTAGTGTTATGCCTCTATAGTTGAGGGGGATACGCTGGTCATTGTTGCAGGTTTTATAGATGGGGTTGATTATGCCTTTTGTCCAGTCATCTGGTATTGTGCCTGTTCTGAAGCAATGTGATATGATTCTGTGTAGGATATCAACACATTTGGGATTTTTCAGAGTATTGGGTGGAATCAGGTCGCATCCCGCTGCTTTGTTGGATTTTGCTCTTTTCACTGCATCATTGACTTCTTTTCTAGTTATGTCGAGATTAAGTGGAGTTGCATCAGGCAGATTTGATTCAGATGTATCTGTAGTTGTGTTCTGGCTCGTTATGTCATTATATTCTTGTTCCATTCTATTTATATTGTCCTTAATTTTTGTCAAATGTGTTTCATCAAATTTACTATTGTTAGCATCACTGAATAACTTGGCAAATTCTTTCCTCCATTTTTCCAATACCTCGTGTGTGTCTGTGATGACTTCATTTTGTTCATTTAGAGTTTCCATGGGAATTTTGCTTGTTCTATTTGTTCCTGTGCCTATTCTACCAATCTTCTTCCAGAAAGTTGGTTGGTCATCATTTAAGTCGCTAAGAATTTCATCTTGGATACTTCTCTGATAGAGGCGTTTTGCCCTTCTAAGGGCGATATCAAAGAATTTTCGTTCAGTTTTATATTGTTCATGATATATTCGCTTTTGTCGCTTATGTGTTGTAGGTTTTTTCCATTGACGTTCTACCTGGCAGACCTTTTCCCATTGTTGGCTGAGATCATTATTCCACCATGGTTTCGATCTACTTTTATTAAATTTGATATTTGTATTTATTTTTACTTTTTCAAGTCTATTGTCCATCTCTGAGATCATTAAAGAGATGAATTCATTATATGCTTGGTTTATATTGTTATGATCTTTTATTGCGGACTCTATTTTGACTATTGTCTGTTCTACCTGTTCTTTGGTGGCATCTGTCATTAGAAAGTCTGGGGGCGTGGAGTTTGCTTTATATTTCACACTGCCTGTCAATCTGTGTTGGCTGTTCTTCCTTTTAGTAGAGTTGATTGACCAGTTTATACCCAGAGTACATTCAAGAACAGAGTGGCCTGGAAGATGAGATGGAATTGAACTGTTATACATGTTAATACAAGATGACATAGATAAAATATTGACATTGTTAAAAAGACACAGATGTTCATGAGGTACTATGATGTAGTCAACAACTGATTTTCCATTTATAGAAGTAAAAGTGTAGTCATTTTTGCCATTATTTCGACCATTTAGCATACAGAAGTTTGTATCTATGAGGAAGTCTATTAGACTAGTACCATGCTTATTGCTATTCAGATCAATAATTTCACGCTCACATATTTCATCGACACCCTCTATGTAGTCAGTGTCATCATTACAGCGGGCATTAAAATCACCTCCAATTATTACATATCCATCATTTTGGAAGTCACAGATATTTGAGTGTAATGTTTCAAAAAATGTTTGAGAATCATATAAATGTGTAGATCTGTCTGGGGGCAAATAACATACACATACATTTACTGTCATGTCATGTTTAACCTTATGTTTTAATTCTATCCATAGTATTCCTTCAAAGTTATTTTTCAATATTTTCACATTAAAGCATTTCTTCAAACGTTTATGTACTAAGAAACCTATACCACCTGAGCCTCTATTTGCTCTTGCGTGGGTTGTGCCTCTGTTTTGACCATACCAAATATATGGAAAATCAGCAGGCAGCTCAGGTACATCTTCGTGTTTCAACCATGTTTCTGAAATACCAATAATATCAAAGTTAAAGTTCTGAATTGTCTCAAGTTTAAAAACAAAGCTTTCCTCACTTCTGGGGTTTGATTTCCCTGAAGTGAAGCCATCTGTATTCCAGTAACCGACTCTCAGTCCGCACTGGCCGGGTTCCTATACATGATTATTAATGTTACTTCTGTATCTGAAACTGTTTGGTTGTTGATTGTTGATTGACTCTATAGGCGACCTATTAGTCTGGTGACGATTGTAATTGTTTTCTTTATATTCGGCTTGACCCCTATGTTGTTTTGTTTCACCTTGTAAAGGTTGTTCGCGTGGTGATTGTTTTCGTGGTGACTGTAGTTGTCTTCGTGGGCTATGTTTCCCTCTAGATTGTCGTACAGGGGATTTCTGGGGTGATTGGTGTTGCTTGAGGGCACTATATCTCCCACTAGATTGTCGCACAGGTGATTTATGTAGTTGAATGCAGGCTGAACAAAACAAACCATTATGGTCATGAATTACCCCATTTTGTTATGCTATAGTTGATTTTGAATATTTTATCATCACTGTGTGGTATGCATGCCACATTCATTCCACAGGGCCCTCTAAATAGGTTCCATCAAGTGCTACATGTACACAATGCTTCATCCTCTTAACTCAAGATTGTGAGACAAGGCTGAATCCATTCTCTGACATGGTAGCAAGATGCAGTTGCACGAGATGTTTTATTTAATCAATGTCAATAAACCTGCGTCCTTTCTCTAAAGAAATAAGTTGTATAGAAATAAACAAGTCACATGTGAGCAGATCTGGACAATATAGTGCATTGTCCAAGAGTGCAATTTTGAGGTCCAGGGATATTGTTTTCAGAACATTTTGAGATCTCTGGGCAGGCATGTTGTCCAAATGGAGTAGGACGTTCCCTTCTCTCACCACCCCTTTCTTCCACAATGCTTTCTCAAATTGACCTGCAAATCCCTTCCATACAACACTCTGACATCACAATACTTTCTGTTTATGTGTTACCAGTCAGCAAAAAATTTCAAACAACACAACACTTGTTGCATATAAAAAGTTCAAATCTAACCCAAATTTACCAAACTGGCTAAAAACTGAATATGTAACGTAAATGTCGGTCCTGGGGTACCTGTACCTCCTTCACGGAAATAAGGATATATCAACATGTATTATATATTTTGTCTTCAAATCTTCAGAATTGATAGATAATTGAATGATGTATCACTGGTAGGAAAACCAAAGGGATTGGTCTATAAACAGTATCTGTGTAAAAAAGCGTCCATTACTTATTGATCACCCCTCGTACAATGAATATTGAACATCTTCTAAGATGAGATGATGAGAGTAGGTGGTGCTAAACAGAAATTTCATTAAAGGGGCCTTACAGTATACTAATGGCATCAATGAGTAATGTCAAAGCAATGTCAAAGTATCTCAATTACCAGAGTCTTTGTTCCTGTAAAAACACATCAAATTGTGTAATTATAGTTTCAGCAAATAATTCCAGAAATGTCTGCCTGTCAGTATCAGTATAGATTCATTATAATTCTGTCAGAAAGAATTCTTATATTAATTGGTGTGGTTGTCTTTATAGATATAGGGCTCACATCACTTATTACAAGCCATTTGGCTGTAATAATTACATCTTGTGATCATATAGGGATGTGACATATCATCTATTACTTTGATCACATGGATTGAATGTATGTAGGTCTAAGATATAAGTCATTCAAAATGAATGTATGAATGACTATAAGTAATAAATACTTGTTCTCGAGTGTCTTGTGGTTTTCTCCAATAATCGTCTACTTCAAAACATTATCTTTCATTTCCATTATGAAATGCCATTGTGTAAGCATGAACTTACATGTTTGCCTATAAAGTATTTCTTTATATTTTTCATGAACAAAAAATATTGCATTACTATACCCCACAAAGAGTTTTGATGGAATATGTCCCCTTTGATTTGAACCATTTCTTTTATATGTGTGTATTCTGTTTTATTTTTTGACATTACCAAACATTTAAACTAAACCTGAGTTCCAACATTGAACTTTTTTATATTTTAGTTTAAGTTTAAAATATTTTATTTAAATGTCACTGGTATGATTCAAATAATACATATATAAAGACACAATTAGAATACCATCAGCCGATGTCGGCTTATGAGACACTGGTCACTAACTTCCAAATAGAATTATGTTCGCCAGAACATTGAGCATACACTATAGTCAATATGTATCAGTAATGTATTATAAAACAGTTTATTCCAAGTATTGCACAAGTTTGATAATTATAAATCCATATACATAATAAATAGAACATTAGAAAGGGTTAACATGTAACATATTGTCTCTTTAAATTGACTAGAGTTAAATTATAGTATAAAAGAGATTTGGCACTCAACCTAATGAATATGGTTGAACATACATTAGGGCATTACAAATACTTATGTTTCAGTCTACCTGTCAAGTTCAATATATATTCATTTTGCTTGAGAAGCAATTAAAATACAGGTATTTAAACCAAAGATATCATAAATGTTTTCATACAAAAGAATTGAAGTGTTTTAGGTAGTGTAGTGCAATTTTTCTTTTAACAATGAAATAATTCTCTCTCTGGAATATTAAACATATTGAAGTGTTTTAATCTCCTCACAATACTCCTGAAGTGGCATGATTACTTTGTGTTATCACCGTGGTTACTTGAAATGCACATTGTAATAAATGCATCGAGTTATGGATGTCTCTAGGCTTCTAGGAAACAGGCTTGGAGGGATTTCTTTGCCTTGATAAATGTCAATAAATGTAATCTAATGAAGAGAAATTTCCTGTGCAATCAAAGCAAGCCAGTGTTAATCAATATGCCATATACAACTTAGAGAATTCGCAATTAGCATTGATTGTTTGCCGTTATTCTTGGGTAATTCACCATTATTTATTATTCTATAGAAGATAATATTGGGTAAATATTTTTTATTTGTAATTAATCACGTTCCTCCATATTATTTTCTTCCTGAATGAATTTTCATAATATTCATTATGGTATGTTCATTTTCCAGGTATTGCAGAGACACCTATTGAAAAGTTTGCAGATGTTCAATTTAACTGGCAGATAGATGGGGATGTTGAACAAGAAAATGCTACTGTTGAGAATAATGTTGCCAGAGTCACATTACGTCGTACATTCTCAGAGCCAGCCATCTACCCAATTAGTAAGTATGGCACCCTTAGAATACCATTTTCGAGTTTCGAAGACAGTATTAATTGCAGGACAAAGTTGTAAGAATAAGTGGTTTACTCTGAAAATGTATATTACGAATCATTAGGACATAATACAATTCCCAAACAATTTGGATTATATTATTAGGTTTAGCCCCCCAGCTAAGGAGTTGTCTTTTAGTAAAACCTGTATTAGACCGATACCTTTAGTACCTAAAAATAGTGTACCACCAGGTATTTCTGTTATATTCCCACTTTATATTAAGCTATTGGGCTATAGGACTTTGAAAAGTGTTACTTTTAAATTGAGGTATTCTACTTGCAGAGGTGTTCCATTTTACAGGGTTAACTGTACTTTATATAATAGGCTTTAAAACATGTTCTAAAAGTACACATGTTGAGCTAGTTTTTCCAAGAGCACTTTTCCTCATTATGATATGAATGATGGATCTACTTTGGTAAATGCCTAGTTACGCTGATTGTTATATGACAGCAGGATGTATAAAGAATATGTCCCACTAAGGGGGTGGCTCAAAATATCAGTGTTTTTAGTCAAGATAGAAATTATGTTGAGGGGTCATTTCAGTGTCCATAAGCTTAAAACCCTTTAATACCCCTACTAAATGATATGTTGAACTGTTCCCTTGTAGATTCCCATATTATATCCAGTTAATACCTAAATTGATATATTGACATGTCCCTTTATGGAGTCCCACCTAAATACCTAAATTGATCTGTTGACCTGTCTCCTTGTGAAGTCCCATATCTAGTCAATACTTGAATTGATAGTTGTCGACCCATCCCTTGTAGAGTCCCATATTAAGTAAATACCTAAATTGATATGTTGACATGTCCCATTTTGAAGTCCCATATTTAGTCAATACTTCAATTGATATGTTGACATGTCCCATTTTTAAGTCCCATATTTAGTCAATACAGTAAAACCTGTCCGATGGAATACCTCTCTGTAGGGAAAACCTATGAACAAGGAATGCTTTTCAAAAGAACCAAATATTTTTCCATTGACTTACATGTTAACGGACCCTCTCTGTAGGGAAAACCTGTGAACAGGGAACAAGGAACACTATTTTGGGGCAAATTATAAAAATTCACCTGTGAACAAAGAATATTGAATATTGGTGACACTGTATATTCCATTATTTTTCAGAGGTGTGAAAGTCTTAAGCCAATATCTGAATATAAAAAGCTTGGATTAATATGATTGAGATTAAGATAAGCCAATTGTTTACATGATGTAGCATCCCACCCACTGTTAATTACCCTGATTTATTTTAAAACTAATACTAATCTGTTTGTTACTTTTATCATGACCTAATTCTTCCTTTCAAAAACCTAATTACATCAAATCAGGTGTAATAATCTAGGGACTGACACAATTGTTTTATAGAGATAACAGATAGTGAGTATACGGTTATGTTGAGCCAAATCTCTTTAACTCATTTACTGATCCAACTTCTAGATTATCAATGGTATAAAATGGGGTTGATGAAACTTGAAATTCAGTTCTTAGCAATATATATCTACACATCATATCAATAATTACATCAACTAGACATCATCAGACGCTAGCAGCAGCTATAATCAACATGGGGAGAGCATAACCAAGTATGGAGTCGGCATTTGTACAATCAATCAATATATATACAAATATGCTTATTCAGCAAGTTTGAGGAAAGTGCGGCCCCTCTCTATAGGGAAAACCTCTGAACAAGGAAAGTTTCCTCCAGTCCCAAGAGCATTCCCTGTTCGCAGGTTTTACTGTACTTCAATTGATATGTTGACATGTCCCATTTTGAAGTCCCATATTTAGTCAATACTTCAATTGATATGTTGACATGTCCCATTGTGAAGTCCCATATTTAGTCAACACTTCAATTGGTATGTTGACATCCCCTTGTGGAGTCCCATATTTAGTCAATACTTCAATTGATATGTTGACATCCCCTTGTGGAGTCCCATATTCAGTCAATACCTAAATTGATATATTAACCTGTCCCATTGTGAAGTCCCATATTTAGTCAATACCTAAATTGAATTACTGACCTGTCTCTTTGTGGAGTCCCATATTTAGTCAATATTTAAATTGATATGTTGACATGTCCCCTTGTGGAGTCCCACATCTAGTCAATACCTGGAATTGCTGCATTTACCTTTTGAAGCATGAAACCTATGAAAGCCATTCATTTCGTTCTGTCTCCAGGGATAATGTAATATGCATTAAAGTTCTGTAATGATTATTCTTACATTGAGGGAAATATTATGATTGCCTCGGAATAACAAAATATAATGAATAGTTGTATATATGACAATGTGTCAATAATTGCTGTTATTACATGACAAATGTCTGCTTTTATGTGCATCTGATTTTAGAAAAACTGAGTAGTACTAATTATGTATTGATTTTAGTCGGTAAACGTTCGATAAAACTTGAATTTTCTATCTCGCTTGCTTTGCTTTTAATATCGCCATCAAGGTGACTTTGTTCTAGGCTGAATCTATTGAATGCTTCATTCAATATTGCAAACTCAGATCAACCTTTAACTATAAGCAATTTATCTTTATCCATTTATTTTATGATCTTATTATTCCCTTTGAATGAAACTCATTGAGCTGTACTCTAATATGCATTTTATTGTAAATTATCCAACTGTACTCTCTTGATTATTGTGATTTGAAAAACTGAAATTATGCTAGGATTACGTGATGAGAATAAATGAAATGAAAAAATGTGGGTCTTTCAAGAATACACATGCTCTGGATTAGAACTGTTTCCGCCATGTTTTAGTGTTCAGATTCGTTTCTGATCTTCAGTATACACACATTTATATATTGACAGTTGACCTTGTAGTCTGGCAGAAATATAGGGTATTTTGACATTCAATCGTTTTCTTCGGATTACAATGTTTTTTTAACTTATCAACATGAATATAGGATTGGGACCTCAAAACCACCGGATGCCGGTGCGGCACCCTTGGGCAACTCTCTACAGAGCGTTTCTTATACCCCCCTGATAAAATATACAGGGGGTACTATAAGACACCCTCATATCTCAGATACTGATAAATATATTAACTTGAGATTTTCAGGAATTAGTTTTAGTATGATGCTTGACGTGTATGACAAAAATCAAGAAAAAATCTTAATCCGTTGCTATAGCAACAGTAACAGAACACTATTTGTTACCGTAGAGATGCATTATTTTGCTGATTTTCAACATTTCTTCATATAGTTGATTCAGTTGTATAACATGGGTCTATAACAACGATATACAGTGGAGAGTGGTATATCGTCACCGTATACAACTCTTCCGTCCAGCGTATACCACTGTAGAAGTGCATTCTGGGAACTAATGAATATTGACCGAAGAACGAGGTGTATGTTTTGTTACACATGATTTTCTAGAATCAAGTGACGTCATAAATGGTTCCCACATGATTTGCTAGAATCAAGTGACGTCATAAATGGATCGAGATCAACATCGGCATTACTGAGTTGGCTATGGGATATTTTTATGGTTTTTATAATTGTTATGATTGTGTTTGAATCAACTGTAATTGAACTTAGAGTGGCATAATAAGATTATATAATGGTTCATTCTGTATATCCTGCATTTTATACTCTCGTGAGAATATAATATATTCACTCGTTCGCTACGCTCACTTGTGAATATATCATATACTCACTCGAGTATAAACACGATATACAGAATGAACCATTATATAACCTCATAATATCAAATGAAATCTAATGAATTCATACAGTAGTGAGGTTGGCATATAGTCTAGACTTTGGCATTTAGAACATGCATCATAATAAAATCTAATGTAATTATACAATAGAGAGGTTGGCATAGTCTAGATTTTGGCATAATGTCTAAATTTTATAAGCATTGTCTTTCCTCATCTGAGCAATCAGACTACTGGGGGGGGGGGGCTGTATAGCTTCTGGGGGCCACTGGGGACCATTGTATAGCTTTTAAAGGCACTGTGAATATTTGATTTAACATTGAATTCAATTGGATATTTCTCTAACAGTGAAATTTAATGGCCATGAAACATTTCAGATTGACAACATTGTGAATTTTTTGTCAGTGAAAATTTGGGCTTACTTCTTGGGGTCACTGGGGGCCCTCGTATGGTTTCTGGGGGCCACTGGGGGCCCCTGTATAGCTTCTAAGACCACCGTATAGCTTTTTTGGGGCCACTATATAGTTTTTGGGAGCCACCGTATAGCTTCTGGGGGCCCCTGTATAGGTGGGAGGTACGAAAAATTTCGTTCGTATTTTTGCTGTGTAGACGATCTTTTTTAGAAATTTTTCTACAGAAATATTTTTGCTTGACAATTACCAGCTAAAATGCGTATTTGCGTGACATTTTCTGTCACGCAAAAATAACTGGCGTGACTTCAAATTTTTCAGCAAATGCGTGACAAATACGCAAATTGCGGGACAGTTGACAGGCCTGCTACTAGGGGCCACTGTATAGATTCTGGGAGCTACTGGGGGCCCCTGTATAGCTTCTGGAAGTCACTATATAGCTTCTAGGGACCATTTGGAGCCCCTGTATAGCTTCCGGAGGCTACCATATAGGTTCTGGGGGCTACTAGGGGTTCCTGTATAGCTTCTGGGGGCTCCTGTTTTTAACTTCTTGGGGACACTGGGGGGCCACCATATAGTTTTTGGGAGCCACCGTATAGCTTCTGGGGGCCCCTGTATAGTTTTTTGGGGCAATTGGGGCCATTGGGGGCCACCATACAGATTCTGGGGGCTACCATATAGCTTCTAGGGGCCACTGGATGCCATCCTATAGCTTCTTGCGGCTACTTGGGGCCACCGTATAGCTTCTGGGGCCTACCATATAGCTTCTTGGGGCCACTAGGGCCCCTGTATAGCTTTTTGGGGCCACTGTAAAGCTTCTTGGAGCCACTGGGGTCCACCAAATAGCTTCTGGGGGCTACTAGGGGCCGCTGGATATGCTTCTTGGGGCCACCATATAGCTTTCCGGGGCCACCATATAGCTTTAAGGGGGCACTAGGGGCCACTGTATAGATTCTGGGGGCTACTGGGGGCCCCTGTATAGCTTATGATAGTTACCATATAGCTTCTAGGGGCCATTTGGAGCCCCTGTATAGCTTCTGGGGGCTACCATATAGCTTCTGGGGGCTACTAGGGGTCCCTGTATAGCTTCTGGGGCCACCTTATAGCATCTTGAGGCCACTGGGGGCCCCTGTATAGCTTCTAGGGCCACTGGGGTCCATGATATAGCTTCTGGGGACCACTGGGGGCATTTTTTATTTGAACCTTGAAAATTAATCTATTTTGCCAGATTTGGTTGCTGTCGAGGTGGGGTAAAATGAAATTATAATTTTTTTTCAAATTCATGTGACTATTTATCTCAAAAGCAGCACTTTTTTACCTAGGGAGCATAACCTTTTCAAGAAGTGTTATTTTGGACCACCTTTTTTAAAGAAAGTGAAATGTAAAACATGATTATTATGTGATGTTACCATAGCAACTGAAATATTAGATATATTACATAAACCATATGATGAATTATTTCATCTTTACTTCTAATCATGTATATAACAGATACATATATACTTCAGATGCTTTAAGAATCAAGAATATGAAGAAAATTATGAAAATCAGCAAAATAATGCATTTCTACGGTAACAAATAGTGTCTATTTCTGTTGCTATAGCAACAGATTAAGATTTTTTCTTGATTTTTGTCACATGTGTCAAGCATCATACTAAAACCAATTCCTGAAAATTTCAAGTTAATATATTTATTAGTGTCTGAGATATGAGGGTGTCTTATAGTACCCCCTGTATATTTTATCAGGGGGGTATAAGAAATGCTCTGTAGAGAGTTGCCCAAGGGTGCCGCTCCGGCATCCAATGGTTTTGAGGTCCCAACCCTATATTCATGCTGTTAAGTTAAAAAAACATTGTAATCCGAAGAAAACGATTAGCTTTGAAGTTTCTGCCAGACTATTGCATGAACATGGAGTCAGTCATGCAGTCCAAGGTGCTAAATGTTTGTTCTCATTCCACTTGCCCTCAAAGATTTATAATGGTCTATCCTACACTTCAGTTTTAAATTGACACTGTTTTATAAAGTTGACACTAAAAATTGATTGAATCTTGCTCAGCACATTTTCTCGTCCCATCTTTTGTCTCTAGACATTAAACTGTAATCAAAGCTGGTAAAGTAGAATTTTTCAGTGAATAAGTGATGTAAATAATTTACTCCCTAATGACTCTCCCATAGAGCAAATTTTAAAGGATAAAGAGAATGGTCATCCTTTTTGACACTATATTTTGATAGTTTGCCTAAATGTTCAGGATTCTACCTATTGTTATTTCATCTTATGCTTTTTTGCTCCAGGATTCCAGTCATTGCTATGTATTTTATCTTATGCTTTTTTACTACATTTATACATGTTTTTTCCTGGAAAGTAATCGAATGATATTGTTATTTTTTTGCATTTTAAAAGGATCTTGGAAGCATAAAACATTATCTTTTGACAATCTGCCAGATATGGCATCCATATTGGGGTGAAGAATTGGTGATTTCAACGCTAATTCATGTAAACTGTTACAATCATGTTCCCCATGTGGTATTATTTCTGGGAATTCTCAAATTAGTCTCATATTCCCTGGATACAGTGTATTTTCCAGGAATTCTCAGTTATTTGTGAATATTAAAGACTAAATCAAGCACAAAGTACCCAAACTTGTGTCATCTGGTTGAAAGATGATTTTCAATATCTCCGCTGAGTGCAGCACCCAAGAAGTATAATAAAACAAACAGTGTTAATGTGATTATGAGCCATTATTCCAAGACCCCCAGGCATAATATAAAATCATGTTTAGTTTTTATAAGTTTGTTTAACCAGTTTCCTGTGTTATTACTAGAGGTGTCACGGATACCCGATTTTGTTTACGATCCGCGGAATTGTGCCTTCGGAACGGACACGGAACAAAAATTAAGAATCTCGGTTCGGTTTTGGAATCAGAACATTTTACCCTTTCACAACTTCTGGCCCTTGAATCTCCACAAAACAGCATTTTTTCAATATTTTGTATCAAAGGTTTCGAACCGAACCGTTCCGATTTTTTTTTGTTCCGTGACATCTCTAGTTATGTTAGGTATAAAACTTGATAGAGTAGAAAGTCTTGAAATTTACATTGATAGATCTATTGGAATGAGACAATCGTGATATTGCTATAGTAACCAGACAGTAGAAATCCCAGAGGGGTTTAGATTGTCATATAGCATTGTATACTAGGTAGGTTCCTAGTGGGATTCAATACACACCAATTTAATTATATCGTGTTTGTAATGATTAGTAGATAGGGTTGTACTTATTTTCGGTGTCAGTTTCCTAATAAGCAATTAAGCAATTTGCAACACTGAATTTCCTGACCTTTGGACTTGTGTTTAATGATATTGGGAATGTTCTAATATCTGATTTCCCCTGTGGATTAGGTTAGATGAAATATACCAAGGTGTTTAAAGTGACAACCAACTAGAAGGCATGGTTTTCGCACGAAATAATAGTATCATGTATGGTATTGTCAAATTCTGGTTTCATAGGCTTAAAGTTTTGTGCAATATTGTTTATATTATTCTTCCTACTAATCTCAATTTCATTATTAAACATGAAAAAATGAAGAATAATATAGTCAGTCAAGATTTATTTTTTTGTTCAAATTTCTATACCTTTGGAAAAAGAAAGTTTAATGAACATGATAATTACACGGTGTCTATATAGTGTAATATTAGTCCACATATTACAGGCTTCCTCATGACTGGTTTGGGAAATATGAAAATTGTTATAAACATGTATATGTGATAGTCAAAGGAAAGAATTGAAAATGTTGTCACCAAAATATTAGAATACATGAGTATGTGGTGATGATATTTCAGTTGCACTTATTCTTCATTTGAAGTGAAAATTTAATGTAGGGGCCAATTGTTATCCTCTAGCTTGGACTAAATTATGCCTATTTATATAGTAATACATATGCACAATCTTTTTATATTGCAAGTAAAAAATGAAAAAAAATAAGTTCAATTTATTACTCTGTTCCAGATGTCACAGTGGCAAGTATTTTGACCAGTGTCTCAAAAGAGTTCCAACATGAGGTTGTCCTTCCATACCCAACAAATCTGGAGGTAGCAGTCACCACATCAAACCAAAATAACGAGGACCTTCCATCATGTATCCCACAATCCATCAGCAAAAGTTATGCCAATGAAGAGCTGTTTGCGTTATTTGTTGATGTACCCATGATATTTGTTGCTTCGTTACAATTTGGGGAAAATGTTACATACTCGTGGGAATTCACAGATGATAGAACAAAGATCACCAGTGAACCATATCTGAGACATTTGGATTGTGAGAATAATCGTGAATGTTTAATTGATTCACAGGTAATATTATCATAAATGATTCTTCTGTTGTTATAAGAATACCATTAAATATCATTATTGGAATATATCGTAAAACTCTTTTTGAAGCACTAAAAGTGCATAAATCCACTGCTCTGTAACTTTGATACATTGAAAGGAATCAATATTTTGCTCAGTAGACATTTTTCAACTTCAATGTAGCATACATTTTGTAATTATTTATTTATTTTTAGCACTAGACTTGATTTGTTCTTTTCACTGTATTTCAGCTCCACACATTTAATGAAACGGGAGTGTTTGCAGTCCATGTAAATGTCACCAATCATCTTGGGTCGCTGGTCCACACAATCAATGTTGTGAGTAACATTTAGAATTACTTATACCTATATTAAGGCATTTTGTAACCCATCCTACTCAACACACATACCTACTTAAAGAATGGTGGAAGATTACATGAAATATGGGGAAACTAATTCACTTATGTAATCCACGACTGTAAATCACAAATAGACTGATACCCTAACCATTCACCATACATATCATGCCTGTAGGCAGGTTTTTGCCGAGGCAGGAGGGGTCAAATTATACAATTTTGGACCAAAATCACTTGAAAAGTGCTAAAAAAGGTGAAAAAACTGCATGAACCTGAATTGAATGAATTTTTTTTTTGGGGGGGGGGCTCGCTCAAACCATCCTCCTCTGGCTACAGGCCTGCATATGACAGAATAAAATGAAATAAGTGTGTTTTAGAAATGTTCGATCACCAGTTATTGCTATTTAGAGTTATCCATCCATTTTTTATTTCACATTGGCTATTTAAAGCTCTTCAGGTAGAAACCCAAAGAAGCAGTTGAAATATTCAAATTGCACTGAAAAACCAATGTTTCTATTGAATAGATTGAATAGCCTCAATCAACTTCTCTCTAAGCTTTGTACTTAACTTCATTCTACAAATTGATCAACAAATGTCAATAACCTTTTCTCATCTACAAAATCTCTTCTGTTTTACTGGTGCAAGCATATTTTCTGCTGTCCCAAACATATTTTCTACTGGTGCAACATATTTTACACTGGTGCAACATATTTTACACTGGTGCAACATATTTTACACTGGTGCGAGCATTCTTTCTACATATTTTCTATCTCTGCAACATATTTTCTACTGTTGTTAGCATATTTTCTGGTGCTAAAAACATATTTTCCATTGGTGCAATCATATTTTCAACTGGGTGTAGGTGAATTGGAAATAAATTGCATAAATATTCAAAGCATCAACTCGCTTTAATTTGCCTTCATATGAGAATGGTAATTTGTCCTTGAACGCCCTTCACCACTTTGCATGATCTGCTTTAATAGTGTTTATGAAATACAATAGAGGGAGCCAATATCAAAGCTGAAAGCAAATCAATATCTGTAAAATGCCACATTTATAAAGCTTGAGATTTTATCTCAAGTTTATTTCAAATAACTATGATTTATCAGGAATTTTCCCATCCAGCATCCCGATGCGTTCATTATAAAATCCAATGAATATTTAAGTATTTTGGTTTCTATGAACAATCCCTGGCGTTTCTAAAATATTCAGCTTAAACATCATGAAGTCTCACTTCTAATTTCCTATTAAATTTGTGTGAAAAGGAATGGATATAACAGGCTGATAATGCAATTAATTCAAGGGAATCTAGATATGCAGTCTGAAAGGTGTTCTTGTGTTTGATTTACACGTTTTTATTATCAGGGCGATTAGATTTTAGAAAAATTGTGAGCAGATGTAGTTTGGATTAATATATTTATTTCGCGATTCAGTCTTCATATCTCAAGTTTATTACGTTACTGCAATATGGTGCTATAATTTTAAATTATGTATGTTCTACTCTGGGTAAGAATGGGAAATAGAAACGTAATTCAATGTCATATATCAGCATTCTCAACTGTAGTTTATCTGCAATATGCATTTTCATTAGTCTTATATAACATTTCATAGAATTTGAAAGAGAATTAAGAGAATGGATGCACTGATGCAGGACTTATCTTGATCATGTCAATAATCGATTTTTTGCGAGACTTCCAAAAAACTAACCGTGTTGCTCAAAAATAGAGCTTTGATTAGTATAATGATAGATGTAGATGAGAATATCATAGACTTAAACCAAGATTTTCAGAACAACATGCAATTACATATGAATGTCCCAATAATCATGATATATATAAAAATATATCCATGGTAACTTTGGTGCTGTTATTCATAATATTATTCAAATAAGGTTAATCAACAGGATGAGAAAATCATCAAATGATGTAATAAAGCATTCTAATATAAAATAACAGAAGCGAGTTATGATGTCAGTGTATTCCCATATTGCAATGTCACTGTGTCCCTGATATCAATGGCTTCAGTCAATCAGAAAAAACAGTTTTAGTTGAATGTTATTTAAAGGCTTACAGGGTGATCCAGAAGTAACGTCAAAGATGTTGTAATTTCAAAAGTATTCATCAGATCTTCATGAAATTTGGTATACATGTACCCACAACATTTCTGAGTTACCATCTCAAAGATTGGAATTCAATCATTTCATTGGTTGAAATTATGGTTGCTATAGTAACCCGATATCGCGTAACCCGGGGCAAATTGAAGAGAAACCATAACGTTTTTGTGAATTTCTCTAATTTAAAAAGTCAGTAACATTTGAAAATGTTCATTGTTTGTTTTCTATGATTTTTATATTTGTTGCCATGGTAACAAATATGTAATAGTTGTGATGCCACAATAGGCATTCATAAAAAGCTTTCAATTTCTTTGAATTGCTTCCATCATCCATGACAAATACTAACATGACCAAGGACACTAACCCACCCAATTCAAGATGGCGCCAAGTCAGAGTAAAATAGAGCAAAGAACAAACATTAAGTTCTGTGTAAAGTTGGGGAAAGGTGTAAAAGTGACTTTTATTTGTATGGGGAACTAAAAAGAAACCTTAGTGGAAATAATTTTCAATCCTGTGAGGAATTGAAAAATGCCGTAGTACTAGCCCTACAAGGAATGAGTTCTAATGGATTTAATTCTGTGTTCAAGGAATGGGTATCCAGACATGAGAAATGTGTTGCAAATGGTGGCAATTATGTAGAATGAACTATTATTAGTAACTGTGCAATAGTATGATTTATATTGTTGTGAAATAAAATGTTGAGGATATAACAATTTCAGATCTTGTTGATATTTTGAGATTACGCATTACACGTTAAGTAATTTGCCCCGGGTTACGCGATATCGGGTTACTATAGCAACCATAATTTCAACCAATGAAATGATTGAATTCCAATCTTTGAGATGGTAACTCAGAAATGTTGTGGGTACATGTATACCAAATTTCATGAAGATCTGATGAATACTTTTGAAATTACAATGTCTTTGACGTTACTTCTGGATCACCCTGTATATCTCATGCGTTACTTCATCCACTAACTTAAAGACGAGATCCACTTTGTCTATGATCTTTAAATTTGAGAAAATCCACCAATCTACTCAATACGTATAATCAGAGTATATGGACAGCAGAAATTAGAACATTACTTTTTCTGTACTCTTTTATTACTTTAAAAGATAGCTTCATTTAAATCATGATGCCATAATAAGAGAACCATGATTCAAGAATTCCTAAATGTTCTACAGAGATCATTTGGTCATGATAGAATAAAATTATGTGTAATGCTTTAGATGCTTTCAATGATAGTATACACTCCTTTAAGGAGATGATAATTGCTATGGAGGAGGTAAGGTAGCATGCAAGTTCTCCTTAAATCATGTACAGTCTAGAATAAATGTCAATTAAATCCATGATCTGGAAGGAATAATGCCAATGCATGATTGCAAACAAGCTAAGCTATGATTGAAGTGGATGAAATGGCCTATGAAAATCACAAAGTAAAAACAAACAGTTCAATAGGAAGATACTAAGGAAACAGGCTTCAAGTCTGACTCATTTGAGATTGATTTTTCCTCTGGAGGATTTTCTCAATTCTTCGAATGAGAACTTGTGAGGTTAAATGTTTTCAGTTATTTTGCATCATGAGCCTTTAGCCCGGAATAGCAAGAGGTTGCGATCAGTTTATATAGGTTTGCAAATTACTTTGCTGAGACATATTGATTTATTCGCAAATCCCAAATCCTACCGACTCCAAACAGCAATTAAATACTTTAGGGGGCTGTATCAATAGCATACTTAAGGGGGCCATATCAGAACCATATATCAGGGGCTGTATCAATAGCATAGGGGATGATTTCAGACCCATATATCAGGGGCTGTATCAATAGGCTATGGGGATGATATCAGAACCATAGATCAGGGGCTGTATCAAAAGCATATTGAATGGGACCATATCAGAATCATATATCAGGGGCTCTATCAAAAGTATATGTCAGGGTACCATATCAGAACCATATATCAGGGAATGTATCAAAAGCATTCTTAATGGGGCCACATCAGAAGCATACATCAGGGGTTATATCAGGAGCTGTACCAATAATATAAGTTAAGGGGTCATATCAGTATATCAGGAGCTGTACCAATAATATAAGTTAAGGGGTCATATCAGTATATCAGGGGCTGTACCAATAATATAAGTTAAGGGTTTATATCAGAACTATACAACATATAACATATCATGGGCTGTATCAATTTATAAGTTGAAAAATCTTATCAGTAGGATATATCAGGGACTGTATCAATATAGGTAATTTATCAATATGTTTATAAGATGTCTGCTCCAGCAATATCTAATTACACATGAACTATTATTAGTAACTGTGCAATAGTATGATTTATATTGTTGTGAAATAAAATGTTGAGGATATAACAATTTCAGATCTTGTTGATATTTTGAGATTACGCATTACACGTTAAGTAATTTGCCCCGGGTTACGCGATATCGGGTTACTATAGCAACCATAATTTCAACCAATGAAATGATTGAATTCCAATCTTTGAGATGGTAACTCAGAAATGTTGTGGGTACATGTATACCAAATTTCATGAAGATCTGATGAATACTTTTGAAATTACAATGTCTTTGACGTTACTTCTGGATCACCCTGTATATCTCATGCGTTACTTCATCCACTAACTTAAAGACGAGATCCACTTTGTCTATGATCTTTAAATTTGAGAAAATCCACCAATCTACTCAATACGTATAATCAGAGTATATGGACAGCAGAAATTAGAACATTACTTTTTCTGTACTCTTTTATTACTTTAAAAGATAGCTTCATTTAAATCATGATGCCATAATAAGAGAACCATGATTCAAGAATTCCTAAATGTTCTACAGAGATCATTTGGTCATGATAGAATAAAATTATGTGTAATGCTTTAGATGCTTTCAATGATAGTATACACTCCTTTAAGGAGATGATAATTGCTATGGAGGAGGTAAGGTAGCATGCAAGTTCTCCTTAAATCATGTACAGTCTAGAATAAATGTCAATTAAATCCATGATCTGGAAGGAATAATGCCAATGCATGATTGCAAACAAGCTAAGCTATGATTGAAGTGGATGAAATGGCCTATGAAAATCACAAAGTAAAAACAAACAGTTCAATAGGAAGATACTAAGGAAACAGGCTTCAAGTCTGACTCATTTGAGATTGATTTTTCCTCTGGAGGATTTTCTCAATTCTTCGAATGAGAACTTGTGAGGTTAAATGTTTTCAGTTATTTTGCATCATGAGCCTTTAGCCCGGAATAGCAAGAGGTTGCGATCAGTTTATATAGGTTTGCAAATTACTTTGCTGAGACATATTGATTTATTCGCAAATCCCAAATCCTACCGACTCCAAACAGCAATTAAATACTTTAGGGGGCTGTATCAATAGCATACTTAAGGGGGCCATATCAGAACCATATATCAGGGGCTGTATCAATAGCATAGGGGATGATTTCAGACCCATATATCAGGGGCTGTATCAATAGGCTATGGGGATGATATCAGAACCATAGATCAGGGGCTGTATCAAAAGCATATTGAATGGGACCATATCAGAATCATATATCAGGGGCTCTATCAAAAGTATATGTCAGGGTACCATATCAGAACCATATATCAGGGAATGTATCAAAAGCATTCTTAATGGGGCCACATCAGAAGCATACATCAGGGGTTATATCAGGAGCTGTACCAATAATATAAGTTAAGGGGTCATATCAGTATATCAGGAGCTGTACCAATAATATAAGTTAAGGGGTCATATCAGTATATCAGGGGCTGTACCAATAATATAAGTTAAGGGTTTATATCAGAACTATACAACATATAACATATCATGGGCTGTATCAATTTATAAGTTGAAAAATCTTATCAGTAGGATATATCAGGGACTGTATCAATATAGGTAATTTATCAATATGTTTATAAGATGTCTGCTCCAGCAATATCTAATTACACATGGATCATCATTTTCCTTCTCAAAACTAATTGAGTTAGTTGAAATCAATACTAGTATGAGCTTTTATAGTGCTATGAGTGGGCTAACAGACTATATGTGATTACAATTTAAGTATATTGAACCAAGGAAATGTGTGGGTATTTTATGTCTATTTCTATTCTTCCTGAAAATAACCCTGGTCTTAATAAGATAACTTCATGTACTAGACTCTTTGAATAAGGGATATTCCCTTTGATTGGCCCTTACCCAATCAGATTAGGTCAACTTAAAATCAGAATTTGATTCTTCCCTACAAAGGTGCTATTTTCTTCATATTCATGGGTTTGATTTTGGTACGACGATCTTAACGTACAATTCGAAGAAAACCCTTGTCTACTTTTTGATGAACAATGACTTTTAAACCAAATGTAGTTACAACGGTTCCAAAAATGGACCCCATAAAAGACCATAACAGCCACCTGTAAAATCATCTACATTAATCAGAGGTTCTAGGTTTTTGGCTCAGGGTATCGGAAAATAGTCGTCAATAATTTCTTCAATGCTTTGATATTGATATCACCCCTGTATGTATTCAATCAGATTTAAGTGGCACTTTTACAGATCTCTATATCTAGATACCCCGGATTAACTTATATAACACATGAATGCGCAATTTTCCTCGATTCAATTCTGATTGACTGATAAGTGTATGTATCAAATGTTGAAAACATCTTACCAAACATTGAACTCAGTATAGCATCAGATCTCATGTATCAGACTTACATTCAAGCCTATATACCAAACATTCAAGTCTATCTAATAAATGATATATAATTTCCTTTCTTTGTCAAAGTAGTTTCAATCAGTTTGTAACAATAACATCTAAAGTTATACTCATTTGCTTATTGATAGTTTCCGAATTAAATTTTTCACTTTCATTGAATTGTATTTATTACCTTTCTTGAATACACTGGTTCAACAGTTACTGTATTGTAGTCTCATCACTTGAGTACAGAACTAGTGATGATATTGGGAAACTAATTATTACATTTCAATTTTCTGTCTGACATGCAAATATATCATGACATTTATCTCAGCAAAACATTTCTCGCAACCATGAGTCTAATCTACTGAAAGTGTGTTCCCGGGAGAGTGGAATTATAAAGGGATTCCGTGTAATCTTATTATTCCAAGATGCATTGAAAAACCTTCTATATACATTCTATTCTCGTAATTGTTAATACTGACAATAAGGGTGAATAACTCTTGTTATATCCTGAAATTATTCCGTGGTATCCTCCTTAGCTCCTCACTTTCTGCTCAGGGGAGTCATTAGCCAAAATTTGCTACATGTTCATATACTCAACGGGACTCATCTGATATTTCACCTGTATCTCGTATATTCTGTATTCTGTTCATGGTTACTAGCTACGATGTTTATCATTTAAATAAAAATATTATTTGTTTTGCTGGTATATGGCTAATGTTAATATTCATTCCTTTATATTGTCATGTATCTCTGGGTTCATCAGATTGACGTTTGAGTATTTGTAATAAGTTGGGGTATTTGTAAAAAGTATATTGTGTATAATAATCACTGGATCCCTTCATTCAGAGGATGATAATTAGTAGATTGTTTGTAACTAATTATTTCATTATTTGTTATTAGTAGAATGCCATGAACTACAAACAAATTCCTAAATATTCTCGGGTTATTGCATTTCTATATACTTTCTGACATTTCTACATAATTTTTTTTCTCATCTTACTCATGAAAACCCTATCCCTTTTCATTGGTTCCTCTTCCCAATGTTCCATTCCATTTATTTGTGGTTACGCAGAAAACATGCTACTTGACAATATAGAAACATTTGGAGAGATTGATGAATAAAAAGGATATTTCTCAAAACTCATTATTCGACATCTAGGTGCTGGATTTTACGCAGCTACACTAGGCACCACATATCTTATACACCATTATACCCACACAGATGAGAATTCATTAAATCATAAAATACTTGGATGCATCATATTTTTACCAGTTTTGAATATTTTGTCCCAATTGAAGATTTGCCTTAGTAAATGTTGAGAAGATATTACTAGGATGTTCAATTTTCATCATAACCTATATTGAAGGTATCAGCTTGTCTAGAAAGTTTCCATTGAATAACCTTGTTTTTTTATTTCTTTATTAAAGCAAGGATTTACGTTTTAATTCCAGGTTGTGATGCACAGAGAGATCAGAAAATTGAACATCACATTTTCACCAAAGTCCAGCAATCTCACAACACCAGGTGAAATCACATATTTTGACATATCCATGGTAACAACATCCAGGAAGGACTCTTTATTGGATGTTCAGTTTGGAGATGGCACAAAAGCAACTTTTGTGTTGCGTGACCAAAATGGGACGCTCCTAGGTATGCAGTACCCAAGTCCAGGCCATGAGATTTTCCTGGTTGCAAGTTATGGTGAGGGATGTACATTGAAAGTGGAAATTGAGCATACATATACAATACCAGGACAGTATGTGCCAGATATTAAAGTACACAATAATTTTACAGAGGCCCAGGCTAGTCTTCTGAGACCATTGATTGTGATGAACAGAATTCGAGGGATACGTGTAACATCTCCCTGGCATGCAGCTACTGAGTCAACAGTTATGTTTGATGCTTCATTTGTAACCCGATCAGATAATGTCACGTTTCATTGGTCAGTTAAACAACAAAATTTAACTCTAGGTGAAAAGTTTGTGAGTTACTCGAACCTTTTCTATCATAGTTTCCCCGACCCTGGGGTATATGTGGTACATCTGCGGGCAGAGAATATTTTAAATTGGGAAGAAACCGATATTACTATTCATATACAAGAACCTATAACAGGCTTGTTTATAACATCTAGTCATGAAAAATATATTGCAACTGATGTTGAGGCCTTGTTCAGAGTTGACTTAGCTACAGGGAGCAATGTTGAATATATATGGGACTTTTCCGACCCATTATCTAAAGACACCCATATTGTGCACGGAAACAATTTCTCCATCGCTAATCATACATTTATCAAGCCTGGGAAGTATAACGTCACGGTGACTTGCCACAACATGCTTGACTACGTAAGTCAGAGTTTTCCCCATTTGTTTTCTGTGCAAGAGGTTGTTAGCACCGTGCTAGTTACTACTGATGGGCCTACATTATTAGGAGAATTCTCAGCTGTGAGTGCCATGGTTGCCAGTGGAACAGATGTTCAGTTTGATATGGACTTTGGTACTGGACGTAAAAAGGTCCTGAGTGATGTTGTAAACCTGTCCGTTACTGTTACACATAAGTTTCCCTCACCAGGGACACACAGTGTTACCATCTATGCCTACAACAATGTGTCGGCCATCTCCACGACAACAGATGTACAGGTGCAGCGACAAATAGATGATGTCACAATTGAATTTGTTGGTGACACGGTGAAAGATGCCAATGTGACCTTCATATTGAGGACTGGGGGTAAGCATAATCTCAATTATAGTTATCAGAAATTTATAAGAACTATTAAAATCAAGTCACAAGCAATCCACATAAAGAGTAATGTTCTATTAAAAGAGAATTTTTTAAAACTATGAATTTACCATAAACCTATGTATAAAGATATTTCACCTTATCAAGGCAGGTCATCATAATTTATGCGCCATTCTATATAGCTCGGAAAATTATTAAAGTCTATTGCAATCTTGCAAACGGCATGTAAAAGAAAGCATATTGAAGGAAAGATTTATGCGAGGGAGGAAGGATTAATATGAAATCGGCTTTGTTGTCTATAGAACTATAGCTCTAAATCAGTACTTTTAACACAGATTTATTTGACATGCTTTTTCAATTAGATTCATATTTGTTCTTTTGTCAGTGTGAATATAAACACAGTTGTTATTTTAATAAACATGTTTTTCGGATTTTGCATTGATTGAAAGATTAATTATTTTAGAGACACAAAAAGTAGAGTAGAGTAGATGCTTGTGTTTTATTATGATTTTAGTCTAAGTTAATTTTGTAACGTATAATTAATGCACAAAATTAGAAAAACCGTTGCAATGAATACTAAGCAACCAAACTCCTTTGATGTTAGTTTCATGGTTTCAGAATTGTAGAATTATTAGGGAAATTACATCACTTTAATTGCATGCAGAAAATAGTTCTGGCTGACAGTAATTCTTGAGTATCAATATTTGCCTTTGGGGTTTAGGAAAGTGGCTGATCAAAATGTTAACACTGTATGACAGCTAGACATATGAGGTGAAGGAATATCATCAGTGGCAACTTGTTTATTAAGAAGAGAAATTATTGCATAATTTTACAGAAGAGCCAGATATAGCATTGCAAATGTTCATATCTAACTTTCACCATTGTAAATGCTAAATCATATTAAGCATTGTCATTTTTGGGATAGATGCTTTTTCATTTTTTTGTTTGTCTTGTCTCTTTCAAGCTTGTTGCGTTAATGATATAATATGAGTTTTTACAACATGCTAATATATTTCTAGGTCTTATTTCCTTGAAATCACTATTTTGATACTTAGTAGCAATCTTCAGGAACAATAAAATAAATCATTTTTAGATTTATACAGCTTAAAATTCTCATTTGAGGCCCAGAGTTTTATGTTTTTATACAAAATATATATTATATTCTATTGAGGCTGAAATATATACATGTACTGTAGTTGTTGTGCATAAGAGAGAAGCTTTGATCTTTCTATACTCTGGTTTATAAATTAATGGGAATGAGAAATATGCTAAAGATGAATTCTATGAATTTATCAAGCATTTAGAGTTCATATTTCACAAAAGGTATTATGTTCATTATAGAAATGTAATTTAACAGGGAAAAATTCATTGCAAAAAAAGAATGTTCAATTTCTACATGTAGTTTGCTTGAGAGAGGTGTTCACCAACACAGGCTTCACTTAATAATAGTTTTTGATTACTTTTATTCTCTTCACTCATATCGCCATTTCTTACGTGGAATCTCATCAAATGGTGAATTGAACCTCAATTACTCAGTTCTGACGTGTTACTATAGCAACATGAACTAATTGATCAGAGTAAGAATAAATATTGTTTAATAACTCTACTTCTGCCTGGGGAATTCAAACTTGTTCACTTGCCATGGTTTATGCAAAATCTGTCTCTATTTGCCCTTCAAGAGTAATATAAGAATTGATGAAAGTTATAATCAAGATTTAACATTATTGATTAAGGTATAAATTTAATAAAAATGATGAAACGTACTGTATCACATCCCTCTTGGAAATCTAATATGAAAGAATATTCCGAAGTCAATTATGTAAATATGGAATTAAGAAGTATTATTATCCCATCGAACGAAGTTCGGAGGGATATAGGGAACGCCTCCGTCCGTCCGTACGTACGTCCGTCCGTCCGGGCAATAACTCAAATACCGTTGGCCTGATTTTGTTCATATTTTGTACACGTATACCCTAATTGGGTAGAAGTTCTGCTCGAAAGCCGATTTTCAAAATGGCTGCTCATTTCAAAATGGCGGCCATTTTAGTGCCGATTTTACAGTAATTTAGGTACAATATGTAAAACTGTAATAGCAATATGTTTTAAATGTAAAAAAATTATAAAGGACATTAATAAAGCTACAATGTAGATATTAAAAAAGCACATGGCAGCCATCTTGAAAAATGGCGGCCTTTACTCGTTATTTTACAATTTTTTCTGTAACTCGAAAAGTAGTGGAGCAATTTTGTTCATATTTGGTATGTGAATACTATAAACATTGCACACTGTCTAAAGACACTTTTGGTACATGGCGGCCATTTTAAAAAATGGCCACCATTTTAACGTATTTTACTATAACTCGAAAAGTAGTGGAGCGATTTTGTTCATATTTGGTATGTGAATACTATAAGCATGGCACACTGTCCTATGACACTTTTGGTAGAAGGTGGCCATTTTGAAAAAAATTTTGAAAAATGGCCGCCATTTTAACGTATTTTACTATAACTCGAAAAGTAGTGGAGCAATTTTGTTCATATTTGGTATGTGAATACTATAAGCATGGCACACTGTCCTATGACACTTTTGGTAGAAGGTGGCCATTTTGAAAAAAATTTTGAAAAATGGCCGGCATTTTAACGTATTTTACTATAACTCGAAAAGTAGTGGAGCGATTTTGTTCATATTTGGTATGTGAATACTATAAGCATGGCACACTGTCTTATGACACTTTTGGTAGAAGGTGGCCAATTTGAAAAGAATTTTGAAAAATGGCCGCCAATTTAACGTATTTTAGTATAACTCGAAAAGTAGTGGAGCGATTTTGTTCATATTTGATATGTGAATACTCTAAGCATGGCACATTGTCTAATAAAATTTTGGGGAGTAGTCGGCCATTTTGAAAAATGGCCACCATTTTTATGTATGTTATTGTACAAGTACATGTGTGCGATTTTTCAAAAAATTTAAAGGTGGCTACTAAAAAGCATATTATTTCTTCTGATGACAACTTGGCTAGTGAGCAACCATTTTGAAAATGGTGGCCTTTCTGGTGTGTTGTTTTATGATATTTGCTATATATTTCGTTTGTAAAAATGCCAGCCATTTCTTTTCGATGGGATTCACTACGCTTTGGCGTTGCTGTTGTTCTGGTTGATCAATAGATGATTCTATCATTTGTGATTTGATACCTATTTTAGATTCCTTACATTTTTATGGATCATAATCTCACAGAATATTTGCCTATGATTTGGGTTCAAAATCTAACTTAATTTTCCACTGACTGCTAACTTTGATCATCAAAAACTCAAAAGGTCTTGTTTGGATTGGCTTTAAATTTCTAAGCAATTAATCATGTCACTGATATCGTGGCCAATAATCCTATAAACTGAAGAGTAAAGCTTTGATTTATTTCAAATTGACATCTTAGGTTTCTAGGTATGAAAATCATACTGGTAATCGGGTATGTCAAATAGACATCACTGCGCCATTTGAGGGTGTACTCAGGCCCCTCAATATGAAGTAAAATCACCGAGATTAAAAATTATCAGAGTTTTGGGTATATTTCCATTACATCAGTCAACTTTGAGCTATTTTGTGATTGTTTTTACAAAAACTGTATCCCATCTTATAAAAAACTTTGTAAAACATTGACCTTTGGGAAAATTTTCTAACAACAGTATTTTTATGCGTACGCAGCTTTAACTATGTTCTTAAAATGACATTATTGAGCAGGAGCTATATATGAAATCTCATTAGTAACACAGCTATCTCATAATGAGCTGTTCAATCATGGTTATGAAGTAAAAAATAATACAATAAATGATGAAATGTTACGAGCTTCAACTGAGATGCAATTATAGCGGAATCTCAGATGCGGCAAGTTTAATCAGGCGCTTTTATTTCACTTCAATTTCCTGGACCATAAAGGGGAATTGTTCTACTGCGTATGAGTAAATGGGGGTATTTAATGCCATTGTATTTATCTACAATCTCACTTTATAGACGGGAATAGATGTAATAAATAATACAATATTGCAATCTTCAACAAACATATTATGGTATTCGCAATTCTTCATTTTGTGGACATGGTTTTCCTGCTCATAGGCTGCTGATTGATATTAAAGGGGAAGTCTAACATGGAAATGAATTCCATTCTTTGTTTGATTTGTTTGGTATCTCCTTACTCTCAAACCAAGTGAAGATATGTAGTCTACAAATAGAGTCATGTTTGTGTTAGATTTCAGATTGAATATGCCATAGAAATCTGATTTTTGCTTGAAGTTTGAATGAAAGGGAAATTTGAAAAAAGGCCAAAAATGCCATCGAATTTAACTTTATGGAAGTTGTTACATCCGTTTTATTTATTATATTACTGGGAATTTGTCTTTGAGCTTTTGGCAGGCTGGCACCCCATAAATCTTGTAATCAAATTCTAGGAAAACTGCATATTTGTCAACTTGAAATTTATACATATATGAGAGCAGACAAGTGCCAAGATTTGATTAGGTCTTGGGCATGCTGGGTAAATTACATTGTGGCTGTTTTGCTCTTCAAAGTATGATATTAATCACTGTGTTACGAAGTTTGGAGGGATATAGGGACTGCCTCCGTCCGTTCATACGTCCGTCCGTCCAGGCAATAACTCAAATACTGGTCCGATTTTGTTCATATTTTGCCCATATTTACCCTATGGGTGTAGAAGTTCTGCTTGAAAGCCGATTTTCAAAATGGCCGCTCATTTAAAAATGGTGGCCATTTTAATGCTGATTTTACAGTAATTTAGGTGCAATATGTAAAAGTGTAATAGCAATATGTTTTAAATGTAAAAAAACTATATAGGACATTGATAAAGCTAGAAATGTAGATATTAAAGAAGCACATGGCAGCCATCTTGAAAAATGGGGGCCTTTACTCGTTATTTTACGATTTTTGCTGTAACTCAAAAAGTAGTGGAGCGATTTTGTTCATATTTGGTTGTGAATACTATAAGCATGGCACACTGTCTAATGACACTTTTGGTAGAAGGTGGCCATTTTGAAAAATGGCTGCCATTTTAACGTATTTTATTGTAACTCGAAAAAGTAGTGGAGCGATTTTGTTCATATTTAGTGTGTGAATACTATAAGCATGGCACATCTGTCTAATGACACATTTGGCGTTGCTGTTGTCTAGTATTATACAAGGAAGTCAACAATTTCTTGTGCAGCCACTTATACTGAAAGAAAAAATAATAAAAATACAAATGCATGAAATGCTTACTTCATATTCTTCACTTGTTATTTTCAGGGGTGATACAAATAGATGAAAGTCTGATGTTGACATGGCTAGCTGAGAGTGACCCACCACATGTTACAAAACTACCAATATTTACACATGCTTTCTCCAGTCTAGGGAAACACATTGTAAACGTAACAGTTGAAAACTTAGGTAAGTATTTCTATCTGTACATAAATTCACATACTCAATTTTGATGTTTTGATTGTTTATTCCAAAACTTTTTTAAAATTAGGACTGGCTTGTTTCACATAATTATCAATTAAAGACAGTTAACCTCTTGTGAGGTCAACAATTTTGTGTGGAAGTGAAAAAGTTATCATGTTTTTTTATTATTTATTTTTTGGTGATGACTTTCCTTAGTCTTGTGAAGGGCTCTTTCCTTTTCATTTCGACTCTACATATTTCACGAATGATATCAAAATTAAGAAAATAAGACAGTGAGATAGTCTACTGTTATGGCAACTGCTAAAGAAACATGTTTAATGTACCTGAAAAAGTCCATAAAGTGGCGTAACCCTTTTGCGAGCATAATTCTAAATGTGAACACACCATCAACAAATGATTAGGAAGAGATGCTAAATGAAATTATGAGCTCATCTTCCGTAAGTGCATTAAAATCAGGAAACCTTATAAGATGCAATTGCATTAGCACTGGCAGTTGAATGAGCCTTGCATGCAGGGGGTGATAGCCTAGAAGGGGTAAATCTAGTAATAGCAATTGATTGAAGAAGAGGTGAGTTTAGTGATAATAATGGGAGGGGTGGGTGAGAATCTTGTAATAGTGCTATTTGGGATTTTATGTTTTGTGTTGAATTGATGATATAGGGAAAATTTTCATATAAAATGTTAATCATTTTGTAAAATAGTCTTTTTTATGCCTTTGGAATATAATTAATATATATCATTAATACCTTGTAACCAAATTGACTCTAATATCTTGACCATTGTTTTGAAAATTACTCAACATTCATCTTTGATATCGGGCATAATAAGGAAAGCTTATAGAAATATAAGCAAGCAAATCCCAAACCTCACCTGCCAAAACATTTTTCTCGTATTTTCTTGAATCTGAAAATTTTTCTTTCATCTGGACATGTCTTTTGCTCTAGTGTATATTAAAATAAACCACACATATTGTCCTGCTAAACTGGCTATTGACCTGAATGATAAGGAGATTTCATGCTATGATATTTGTTACATTTGATCAGTGGATGTTCATATGTGGATGGTCACAAGAGAGAGAGAGAGAGAGAGAGAGAGAAGTATGACACACTCCCAAGCCATAATCAGGGTTCTAGTAATTTATATTGGATCAGGGGATAGTGTATCCATTAATTGCTTTGAGCTGTTTATACATTTCATTACCCAAGCGTTTGTTCAAGCAAACTTACTGGAACAGATTATTCCTGCATGCAATAATCATCAGTGTTTCATTAGAAACACAACAGTTTTATAATTACTTGAACACCAATTGAAAATAGCATACAAGATCCAGAAACTATTGATCTAGGTGTTTGGGCTTGAAATGCAATTGTCAGCAGGAACGTGACGATTGAAATGGCTAACAAAATTACAGTAATCCAGCTGGTTATTAATGTAGAATTTATACCTCACAGTATTTTTTACAAATTGTGTTCGCTCTAATCTATGTCCAGAGAGTTGAGTGTCAATAATCTAAGATTTTTCTCAGATTAACAGTGGCAGTTTTTCGTCTGCGTTGTTAGTATGGCTATGTTTTTAATCCCTTGGGTCGGAGAAATTGAGTTTACACGAAGATGAAAGTGAGTTTCATAACAGAGCAAGCACGGGTGATATCCATTTTTAATATTCTCTGGTCACACAATTTTCACACTTTCTGTCATACAATTTCCACTCTTTCTGACATACAATTTCCACACTTTCTGACATACAATTTCCAAACTTTCTGACATACAATTTCCACACTTTCTGACATACAATTTCCAAACTTTCTGACATACAATTTCTACACTTTCTGACATTCAATTTCCGCACTTTCTGACATACAATTTCCACTCTTTCTGACATACAATTTCCACACTTTCTGACATACAATTTCTGCACTTTCTGACATACAATTTCTGCACTTTTAGACATACAATTTCTGCACATTCTGACATTCAATTTCCGCACTTTCTGACATACAAATTCCACACTTTCTGACATACAATTTCTTCACTTTCTGACATACAATTTCCAAACTTTCTGACATACAATTTCTGCACTTTCTGACATACAATTTCCAAA
The DNA here is from genome assembly GCA_903813345.2 of Owenia fusiformis. NCBI lineage: Eukaryota > Metazoa > Annelida > Polychaeta > Sabellida > Oweniidae > Owenia > Owenia fusiformis. The sequence goes on along the minus strand of CAIIXF020000007.1, from coordinate 15,941,626 downwards.
CTTTCTGACATACAATTTCCACACTTTCTGACATACAATTTCTGCACTTTCTGACATTCAATTTCCGCACTTTCTGACATACAATTTCCACTCTTTCTGACATACAATTTCTACACTTTCTGACATACAATTTCTACACTTTCTGACATACAATTTCCAAACTTTCTGACATACAATTTCTACACTTTCTGACATTCAATTTCCGCACTTTCTGACATACACTTTCCACACTTTCACAGATGAAAGTGAGTTTCATAACAGAGCAAGCACGGGTGATATCCATTTTTAATATTCTCTGGTCACACAATTTTCACACTTTCTGTCATACAATTTCCACTCTTTCTGATATACAATTTCTACACTTTCTGACATACAATTTCCAAACTTTCTGACATACAATTTCCAAACTTTCTGACATACAATTTCTACACTTTCTGACATACAATTTCCACTCTTTCTGACATACAATTTCTACACTTTCTGACATACAATTTCCAAACTTTCTGACATACAATTTCTACACTTTCTGACATTCAATTTCCGCACTTTCTGACATACACTTTCCACACTTTCTGACATACAATTTCCGCACTTTCTGACATACAATTTCCACTCTTTCTGACATACAATTTCCACACTTTCTGACATACAATTTCTACACTTTCTGACATACAATTTCCAAACTTTCTGACATACAATTTCTGCACATTCTGACATTCAATTTCCGCACTTTCTGACATACAAATTCCACACTTTCTGACATACAATTTCTTCACTTTCTGACATACAATTTCTTCACTTTCTGACATACAATTTCCAAACTTTCTGACATACAATTTCTGCACTTTCTGACATACAATTTCCAAACTTTCTGACATACAATTTCTGCACTTTCTGACATTCAATTTCCGCACTTTCTGACATACAATTTCCACTCTCCCTGACATACAATTTCCACACTTTCTGACATACAATTTCTACACTTTCTGACATACAATTTCCAAACTTTCTGACATACAATATCCAAACCTTCTGACATACAAATTCTACACTTTCTGACATTCAATTTCCGCACTTTCTGACATACAATTTCTACTCTTTCTGACATACAATTTCCACACTTTCTGACATACAATTTCCAAACTCTCTGACATACAATTTCCAAATTTCTGACATATGATTTCCACTCTTTCTGACATATAATTTCCACACTTTCTGACATTTCTTACAGTTTCTTAATATGAGTGAATACCTCATTTTACTCCATTTTTGCATTTTAATGCAGGACCACCATGGAATTTTTATCAAGGGTATCCTTTTGTCTATTCATGTTATTTTAGCTTGGATGTCAGAGAATATAAACATTTCTAGTCAGGATTGAATTATCGATCCAGAGTTTTGTCATTCAACCAAGTAATATTCAAATACTATTGTAGACATCCTTCAGAATCATCTTGTCTTTATAATCGTCATTGACTTTATTCAAACTATAGTTCATCAATCATCTTTATGAGTTTTGATTGACACCTACATGTAGAAAATGAAAATAGAGTTTATTATTGCCTTTTATTGAGAAAAATATGAATTGTAAATAATGGTGAAAACAAATCACAATGAATAAACAAAATATGAGTGTGATTTTTATTGATTCTATTGTAATGCTGTTTGAATCATTCAGATGCAATAAGATACTCAGAAGAAATAATTATATGTAATCAAAGGATAATAGAGACTTTTGAGTGAAATGTATTTCAGAAGCACTAATTTTTTAAAAATAATGCAATAACTCTGCATAGGGAGAATCTATAGTACATGTATCTGATTTGAAAGTTATATACCTCAAATGAGGCAGTGAAAGGCCAATGGTTTACGCAATACATTGGAATACAAAATCAATTCTCTGGATTGATAATTGCAATCGTTTCTGCAATTTATTGTAATTACATCTGAATTATGAGCTAAAATATTGATTTCGCTATGTTCCAGTGAGTTATAAGCAAGTCAGTGTTGAAGTGGATGTGACTAGTGCCGCTCTATTAGGGGTAGAGGCCACCAGCCCAAGGTCAACCTGCCCTGTTCTCAATCATCCTAGAATATTAAAGCTGGGGTCCCAGTGTGTTTTTACACTACAGGTATGTACATAGGGGGAGGGGGGAACTGGGGGAGAGGGTTATGTGCCTTGAATACTGGCACTGAGAACCCTGAATACTCAATGAAAAGGAGAAAATATATGCATAAAGCCTCAGTCACATTTACTCTACGGCGGCCGTAGCTTCACAAAATATATATAGAAAATCTACAATGTACTGCTTATCCCTATATTTTATGCCACATATTGACGATTTTGGGAAGCTACAGCCTCTGTATGGTCGCCATAGATCAAATGTCACTGAGGCAATAGTGAGAATCCCACTCATTCTAATTTTAGTATTTAGTAAAATAACAATCAGTAAAGACCAATGAACTTAAATTCATGTTTTTACTGCTATTGTGCACATGACTTGCTGATTTCATAGAGGATTACGAAGGGCTTCTCACTCTGTGCAATCATCTGCTTTACTTATTTACTTGTAAACTGGATGAATCCATCCTTCAAGATCGGACTTCACTGCTATTGCAGCTATGGCATAACTGAATTTGTTAGCACAGTTCCAACAATTCTATAGCCCAAATCAAGGGTATGGAAAGAACTGAGATGCCCTTGAATCTTCTTATTTGATCCTTTATAAGATGCCTAATACCACTTATAGTTAGGTTACAAAATTGTGTCACTGTTTTTCTGTGATTTCTCATCTTAGATGGTTGCAAGATGCTTCATGATGAACAGTGAATTTAAGTCCATTAACCTAATTAGCCTATGCAAATGAATGAGCTACTCTGCAAATGAATTGGCTACTATGCAAATGAATGACCTACTATGCAAATGAATGACCTACTGCTGCAAGTTGATGCATTTATGGGGCTTTACATCAGATTGCTTTCGATACAACATATCTATGGAAATTTTTTTCCTACAAGATGTTTAATAAGATTCTGATTTTCTGTAGATTGCATCAAAAGATTTTTCTTTGTTGTATTATATCTACTTTGAAGATATCCAGAATGTAAGCTATCTTGTTCCCAAGGAAATTGAGATATAAATTTGAATTTCTCTGATGTGAATTAAAACAAATGTGATATAGGCATGCTTCAGTTCATACATCATTTTGTATTATATCTTAACTCTACATACAGTTTTCATACTAGGCTTTTCGTGAGGCCATTTCTTTAGAGTATCGTAAATTACAATTCTTAAAACTCAGCAGCCATTGATGTAGCAAACCTGTGAGATTTATTTGAATGGTAACTCACTCTATTTTTATGGAGAATGACCCATGTTTGAATTAGTCAATATAGTTTTTTATATTAACATAGTGACCTACTTGCATGCTTTACTTATTAATTAAGCTCACATTGGGGATCTCTTGAAATACAAGGTAAGTAGGACTTACTTTTTAATAGAATGTGTGATAAAGTGGTTTAATTGTTTTGTTTTTAAGTTGGTTTTTAATTCAGGTTCTTTTCGTAATAGCTTGTAAAAAGAACATCTTTCCTTGTTGTCCATTTTTGTATGGTGTAACCAAATTAAGGCTTTAATGACCAAGTACAAAATCATGCCCTGGACATAAGATATGTCCAAATCAAAAGTTACGATAGACTTTGAGTTTATTGCAATCATAAAGTACAGCATAAGGTCTCAAGTCAGGTCTAATCAAAATAGAACCCCTTGTTATTACCCTTTTATTCATTTTTCACTGCTTATGATAACCATATTGCATATTGCTATATTAGGTTCCACTAAAACATGTTACATGGATATCCTTGGAAAATACACTATACAATTTGAATGTGTATGAAACAAATTTGTTGTGATTTAAAAATGTAACATTATTATTCAGTTGTCAAATGTTGTTTCATTTTGTCCTTTGATGTAAAAACTTGCAATATCTTTGTAAATATTAAGACGAATTAAGACAGCAAAATCAATTTCATTAATACTCATTTGTATTAATCAGCTATATCTATTCTGTTTTAGCAAACAAAACACTTTCACACCTATGGTTTGTTCGTTTGAAAATATTGACCCTCATCAATGATGAGTTTACGAAAGGGATCTGCGTGTTGCTGTCTAATTAATGTAGAATTTATTGCGATGTAATAAATACCTTGTTTTAATACATTCTCTGGCCTTTGCCATTTAAAATTGCACCAGTTCGTGTTTTTACCATGTTTTCCCTCAAATAACGTCAGCCTACCCATTAATATCTATAAAAGTATCACCTATGCACACTGAGGGGACGCGAATGTAAATGTAATGCGACTGAAAATGTAAATTCATCATTAGGAGAGATTATTCCAAAATGTCAGATGTAGTATGTGAATATATTAGTTGTAGGACTGTGTGAAGGAGGCTAATCTAGAAACCAGTAGAATGTTAATATGTGGTTCATTTGTTTAATAAAATCATTATACAGTGACAAGGGGGGCATAGAGAACAGTCTTAATGTCACAACCCTTATGTATTTTACACATTCTGTATCAAAACATGGCAAATGTCATGTTTACCAATGTCATTTCCCTTTACTCATCTTTATAAACTAATGCAATTTGCCATGCTTTTTCTATTACTATTAGGATGAAACAAGGACAGCTTGCATAAAATCATTGAATTATTTCATATATATTACACAGATACATATTTTCATTACTTCTATTGTATATAAGGCATATATAAAAGCCTACATGTAGTAGTCGATTACAAGTATTCAATCTGATTAGGATCTGACTTATTCTGTTTTTTCTTTCGAAATTGGTCATTTTAACCAATCCAGATTTTAATATTGTCCACCAATCACAAATAATGACTAATCAATGCTAGGGAGTGTTTCTTATCGGCTTTTTCTGCAACTCAGCTTAGTATTATCCATCTATCGCTGTCAGCATAATCTAAGTAAGCACTTCGTATGCCTAGCGACTGTCACATTTAACAAGATTGATTAAAATGTATTGTTTTTCATACTAGATCGCATTTATCTTAGTGAGCTATAGAGACATTAACTTTTATTTCGAGATTATCATATTCACCAGAACACAACTTTTACATTAATATTAGCGAAACTTTTTCATTCAAAAAATGTTTATTGCCTCTTGTCAAAAATATTCAAAAATTCAAGATGAGAAACTCTAATATCTCAATAACTGAAGCAACTCATTTTGCTGTATCAAGATTCATTTTGTCAATAATATACATACTGGTCATGTTTTTATGAAAATGATTCCACACATGATGGGGGTTAAATATTCAGGAATGACCTTTATGTCATGTCTCATTTTTTTACTTAGAATAATTGTTATATGAGAAGATTATATTGCTCACTTCACTATACTTTTTGGGGCTTTTAGCAAAGTGTAAAATCATCACTCTAACAAGTTTGATTTGACACAGGAGTGTTATAAAAAGGCAAAATACTAATGGACCAATTGTTTTAACAACCTTTTAGATTTATTTAAGGAATAATGAATGTAGAACTGATGTTTTGTCTTAAGTCTAAAAGTATGGGATTCACCATTGCTTATTTATGAAGTGTTTAGTAGATAGACTTACTTATCACATGAGAATAAAGAAGAGTAAATAAGTAATATGATTGGTTGAAATCAGGCCTGTAGTCAAGGGGAGGGTTCGGGTGCTGGGCACAAAAATCCTATCAAAATCATGCAGTTTTTCACCATTTTGAGTACTCTTCAAGTGATTTTTGGCCTAAATTGTCAAATTTGAACTTCCCCTTGGATTTTTTAACTGACCCCTGTTCCCTCTTTGACAAAAGTTGGCTAAAGGCCAAGAGAGTATTTAGCCATTGTTGAATAGTTGATCACATCATTGTGTTCAAACATTAATGAATATTTGTCTCCTAGGATGAGAAACATTCCCAATTCCCTTCTCTTAAAGCAACATGTACCTCCTATCCAATCAGGTAATGATTACTTCATTCATCCATTCTGTGTATGAGTTCCTATTTTTGTGATCCAACCAATCATATTTATTCATTCTGTGTATGAGTTCCTTTTTATGTGACTCAACCAATCAGATTGGCTCATACAGATTCTATCGAGAGAAGCCGTAGCAATATTCTTAGATTATTTGCAAACTTTAGTTTTTTACCGATCAAATATTTGAATACATATGGTGGTCAAGTAGGTGTAGCTAATGATGCGCCTTTAAGGATAGGTTACGAGAGGCCTTGCATCATCAATCTTAAATTACTGTTTTTTCCGTTGGGGATTCTAAAGATAAAGAAAAGAAGAATGTTCGCTATTTCAAATTCAGAAAGTGTCTTTGAGATTGATTGATAGTTTCTTGATTATCTCGGCTATCTTTCTTGAATGTGGATCAGCTAAGGTTCCTTTAAATCTGTCTGAGGTGTTTCTCATTGAATAATGATATACTGTATATAACATTTCTCCTGCATTAAGGATTTCAGGTCTTTTAGTCAATGTACATAACTGAGTTGTTGTGTTATTTATGGTTTGTATAAATGCAGAAATAGTCAAGTGGGTTTGTAGACATTGTTCTATGGTCAGTGCTTATGCCACACCCATTTTTACATGATTACATGGAAAATGTTGCAGGGTGTCCTGTTTTGATATAAGTTGAAGGCAGGCTTTGGACTTTAAACGTTTCGAGTAGAGGGGTTTTCTTGGTTGACTTTATACAGTCATCCACCATCAGGTAACAACTGGTCCAAAGATTGACAATGATTATGTATTGTTTTTAATATGTAGGTTTATATGTTTCTGATATAAGCATGTCAGTTTTTATGCCAATACCAAAAGAGGTTACATATTCTTATGGTCTCCAACTTTTTGTGGACAGTGTTCAGCGTTTGGCAGTTGTTGTCCGGCAGTTGGTGTTTGGTAGTTGTCATCCATTGTCTGTAACAAATGGCAGGTGGTGACATTTTGCATGTTAATGTCTTATTTTTCTTGCAATATCTCAATCAACATCAGTGACTTCAATCTATAGACGTAGGCATAATTCCTGGGATAAGGCTAGTTGAATTAAAAGTTTTCAAGTAGATCATTTAGACCCATTAATATTGTATGGGAAGGACAGTGCTTTTTCTGTGCTTATAGTTTTCATTGTTATCGGTCAGAAGATGGACTGTAAAAGGTTAAGTATATCAACCCATATAGCCAACCATGAAATTAATAGAGATAAAAACACGCTTAGGGAGCATGTCTGTATTATCAACCATGAACGGTCAGTGGTAGAAATCGTACAATTCGTCATGCTAAAAATATAATGTCTGTATATGATTGATATGATACTGTGATATAATGCTGTGCTTTCTAACCTAATTGGAGAACATATGGGTTATAATAACATTGCTTTTTAGGAGAGCTCTGTCATTTTTCGTCCTCAGTAATCTTGTATGGAGTGCCAACAGGGAATACTTAACTCATTTATGTGTGTCTGTTTTGTATATAGTAGCATTTTAACAATACTGTAAATTATCAGTGTATTGTAATCCCAACATTTCTATGCAGTTTCCTAATGCTTATAGATGGAACAATAATTGATGGCAGTTTTAATGACTGCCTTCATTGTCCCTTTGTTTTGTTATCTCTTTATTACATACTTCACTTAGTGTATGCTTGTATCAGGTTAAAACATTCTTGTTTTTATTCATGATTGCACTTAAAAGTCCTCTTCATGTATTGTATTGTAATTGTGATTTTTATGATTTTGGATGGGAGGGTAGTATAAAACTGTTTGTCCCACTTTCAGCAAAACTGTACTCATCCATGTATTATTATCCATTTATACCTATACAGCGTCAGTTCTAGTTGATATGGCAAAACTGATTGGATTGTTATCACTAATTTTTTTTAAAAAGGGACTGCTTATATATATTTTTGTTTTTATTATTTTAAAGGAAGACTATTTGGAGAAGGACATGACTGTATGAACTTAGATTAGATTTATAGATCATTCAAATCTTAAGATATAAATATCTAGATATCAATTTTATGAGACATTTTGTGACTCATCACATATCCAGGACTTTCAAATAACAGATATCATGGTTGAAAGTCACTCTCCTGTCTTATCTCTTTGCAAGAAACCCATTCTTGTCACATTCAATGTACTTCAAAAAGCAACAAATCAATAGATAAATTTGTTTTATTTTCAGAATTTCCAGCGACAGGACACAATATATGTTGTTAGTAACTATGGAGATGGCAACACAGAGTCGAAGCAATTCAACACCGAGCAAGATATTAGGTAATGTTTGAAATTGAAAATTGTTTTCATTTTGTTTGCAATTTGCTATATTTCTACCCTTGATTTTTGGTTGGATCAGTTCTCAATTTTCACTTGGTACACTTGGTACTGAAACTAATGATGGAATAAGGTATTTTTTCAAATCATTTTAGTTATCGTATATGATGATAAAGATTCCAGACCAAGTTATGTCTAACAGTATGCCACTAATTTCTGAAACTATAAAATGATATTCTGTAGATTAACAGACTTTATTATCCAGATGAATTCAGTTCAGTAGAAAGAGCAATGGTATAACTAAATTACAGGACGTGTCTTGTTAAGTCTGCCTAATGAATACCCAAATGAAGGCAACGTTGAGACCAAACACGACAAATCTTCCTGATTTCAATTAGTCGAAACACATAAAGTTGGTGTCAGAAGAAAGACATTTGTCTTGTAACTCAAAAACCATTTGACTATTAATGTTTTGCTCGAGTTGATTTGGGGTGAGTTGACCCAGTTTACCTAACTCAAAAGACCAATTTTAAGGTTGAATTCAATATTTTGATGTTACAGTTGGGAGTACTTATACCAGGAAGCAGGGCTATTTCCTGTAAGCATTAATATGTCAACCCATGGGGAGAATACACGCTGTGTACTGGAGTCTATGCTGGTTATACAGGAGAGTATAGCTGGGTTGGTTATAGAGGGCCCTAGTGCTGTTCCCGTAGGAAGGTCAGTCATCATAGCATACATCTTTGGGATTCTATTGACCATACACTTTTCATACAATACCACCTTTTGTGTATCATAAGATACTGTACCATAAATTCTCATTAAATCTTTTTTAGTAGAGTATTCTTATCTGAAATCTTTTACAAGCATTTTGTAATAGGTATTATCACAATGTTGCCCCAGATATACAGCTCCAAATCAGTTGATAAAAGTGGATAGTGACATTTTATCCAGTTCTTCACCCATATTGTATGATTGTTCATTTGTTACACATTTAATGAAGTCGGCTTCAATCAAAAATGGAAAGACGTTGACCTCATCAGATCTGCCGCACTTGGGCAATCATTCATTATGAGTAAACAAAATCCCCAAATGAAAAGATTCATATCTACCAAACAGATTTTGATTTGCTCCAGGGTGCCATTGTCAGTGTTACCATAGTGATTATAAGTCAACGATAATGTTCTAATGCAATTGTGATCACTCAAAGTTAGCACTGAAATAGAAAAAGATTCATGTTACATTATCTTAGAAAATCAAGGTAAATATTAAAAAAAGATTTGAGAAACATTTTAAGAGAACATATGGATATACACTATGTACACTCTTTCATACATTATACTCCTTTCATATGTCAAACCCATCATACAATATTACACAAATAATTTAATTTGATTTACTTTAAATAAACAGATCAAATATAGAATCATACAAAGTTTCATCATACTCTGATTCATTTACTTCATATTTTATATTAACTTGTCTTTATTCTTCAATACAGTGGATAAGGAATATTTTCATCTCCAATATTTATTCTATTTCCACTGGCTTTAATTCCAATCTGGAGGTTTCCAAATGTAATCTGAAAACCTACTTGGGAAACAATATGCAAAATGTTGACTTAGTGACTCAATACGAAATCAATTGCTCTGTAAACCTCTATATTCGCATTAATTATTGGACTGTCTTATACTAAAGCTGGGATATGTATAGAAATGTGGACAGAAGATCAATACAGTAGAATATCTTACAAATAGTCTCTCTGCAGTTGCTCATTCTTGCACTGTTTATTTCATAGACTAAGAAATATGAATTAAGAGACCAAGAGGAGTTATTCCTAATTACCATAATAGTAAATGTTATATTTTCAAAAACGATATTTTTCAATTATTTTTTACCTTTGTATTTACTACCATAGATCTTTTAAATTTTCTCTATGTTTGTTAAATAAATTTAAGAATATGACTGGAAATATAAACAAGGTACTTTATTCATGGTGAATAAAAAAATGATTTTTAAAAATAAAACCATGTTTAATCTTTGCCATACCACAAACAAAGCAGTGTATGGTTATTCTAAGAATGTGAAAATGATCTTCGATATTTTAGGCTTAGTCAATAAGAGATAATTTCCACAGATGTAGTCTTTTAGTCTGTCTTGTTTTATCGAAAATGCTTGATTTGAACTTGTGTGTATTCGCTTTGATCCAGTATTTGCTCAATTAAAAGCTGGGACAACTTAAGCTCTTTCCAGTAATGTAGCAATTTGCTGCAATCTCAATTGATTTGACTTGTGTCTGATGCTTAATGTTAACCCATTCTTTCCTTTCCTGGTAATTCAAATGTGCATACTGAGTTACTGAGGTTTTCATTTCTTACAAAGGTTGGTCTAAGCAAGGACTTTTTGGATTACTTTGATAAACAGGCTGGTTTCAAGGCCTAATGGAAAATACGAGTGATTCCTTTCATATTTTTCATTGGGTTGATGCTACAAATAGTCTTTTAGTCAATTCAAACCTTCTAGACAATTGTTTTAGTAACATGGCAGTGTTTAATGGCTTGATTAGCTCTAGATTTATTTCGAGAAATGAGGCCCTTTTCTGGCTCATAATATACATGCATATTTCATCCCAATGGCCATTTTACAAGACAATTTAACCTGAAAGTCAGACTCGATGATACATACAGGGTGGACATCAAAAAAACAATACCTGAGTTTAAGGATGAATGGTTCATACAATATATCTTAAACCATGCCATGTATTATGTATCATTTTAATGATAAATCATTTTCTTATCTTACAATATGACACCATCTGATAGAAAAACTTTTGTTTTCTTTTGGAGTTAAAGCCTAAAATCGACACCAGTTGTGACCAAAAATCAAAAAAGGAAAATTCCCAAATTTCCAAATGCTTGAATGAATCATTTTAAATTTATTTAAGAGTAATACACAATTGAAAGTTAATTCAAAATATATAAGTAATATTGGTGAATTTTACACTAAACTTAATTAAATGTACTAAATGCACAAAAGTTCAAATTTCCTTCTATTTTTCGCAGTATGGAAATCCGAAGTGAATTTTATTTGGTCACTCATGACACCCCTGGTGTCAATTTTAGCATCTAACTCGACAAAAAAAACAACAGTTTTTTTAATTGAATGGTGTCATATTATAAGGAAATGATTTATATTTAAAATGCTATATCGTACATGATTTAACATATATCATATAATATTAATTGTTAAACTTGGGTATTGTTTTTTTTGCCCACCCTGTACATGTATATTTTTGCCTTGAAAGATGGAATTCCTAAAAGATGGGTTACAGCAAAAATACTTTGAGTGTAATAGTCTTTTAAAGATGGAAAGGGAACGTGCATTTTGGAAGCATATTTCTAGAGTTAAAAGTCTAATATAGAGCCGTGAAATTGACATTGTGTCCTTGGCATTGAGGGGATTAAGAGTCTATAAAGGATGATTTGTGTAACAGACTTGAAGGTGAATAGTCAAGTAAAATATGCTTTTGTGTAACAGCTTTTTAGGGTTAATAAATTAATAGAGGGCATTGTGTCCCAGCCTTTTAGAGGTAATGTCTAATAAAGGATGCATTTGTGGGACAGAATTGGATGGATTATATCTCATTGTGGGATCCAGAGCAAGTATTATCTTTTGAAAGCGTTAGATAAAGTGAGACTCTAATAAATCTCTTAGATTATTTGGGGTCAAATCATAATTTTAAGAGAACATATGGATATACCTATGTATACTTCTAAATTAACCAACACCTCTCATAGTCATACTACGTATACTTTTCATACATAGTATTATGAAATATTATCCTTTGAAAGCGTTAGATAAAGTGGGACTCTGATAAATCAGGAATGATTGTATCTCTTAAAAGATTATTTGGGGTCAAACTTTGAGGGTTAATGGACAGTCTTTAAAAGGATGTATTTGTGAAATAGACTTCGACAAATTAAAGTCTCATAAATGATTTATTTTGGGGAATTTGACAGATAATAGGCTCAGAAACAATTATTTTGGGGGGCAGAGTTTAAGGTTAATGGTCTTAAGGATGTATTTGTGGAGTAGACTTTGCCAAATATTAGTATTCCCAAAGGATATATTTTTGGCGACTCTCATATACAATATATTTGTTAGACTTCATAGGCTAATGAAGGATATATTTGTGGGACAGGCTTTGACAGATAATAGTCTAATAAATGGAATCTTTTCTCAGACCCTATAGGGTTAATAGTTTATAAAGGGAATCTTGTCTTGGACTCTGTAGGGTTAACAGTTCATAAAGGGCTGTAGAGTTAGCAATATGTCGTTGTGATGCAAGTTTTGTAGCAGGACTCTGATAGCTGTTATCTCCATGAATGCATTATTTCTTCCATTACTCAAACTAAATTGTTCTCCAATGTAGAAGATTTTAGCTCCCATGGATGAACTATTGTTGTTATTTGTCTGTCTGTCCGTCCATCTGTCTGTCCGTCCATCTGTCTATCCCATCCATAGATGATTCCTGGGTTGTCACATCTTGATTCACAATATTTCGATGTTCCTACTTCACCTTGATAAATCTGTCTGATTTAACTGACCACTGTGTAAATAAACCCCAGCTGAGTTCACTCCCAATATTGCTCCTGGCAGTTGCCCGCAGTTTTGTGAGACACCACAAAACCAATCGGCCAATCAACGATGTAATATTTATTCAATCCGTATAGACATTTTCAATATTTTGTCACGTGAAAATGACGTTATTAGTATTATTACCACCGTTAATGATCAGGACTGAAACAGCAAGAAAATTTTACACACTGAACGATATCTAATTTCCCAGGGAAAATTTTGGTCGTTAAATACATTCTTGACCGGCTATATTGAACGCCACTATGACGTCACATATTGCTCAGGTTGATATAGTAAAAAAATGAATGCTTTCTAAACTAGCACTAAAACCCCTAGAACTGGCCCGACAAGGTGGTAATCATATGGGTTATACATTATTAATTTGTTGACTTATTTTGGCAATAGAGTCGACATGGCAGCATCTACCGTCCGCCCACGTATTTAAACCTAAACCATTTGAGCCTGGTATCCATGGTATCTTTTATTGAGTCTATTATTCAACAAGAGAGAATGTTGAAATTAATTATAGACAAGCTATTTGTACAAAGAAAGCCCTTTGTGTTTCGGAAGATAAATCATTGGAATCGTTAGAGATATTGTTTAAACAAATAATGACAAATTACAAAGGGCAACATTTTATAACAATTCTAAACCAAAGATCAAAGTATGAATATAGATATATAGTTTGTTTCATATAGTTATATTTTAGTTAGAAAGATATATCAATATTGAGTTTGTTTGAATGGTTTTAAAGGATGGAACTTTATCAAATAATAATAAAATGTATCATTTATTTTAATGTGACATTTATTCTATTGCTTTATTTATAGTAACACTAGTATGTGTATGATTGGCTATCATACAAGGGTCGATCAAAAAGTTTTTTTTATATGCTTGTACTAATACATATTTGATTGGACATGCTCATTTCCTTGATGATTCCTCAAACAATTCAGAAGTATCCTTAGTAGTTATGTTTTATTGTAATTTAGGATTTTTATTTATTATTGATTCGGTTAACGAAGTACATGGCTTCAAAAATCTATTACTACAACATATGTAATAGCTATACATGTACAGGATTTCATTAACTATTACATAGGAGTCATTATAAGGCTTGAATGAAATATGAGGACTTCTTTCATCTTTATAAAGCATAAATATTAGCTCTGGGATTAAGAATATCAAGATAACTGTACTTATTTTACCCATGTAACATTATGGAAATCATTATAACTTATGCAGAAGGTTGATGAACTTCAGGAAAAACAATCAAATATTTTTCTTATTCTGCTTAAATGTCATTAAACGAGTAATTCCTTTGAATAAGCTGTCTGACAAATGCGTTACAATACATGTATATTGATATTGGCTTTATAATCATTATTGAGCGTTGTTTTATAGCTAGGAATATGGCTTGGTCACTGTTGATAGGTTTTTACACAGATTGATTATGTTTATGAAGTTTTGCTCGGTAGATTGTGGCGAATCTTCTACAATCCATTAACTTCTCTGATCTCTAGAAGCCAGTTCAGGAGTTTAGAGATTCAACTCTATTTAGAGCCTGGATAGGCCTGGGTGTCATTGAATGAATACTAAGGCTGTGTTTTTTTATAATTTGTTTTACAATAAATTGATAAAAAGGAAGTTGGAAGGAGAGTAAAAAAGACAAAATTAACAAAAACAGTTTTTATGTCACTACCACAAGTAGTGAGATATTTATATGGTCAACGACTTTTTTTGTGGGTGGTGTTTGGCGGTTGGTGTTCAACAGTTGGCCTCTGTACCAAATGGCAGGTGGTGACATTTTGCATGTTAATGCCTAGTATTAAAATCATTTAAGACAGCAGGATTGATCCTAAATTTCTCTACTGTTTTTAAGTTTTTGAATATTCGAAGAATATTGATCATATTTGGCCTGAACCACCGTATATAGTGGTTTCATTTTGTGTTAAAATAAAGTATAAATACAACCCACTAACGTATGTCTCTTGTTGTCAAATCAACATGACAGCAAAAAGTAGTCCAGTATTTTTGAAAATATAATTGAATGAATGGTAAGCTTACTATACAAGTATGATTGGAGAGTTCAATATGCTTACTTCCTTAGAGTTAAAGATATATGTCATTGGTTTACACGCTCAATTTACAATTCTTCAACCCAGACTACCATTCCTCACTTTTGACATGTCAGTCACCAAACGTTTTTAAAGGATTGGCATGCAGTTTAAATCTACATAGCATTTGTCTTCTTAGATGTTAAATTTAGCAACCTAAGTAACTGACCATAGATGTTTTCATGGTTTTTTAATGTGATAAGGGGCAGATTAATCATTATCACTCAACATGTTAATGTGATATCAATGTACATGTTGGCATGTTAATTATTTGTAAAAAATGAGTGCCAAAAGTCACCAGATTATTTTTCAACAAAAGAATTGAACAAATAGTGATTAGGCTTCATAACAATGAGTCTCATATTAAGTGGTTGTAAGTTTTTACATGGTGGGGAAACACTATGGCACAAATGATCACAGGTAATTGCATTGATCGTGTATCATTTTATATTGATGCTGTCATTCCTATGAGATATTGACATATTCATTGGATTACATTAAAAAAAGATATGACGCGATAATATTCTGTAATGCAATTTTATATTTCAAGCAATAATGCTTAGAATTCTATTTCTAGTATATCAGATGATCCACGGCTCCCATGAGTTACTTTTTTCAGAATTTTGATGATTAGATAATATGAATAAAATTGTATATCTTCTTTGAGGATTGTAATTTGAATCCCTACAGTTAAGTTGTCTAACTGGCAATCACTGTGTTATTATAGAAAAAAACTGCTTAGATATGAGTCACGTTTTCATAACTCTAACGGAGATTATATGAAAGTTGGCGGGGGATTTCTTGAGATTACTGTTGACAAGATTTGCGGAGAGAGATTATCATTCTGGCATGGAATGATAAAATGAAGAGGCTTTTCATTCTCATTTTCAAATTCCATATTTTCAATTAATGCCAATCGACTTCTAATTTGCTAAAGGTCACATTCGTCAATGAGTTATTAGTCTCTGAACTAATGTATAGATTTGGGAACTGACTTAATAGTAGAGTACAAAAGTTAATTTGACCAATTCAGAATGAGAGTACACAAGGGGAAACATTTGAATAACACAAGAATATTATTTGATATACTTTATCAACTAATCCAAATATGATTCAGTAAAACCTAAATTACTGTACTCTATTTTTGAACAAACTTAGAAATACTAAAGTACCGTGTCATTGTATTTTGCCCTATATGTTTGAGAGGTGACATGTAGTTAGTAGTTACCATTCTCATAGTGAAATCTATACCAAATGATCCTATTTTCTTTTAAAAAGATAATTTTCACACCTTTATTTATTATTTTATTTTAATTGCAATTTGTCTGTGTTTGTCTCCTTTGTCATTTTGCTCTCTATGAAGGAAATTGATATTTTTATGATAATATATACTGGCGTTTACATTACGTTGTAAAAACAGTTTGACATGGTGCTGCGAATTGGGATTATTCAAATGCGAGAAACAAATCAAGTCGTCTCTTGGTTGGGTTATTAGATAATTATGAGATTATTGATTAGTGTTAAATGATAACTTCAAAAAGTATGTTGACCCAATGAACCAAAAGGGATGCTATTTGATCAGCTGGTGAAACATTATAGATTGAGACTCTGCTCTTGTTAAAACATCAAAAACAAAAACAAAAACATTGCAAATACCTTGTCAGACAATATTCCCAAATGTCAAAGTACTTGTTTCCAAACCTACAAGAAATGTTACAGACATTTCCTCAAAAGGAAAGGCTAAAGTTCCTAGATTTAAACCAGAATATTGATTTTCTTCTACAGATCTGATATTTTTATGACAATGTTCATTTAGTGCTTGTCATTATTGAAGACAAGATTTATGAGTTTCATCCAAATTTTGCCTCTTGTGGCTTTGTGAGTCTAATGGTACTGTGAATTTATAGCCCAATAATCTTTGTGATTTGATTTTCGTGGCACTGCTTAGCCATTTTAAAGACGACGTCAAGTTTTAATATGAATATATGATGCCCTAAGTAGAGAGCAGATATTTACCAGACATGCTTTAATTTGATAAAAGTCTGAATATTTCAAATAGATCATCTTTAGCCCTTTCTAAATATTAATGTATGGAACTAAATACTATTAGTCACATATCCCTTACAGCTTTATACTAAAGGTCTTGTTGATTTGCCCTTTGATATGAGATTGTATTAGTCTTATTAGACTATTTTTTCATTGGGTTAGAGTGACTCTCACATCTGCCCAAAAGGACATTGGTTCCCATGATGCCCCATGATATTGCCAGAGAAGGGCAGAAGCTCCCATGATTATTTCACGACATTTTTATTTGAAGATTGACGAGGTTTAATTGTTATTATATGTATAGTACCAGTTTTTAAATACAAAAACCTTCATGGTGTATCTATATTATGATATATGTAGTAATAACTAAAATTTAGATCCATAATTGATGCTAGAAAATGGTTGAACTGAACAAAAGTAAATCTTGTAATTTTCTAAGAAAAGTGATGTCATCAAAAACCAGTCAAGCAAATCTGCAGAAGTAATGGGATGCCAAGGACTATCTAAAGTCAAATTGACTTTCTTATTTGTAGCTATAAATCAGCTACTAATATTGCTTTTTATCACAGGTCATCTAAGAGTGAACAATTTTCTTGTTTTTCATACTTGCATCCTTGAGGCTTAAATCTAATGAATTGTGATTTTCTTGTCATGTCTTCCGATGTGTCATTTTCTTGTCAGTTTTCCAGAGAATTCCACAACATACTGATTATAAAGGCTTTAATGAAAGATGCATGAGGAAATAATTTCATTTTATAAGTTACTTGTTTTCAATCACATTGTCCTATGTATTTATTCTATTTTGGAATTCTCCCAGTACAGATTCTCAATGACTGGTGTATGTTTCTAACTATTCAGACATGGATCTGGTAAGACCATGAATGTTTTTTTCACTTTGATATTTCTAGTTTTATTAATGTTTTAGAACAGCCCTTTTCTTTTTACTCATTTATAATTTAAGAATTATATATCTACTGTACATTTTCTGAGAGAGCAAAAATTCACTTGAGTTGTAAAAAGGTTTTGATTTATGTTGAAGAAATATCAGATGCTAAAGGATATCATATATTAAATAGAAAGCCTTTAAGGTTTCACTATTCTGATGATATTACATTTGAATAAGCATTATTTTACTCTTAATGTTTGATAATTTTTCATGGCTGCTTATTATTTTATAGGAGAGATTTGTCAGAAACAGAAACACTGTATTCTAAGATGTTATGTGCCAGAACAATGGAAAATACTGCTTACTTAATTGTATAAATGCAATTTCCATTTCAAAATTATTTGTGTGGGAGTAGATCGGATGCTATTTTCAATACATGCCTAATGGTATTGTATGATTATTTTGGATGTACGTGGAAACTACTCTATTTTTTGGCAAGAGATTGATTTGTGTTACAATGTTAATCCAAGTATGCACCGGGAGACACTCCTCCATTACAATATTAGCCATTTGTATTCTACGCATATTTGTCTTTAATTCTGCAACATTACAATGATCTATACTGTCATTTCTCTTAAGAAGATTGCTATGTAAGTATTTCGTTCAGCTATTGCCCTTTCCAAAGACCCACATGACATTCTAATATTATTGAATCTTGCTATTTAGATAGTTTGGTTCTTTTAGTATGCTTTCTCTTTGGAAGTTCACAGAGTGTGCTCATATATTTCAATGAAATTACATTGGGAAAGATCTGATTAGAGTTTATTTTCTTTAAGAGAAATGCATAACCTTTGAGCAACATCTCCCTAAGCTACAATCAATTGTCATCCAACTCATAATTGTTCATTTGAAATAGACAACCTATGTCAGCCTCAATTATGCTTCACACAAATTACAATTTTGGATGGTCTTCTGCATTTATCTCCTCCATGTTTGAAGAGTTCCTTGCAGCAATTCCTGTCTCTCTGAGGGCCAATAAAGCCAGTTGTATGCCAAGATATAATTGATATGATTAGGGGAATTGTGAGGAGTTATAGAGGATCTACTTTCAGGAGAAGCACTTCATTAGTTTGAGATTATAAATGTAGAAGTCGTCTTTATCCTTTCATTTACAAATCCAAGGATATATGAAGTCTTTATTACATTTTTATTTATGATGCAGTAACACCTCTTTGTATGAACAGCACAAAGGATAATACGAAGCTTTAATTTGAACACTAGTTTTGGAACATTTAACTTGGTTTGATGCTCCCTTTGAACTATAGAATAGTAGTAGAACCTGTTAAAGTGGAACACCTTTGATGCCATAAAATAGTGTTCAACTTTTGAGGTTCATTTACTTACATATGGCCATTGTTTAAATTTAGGGGTAGACATTGAGGTGTTCACTTTCACAGGTATTCCTCTTAACAAGTTTCAGTATACAAATTATTTTAGGCAAAGTGTTGTCTTGTTCATTTAAGACAAGTTTTACTGTAATTGCCTAAGTATGTCATAAATTGGTATTGTTAGATTCGTGATCATTATCATCAATATATTTTCTGTGAGCATCATTCTTACTAGTGTGCAATTTAGAACATTGTTGTGTTCAGTGATTCGATTATACTTTTTATATTATATTAGATACAAACACGACAACTCTTAGAAAGCAAAGATGAAAACACCTATTGAACAATACCTAGCCATTGAACAAATTTACCTCCATTAAACAATTCAAAAATGTGTTTCCACAATACATTACATATCTATGTCAAGTAGCACATCTAAAATATTCAATCTATTGAAATAACTACTCTCAATGGGATTGGTCCATGAATGGATATTTAACGCAAGATGTATTTATTAAAAGACAAGTCTCGGTTTGGAGAACAGTCTTCTGAGCTAGTAATTTTTTTTATGTTTTTATGAATATTCAAAGGGGACATTTAAATCTACAATATGTAAAAATATCAAAATTGTCTGAAGCAGGCGTAATGTGCAGTATTCAATAAAAGACATTTCTTGGTTTGGAGAATGAAGTTTATCAGTCTACTGCGATAATAATTTTTTATGAAAAATAAAGAAATAACACTGAAATTAAATTATGGATATTCAAAAGGGGATATTTAAATCTATAATATGATAAAATATCAAAATTGTCCAAAGCAGGTGTAACATGCAGTAGACTGATGAACTTCATTCTCCAAACCAAGACTAGTCTTTTGGAAAAATCCATTATTTTGAATTGAAATATTTTACTTGCAGTGAATCTAAACATGACAGCTGGCAAAGCACATACACTAGTGGCTCTCATGTTATATATCGCTGGAACTTTGATGACAACACATCATTACTCACTCCAGCTAATAAGGTAAATCCTTGAAATATTGCATCTCATCTTAGACAAACTGAAATACAGACTGAAATTCTCTAAAATTTGCTTGATTCTGAATTTTTGAATTGTTATTATAGTAACTTGGTTTATTTACAGGTGCAACATAAATTTTCTATCCCTGAAAATGTTAATGTGACAGTTGAAGCCATAAATGATGTCAGCAAAGCTATGGCGTTCCATCCAGTTTTTGTTCAGCACCCTATCTCACATGTCACCATTACTGCACCCCCAGTCATCTTACACTCCACATCTAGAATCACAGTTGATATAACAGGCGATCGTCCATTTTCTGCAACATTAGATTTCGGTGATGGAGTCGATGTGCAGTTGACATCAGAAGATTCAGATATCGGCCTTCAAATTGTGCCTCAGGTTCGAGAAGGTTTAGTGCCTGTTTACAGATTCACTAAGCAGCACTTATATGGAGGTGTTGGCTCTTACTTCATCAGAACAAATGTTTCAAACCAGGTGGATTGGTATATTCAATCAAAGAACACTACAGTAGAGGAACCTATCTCTGGTATTGTTTTAACCACAGAAGATGACCCTCTTGTTATGATTGGCAACTCTGTGACAGTCACAGCCACTGTGCAGAATGGAAACAACCTTGAATTTGTATGGAATTTCCATGACCAATACTCAGTTACAACAGTCAATCAGTAAGTAATACGATATCTTCATTTCAAATATCCTTTAGATTCAGGTTCTTTAGATAGATGTATTCCATGGGGGGTGATGTAAGCATTCAGTCTAAGTTAACCTTGGCTGGGAATCTTGACTTTTACAAGACCTTTATATATATATGAGTTAGTTATTTTCAAAAGGTGGAGTGAAGTGTAGTACCTAGTTTGGTCAATAGAGGGAACTATTATCTGTCCCCGGGAAAGTTTCCCCGGGAATGTTACTCCAACTGAGTAATTCAGTCAGTAAATTGGCTTAAACTACTATACAATTTCAATCCCAGAACTTGTTGTATTATGCATGAGTTCTATGTGCAGGATTGGATAGCTTTTACCAACACGTGTCACTCGTCGGGCGAGGTGTACCGTGATGAGTTGCACATTCAATATCGCAATTATTTGGCCTTTTCGAATTAACAACTTAGACCACACTGGAGGATCCAGAAGAAAATTGAACCCCCATTCTTTGAAAATTTGGCCTAGGTTGTCAAATCATTCCCAAAAAGGCTCGGTTTTTATGAGGCCCTATGTAATTTTTTACCAAAACATTTTTTGGGCCCTATGATGTTTTTCTTGGCGCACAAGGTGGGTGGGGGGGGCAAGATGGATCTGGATCCGCCAGTGGACCATGTATGATTACAAAAATAGGCGTATAAACACGGTGAACAATCGTAGAACTACTGATATGCCCGTCATTCAATGATTTACGTGTACGCTATGAACAACTTCCATTGTGTGTTTCATTTGGACGCATCCCGTCCTATACGTATACTTGAAGTATTGCCGCCCTTAAACTTTATGAGAATGACGTATACCGTTTGCATAGCGTCCCGAAGGCGATGATAGAGAAGGCGTGGCTTTCCAAGGCAGGGAAGCACAATTTTACAAATTTAAATCCTTTACAAAGTTCAAAACACAGCGCGTATTTAATTAATTTCGCTATACATTTTCATTTAGTTAAAGTACTGAAAAACAGTTAAAAGATCAGCAAAACATGCACAGAAAATACAAAGGAAATATTCATTTACACGGAGTTTCTCCTTTATGGCATAGTTGAATGAAACATTTGGAAACTAAAAAACGAACTGTAACGTATAGAACGTTTAAAGGAAATGGCGAAATATTTTCCTCATACTAACAACATACAGTTTGGACATATGAAATAGATAGCAACTTAACATAATTCGGCGCATCATTGAAAAACGTATACCGTCCTTCATAACAGATTTGAATCAGACTTTTGGGAAGTGATGTGCATTTGACTGACATAATATATAGATAATATTACAGACGCTTTCATGATTTTAAATAGCTACACATACAGCAAACATTTGTTTAAAATAAGATTTAAGAAGAATGGATAAGCCTTCTAATGGTGTGCTGATAATATTGTTTTGGTTCTGGTAAAATGGAGATAAAAGTATTTTAATAAATAGCTTAATCTTTCAATCGCTCCCTGCTTTTGAAGAGTGCCCCGTTGCTTACGAATCCCTATGTTGGTGGGGAATGAATACAGAGTTGACATTTTTAAATTAATGTTTATATGGATGCTCTTAAACCTGCCAGTGACAAATAAATACAAATGGATGATGCTTTTTAGAATGACAGTTAAGTTGACCGTATACGAATGACCCC
Source organism: Owenia fusiformis (assembly GCA_903813345.2). Taxonomy (NCBI): domain Eukaryota; kingdom Metazoa; phylum Annelida; class Polychaeta; order Sabellida; family Oweniidae; genus Owenia; species Owenia fusiformis. The sequence goes on along the minus strand of CAIIXF020000007.1, from coordinate 15,918,870 downwards.
TCCAATTGCACAAATGTGATGTATTGCTTTGAAATACGACCTTATTGCGCCCTTTTTGAAAATGTTAAACTTATGGTTAACGGTAAACGCATCCCTGCTTGGGACGTTTGATCTGTAGTCGTGTGAAAGACCTTCAGGAGACAATTTTCAGAATAAGGTGCATGTTACATCCAGGCTTTTCTCATTTTCTAACTGTCCATAAAACACCAAACACATGGTGGATCTTAGCTGAAGAGTATACAAAAAGGTTAAACAGCCGTAGTTTATATTTAATTATTGACGGGTCAATTCAATTTGATCTTATGTAAGAAATGGAATAGGTTGAATTATAATCTACATTATTACCACCTTGCAGGGCCTGTTCTATGGGTTTTAGTACTAGTTGAGAAGGCATTTAAATTGCTATATTGACGTGAGCAATATTGTGTCGGGTGTTAATGACTTTAGTCGGGCAATAATGACATTATCCGCCCGGCTATGTTTCCCGAAAAAGTGATATCGTTCAGTGCGTAAGATTTTCTATTTCAAATTTGCTATTTCAGCCCTGGGCATTAACGGTGGTAATAATAGTAATAACGTCATTTCTGCGGGCAAGATAGTGAAATATTGGACCTTGGGCCCTTGGTCCAATATTTCACTATATTGCCCTTTGAAATGACGTTATTGTACTAGTGTCATACATACATTATTTTACCACTTTTCTCAGCCGTCCCTTAATATGTCTCCTTCTTTTTTCAATATATTCCTTGTAAAAAGTATCTAATTCCAAAGGCAAGACGTCGTCTTTTGATTACTTTTACTGATTTTGACATTCAAAGTAAGGACACTGAAAAGCCGAGGTCCAAATCTAGGTCTTTACGGGGTTCTCTAAATTTAACGCGTGGGTTATGAAAAAGGTGTACAATCTTTTCAGAAATCCTAATCTGAAATCAGAATTGAAATCTGAATTCCGTTTTAGATTCTATGGTGCTTTGCATTTCGAAAAACCAATATGATGATAACCAAATATTACTTTATGGGTTAAGTCAGTTACGTAATCAGCTACCTACTAACGTACTTACTCACCAATCGACTCAACTAAAAAACGATTATAATATGAATAATTAGTTACGTATAAAACAAATATTTGGTGAAAGTACACGCTTTACTTGATACATTCTCTTTGGCATGGAGAGAAATAGCATATTTAGTGTACTATAGTAAGATCACTGCTACCCACCTAGTTACACAGACGTATCGTCAGTGTATCATGGCGGGACTACTTCTGGGACTAGGTTTCGGTAAGATTTTTTATTTCCCGATTTACACCTACTTATAAGTCACGTTGCGGATAATAATTTGGCTCGAAGTTAAGGAAGATAGTCTAGTTTGAGAATGTGTCGATGGTTTTAGGTTTTATATGTTAACGAAGACACAATTCACGTATTTAGTCCCTCGCTTTTGTTACACTGACGTACGACCAATATCAGTGTAATATTGGCAATATTAATGCCGATCGTCAGTGTAACAAAAGCGAGGGACTAAATATGTGAAATGCGTCTTCGTTAACATACCAAACCTACAACCATCGACACATTCTCAAACTAGACTTGTCTATCTCCCATAACTTCGAGCCAAATTATAATCCACATCGTGACTTATAAGTAGATGTAAATCGAGAAATAAAAATATCTTACCAAATTCAAATCCCGGAAGTAGTTCAGCCATGATACACTGACGATACGTCTGTGTAACTAGGTGGGTAGCAGTGAAGATACTGGCAAACATTTTGCTTTGTCGCCTTGTATCAACTCACATTGTATTGTAGATTGCATTTTTTGCTTAGTTCAAATTGATTTGTTTTCTCCTTGTTTTGCTTGTATTTCATACAATGTGTTAAAGTATGAGTTCATTTTATCTTTTCCATTTTGCCTCAAATTGTATCGCATTTATTTGTTTAAGTTCTTTTAATCTGGTGTAATGAATTACAATATTATGTTGTAATGTTTGCATTGTTTATTTTATCATTGCTTCATTTCGTGTAGTATTGTACATTTTGCAGTATGTTAGTTAAATAATTGCACATTGTACTGGTCTGCTTCTATTGGGTTATCATTTGATAAGACCGAAATGCTCTAATTTTGGCAAGCATAAATTAACCTGGCTCATTTCTCACAGAACGTTGCTCTAATTATTATTATATACATATACAAAATAAATGTCACCGCGCTACATTAAGTATTACGCGTTCTATGGTGACCACTGAAACCCGTGTTGAGGGTACCCGCAGCAGTCAAAAAAGAAAGAAAATATTATGAAGTTTTCTTCCTTTATGGTTGTATATTTTGGAAATACCACCATATTTTGTTACATTCAAAGCATTATTGTATATTCTTATTCTCTCAGATGTTTATTCTAGGTGTTCTATATATTTGTGATTATCGTCACACATTTGGTTTTTGGTTGAATTTCTTTTATATTGCGTTTAATAGTATTTTGCACTGCAATATATTAGATGTAATGAATTTGTTATTGGGTACTTTTTTATATTCTCTCGGGTTGCCTTTTATTTAGCCTATGTGTTACTGTACAACAACATGTTATTATCATTTGTTTTTAAATTATTGTAACTGAACGAGATACACTATTCTCCATAAACTTAGCATCCTTAGCTCCCCCCATTGAACTACGTGTTAAAGCATCTTTACTTAACTTGCGATTAAAATACTTATTACTATTGATGAAAACGTAATATGACTTTATTTCCAATATCTCCAAATCTCCAAAAGTTTTTCCTTCAATTACAATAGGTCGAAAATTGGTGATAAAGATGAATTTTTGAAAATCGTCATTCCCATGTAAACCAATGGAAAATTGTTGGTTCGGGGCAAATCAGATATCAATTAAGTAAAAGATTAAAATATTTTTACATAGAAAATAGAATTCTCTAATATTTTCATTCACTAAGTCTTGGTTTTACTTGATGAATACAAAAGTTGCAGAGCGTAAAAGTCATTTTTGAAAATCATTTTTCGCCTCTTGTGTTATTTCAATAGGAGATGTTTTGAAAAAACAATTTTGACTTTAAACACCTATAACTTTGTTGAACCTGAAGAAACGTACCAATTTTTGTAAAATAAGTTGCAAATTCAGTTACCTACCTAACTTGTATATTTTTGCAAGGACTCGGATGACTGTTTTTTTCTCGTATGACTCGCGACATGTCGATCTTCAAATATTCATCAAAATCATTAATTTTCGACCTATTATAATTGAGGAAAAAATTAAGAAAATTTGGAGGAATCGGAAATAAGCTCAAATTACTTTTCCATCGATAATATGTATTTTCTTCGCAGATTAAGTAAATAAAAAGGTAAAGAGGCTTTAACACGTTGTTCAATGGGGGAGCAAAGGTTGCCAAACTTATGGAGGGGAGTGTACCATCGTTTTATAAAAGGTGGTTGTAAACGGTAACCCTGACACTGTTTTCCTCACACCTTAGCAAGTTGCTCACTCATATTTTGTGTACACTATTCAAATTCCTACCGGCCTATTATATTTCACGACCATCAGACTAATAGTCATAATGTTACAGCACTTTAAACAAAAAATAGAGTATACAAGCTTGAACTCAGGACAATTGATAACCTCAGAACGGAGATCATATCATCAGGCCACGCGTGCTGATGAATGAAGTCGGGTCGTTGAAAAGGTTGGGCGACATAGTGCTGTAACATTATTATGATTATTAGTCTGATGGTCATGGAATACGGTACACTGCTAGACTGGTAACAAATTGAATGGTGTACAAATGTGCAAAATACGAGCAAAAATATGACGAAAATGCAGAAGTGCCGTTTCACCAAACTGTAATGTATTGTGTCATATTGACTAGAGTGTACAATAATATTGATTTTTGTTTTTTAATTTTGCATCGCATTACGTTAAAATACAATTCCCTCTATTAGTTTGGAAGATAATTGTGCATCACTTATTAGAAAAGCACAAAATAAAATCGTTCATCAGTAACGATAACATATAAATCATGCAACGAAAATACATACCAAACCTTTGAGGGCTAGTCATTAGTGATAGGCATTTGTTTGCATTAATTTTAGCGCATATTATCGCAATTATGTAAGGTATGTACCCGGGGGTATGTATCGCAATGTAGTACTACTGATTGTTCAAGTCAAATGCACAGGATTGCGTTATGTTGTACCATTTTACGATATTGTTTTTTTGTATTATATCGCTTTTTGTATAAGACTGTTTTATCTTAATGTTATTTTGTATTTTAAATACATGTTTCTTTATTTTGCAATAAAACGACGTTCTTTGTTCGTGATTTGCATGTTTAACAAGTATGTCAAATACGTTCTATGTCAAATACGTTCAACAATCATTTAAGCATCTCGCTACTAAGGTAAACACTCTTAAAAATTATTACTTGGATTTCCTTATATTAAGAAATTGTACTACTCATTTTAAGTCAAAAATTACTTAAATAATCTTGAACTACTGAATAATTTTTAAGTAATTTTTAAGTAATTCATTTATGGTGAATTTACTAATGCAAGGAGAGAAATTGAAATACTTACTGTAGTAATTGTAATACTCATTTACATAATTAAGCAATTAAAAAACTCAAAATGACAATATAAGTTAAACCTAAGTAAAATGAAGTAAAACTAAGTATTTAACTTTAAGTAATTTTTATACTTGGGAAATACTTGGGAAATACTCAAGTAATTCATTTTTAAGAGTGAAGGTAATATATGTTCAAACTGCGAGAGAAAATTACTCACTTTGATTACCGATTGAAATTGTAACTTGACAAAGGATTAGGGATTATCATTTGTCATTGTCTTCGTCCTTTTTAAATTAAGGATCCATTGTCTTTACAATTGGAAGACGGCATATGTGGCCGTATCTGGATTTGCCACTTCAAATCATTCAATAACGTTTTTATCGTGTGATCCTCTGTATTGCTACTGAGATTGTCCCTTCGCACCAATATTTTCTGTATTGCGACGGAGATGATCAACGGGGACAATCTCAGTAACAATACAGATTGGTACAGCACAAGAACTGACCATTACATTTACATTGGGCTGAAATATCCATATTTACCCACCATTTACAAAAATATTATTCGTCTGATCGCCTAATAATCCTATACCGAGTATCGCATTTAGTATCAATGACCAGGGTTGGTCTGACAAATCATTTTGGACATTTATATATTTCCTAACCACAAAATCAACATCTCTAACCTACAATTACGTTTCTCTTATTAATGTCTCCGGGATAGTGATCAAATCGACTTTCCAAAATCGCTTGGCAGCGGCGATTTCTAAAACTTTATACCTTTGCAAAGTAATCTAAAATGACAAAATTATTGACATGCAAAATGTCAGCTACAACCTACCATTTGTTACACACCATGACCACCGAACGCCGATAATCACCGACAGCCGAAGGCGAATGTCATCCATAAAAAGTTAGAGATGGTTCACTCGATGGTTTCAAAAGTGTTTTGGTTTTGAAAACTGTCCATTATATCTAGTTATTGATATGAATTATATTTTTCCACAACCATGGGGTATTTATAGGATATCCTATGATTTTGAGGAATATCATTTTTATCTACGAGGTGATATTGGTATCTGCACGAGAGAGAAAAGAGAATGAGTGCATATATCACCGAGTAGATTAAAATGATATTCTGAAAAAATCATAGGATGTTCTTATTATCCTTCACAAGGAGTGTACAAAATGTATAATACCATTGCAAAATGAATTCCATGCCAAATAGAATCAATTTGGCGGGAAATCAACAAGCGGAGTATATCGTCACCATATCCACCGCATATTGGTTTTCCGGAGTATATCGTGGCAATATCCTCCAGTTCAATATCTCTAACATCATGGAACGATTTCCACAAAAATCTATCCCCCGATCTATCCTTACGTAATGCATTGTTATTATTTCATTGTTACCGTCATATTCATAGCGTATCATGTCAAAATAAAACTTAATCACTTATTCACCACATATTGTTTTTGCAACTGGAGTCAAAACGACGCTGGTAGATGTTTGAGACACGTTAGTAAATTACGAATAATCTATTTATAAACAATCACATTAAGTTGTAAAATATCCTATGTTAAACCTAAGTCACATTTGTCGTTTTTCATACGACAGGTGACATCGGCAGCAGATCGCAGAAACTCGAACGAACGTTTGCCGCAAGGACACCCTGCATTTGCCTTCGTATCTGGGGAAAATACACACTTCAAGTTGACACAGTACGGTGATCGCGAATCGCGATTGAAAGGTCATCACGGAAATCATGGTTTAATATCAACATGCATTCAAAATGTACAATATGTAAAATATTATATTTTCAAATTGATTAACTCTTCATCCTTGGGTTAACTCAACATTATATAATGGGCATCCAGCTGCCCATGATCATATTCAGTTATCATTATTACATCTCTTTATTTCCCATTTAGCATGGAATAGAAATAGGATAATTGAATACAAATAGAAGTGGAAATAATCCAATTTGAATGTGATCTCTCAATTCAAATAAAAACGGAGGAGATTTTTGACTGTATTGGTAAAATTGTTATATCCGACGGGCGTACAGTGGCAGAATGGACTAGCTCAAACTCGTGTTAAATCCATCATTCGCATGACAGGGAACAATATGTCACCGGCTGGACTGTCCAGTGAATTCATTTATAAAGTTCACTAGCCACGCAGAGCAAGCAAGCGTTTTAAATTTTACAGTTTTATGGTTTGTCAATCCTTATCCCTATATATTCACATAACAAATGTTTACAAAATGTGTGTTTTCAAACCGACCACTCATCCATAACTCAAGTATTGGCGTCTATATTTGTTTCGATTGTTATAAGCTAACTAGCCGCACAAACTACTCAGCTTGATTACATTTTCTTTCATATAGATTTGTACAAAGGCAAAAAATAATTAGGTGTATTCCCAGGTATACATTCACCAATCAGAAATTATAAATATTCAAAGTAGGACATGCACGATGGGATTGGAAGGTACAAAGCGTATAGTTACATTCCCGGGGAAAATCCTCCCGGGGACAGATTAATGTTCCCTCTATTGACCAAACTAGGTACTATTACTTCACTCCACCTTTTGAAAATAACTAACTCATATATATATATCTTTTCTTATTTCCCCTTTGTGTTTATTAGTTTGGTTATTTCTATAAAAGTGCAGCAGGTTAAATTAAGTTCATGAGCTGCACAAATTACAAGTCTTACGTGACTTTCTTCAAATCACTACAAGGCATAATAATTGACCTTACAAGAATGAAACATGTAAAAATGCTCTAATGCAATTATTTTCCAGAATTGACAGTCAAACAAGTCAAGCTACTCACACTTTCAACGTCGCAAACTGGTATACAGTATCTGTAGAAGTAAAAAACTATCTGTATTCTCAACCAATCAGTGCGGAACTACCATTTAAATTTATTGTTGCTGAACCAGTCAAAAATATTGATATAATACATTTATATGGGAGTAATTTCTCACCATTAAAAATGGAGAATGGCAACTGGACAACAGACAAGTTGTTCTTCAAGGTCACCTGCTGGGAGGGCTCTGATGTTTACTTTGATGTTCACTATGGAGATGGAACTGTTCAGTCCTTACTCTCGTCCCAAACCTTATATGGTGGTCGAGAGGCTATTAGCAATCACTACTATAAGACAGGTAAATTGGCAACATTTTTTGGACAAAATATCTTTCAAAATCATAATGGACAATCAATTAATTAAACTCTGTGTGATGTACAGCAGCAATAAAAATTTATATTTGATATCCCTAAAACAAAACATAAAGGATAGGTATTGTGCCATGAAATATGTTTCTTGATTGATTTAACAGAACAAGTAGCATGAATATGACTAGTGTACCATAGGCCTTATCACAGATTTATATGTGCTTTATGCATTGTTGCATATATTTTCAGAGGGGGTATTTACCATCAGACTGATAGCAAGGAACCAGCTAGGAAATGTGACAGTAGTTATGAAAAAGCCATTCATTGTACAGAAACCCCCAACTGGGATACAATTGAACAAAAGAGAATATCACTCAAGACTGAGTAATATAACAGTTTTCAGTGCAAGTCTAAAATATGGAACCAATGTTTCTTATGATTGGGATTTTGGAGATCAAACTCAACTTAAAAATGAAGGTGTGTTTATATTTCTGCAATTTCTGAAATAGTACATTTTTATTGAATTTTGATATTTTGTGATTTTAATTTAGATATACTTTGAGTTGTAGTCTGATTTCCAATTATTGTATTGTAGGCTCTGAAGTATCCCACAGATACATTACTAGTGGAAGACATGCCGTTACAGTCAAGGCACACAACAAAGTGGCCGAGGCCACACAAACTGCTTATGTTTATGTCTGGAAACCAATTCAAGGTACATGTATATACGCTTCAATATTCTTCAACATTAACATTCTTGCAATGGATAAAATACAATAAATGAATGTGGTTTCATTTATGATATATATCATGTATGCTTATATTCTGATAATTCCTGTTTGGGTTTTATTAGGTGTTGATATCAGTTTAGCTGGAACTACATACAGGGCAAAGCAAACTAGCATGGAATTCACCGCAACTCCACATCCACATGATCTTCAGATTGTGCGTTATTATAATTGGGATTTTGGAGACTCCTCTGCCAGAAAAACAACAATTGCTGGCAAAATTAACTATTCATATGGAAAGGTTGGAACGTAAGTGAATGAATTCATTTATATCATTTCTTCATGATTTTTCTTAATCTGGATAGACTCTTTTACATATTTGTCGAAATATTGGACATACTTATGTTTTTCACTTTATATTTTACAGATACATAGTTCGTGTTGAAGCTGAAAATGGCATCAGTAGAATGATATCAGCCCCTTTTGAAGTGAATATCTTTGCAACTATCAGCAAGGTAGAAATCAGATATAATACAGATCCTCTGATTGGCCGTCCTATGAACATTACTGCTACACACTTCCAAGGCAATAATGTAACATACACATGGGATTTTGGAAATGGTGAAGTCAAGAATACATCCATCATGCAAATTCAACATACATTTCGAAGGTACTCTATTAATTGCATTTAATATCATTTGCTTGTATGGTTTTTATGTCACCACCAGAAGTGGTGACATATTGTTATAGTCCCCAACTTTTTGTGCATGATGTTTGGTGGTTGGTGTTTTGAGATTGGTGTTCTGCAGTCGGCATCTGTAATAAATGGCAGGTAGTGACATTTTGCATGTTAATGCCTTGTTACATCTGAAATAAGGTGGGATTCTGATATAGATTCCCCAGAATTTCTAATAATCTGAATCTGACTCATATTTGTGACATCTGTAAATTATTTAATAACCGTATGGAATTAACCTATGGAAAAATTATCCTTTATCATGGGTTGCCATAGAAACCAGAGTCAGAATCTCTGAAGTTAGTGCTAGGCAAATATTTGAAGTGCAATTTAATTGATATTGCAATAAAACATTGTGAATTGCAGCAAAGGGGCATACATCATCAAAGTGCGTGCCAGGAATTTGTTGAATGAACAAACAGCAGAGAAACGAGTATTTGTATTGGAAAGATATTGCCGTCCCCCTGAGATTGAAATTCTTGGTGGAGAGGATAGGAAGGTATTTCCAATAAACTTATTCAGCACTTGTATATATATCTACTTGAATAGAGACTTGACTGCATGCCTTTGGTTACATTATGCTAATTATGGATTCAAGTGTCATTATGCTGTTGCATCAGTTAAATTGAATAATCCTCCAAAACATTTAAAGATGCACACAAATAAGATAGCTAGTATTACTTATAATGCGGAAAAGTCTTTAGTCGATACAGAAATCCTGCATGACTTCAGATATACTTTTTTGTTCTAGACCATTTGATTTTGATTTTTTATAATTATTTTATTGAATATTTCTTGGTAATTAGAGGAATCATTAATCGAATTCTTTTTTTTGTTAGTTATCTGATAATTATTTTGTTAGTCATATTATATGTTATTTATTGTTAATCATATATTATTCCTTGGTAGTCATGTGTTATTATTTCTTAATAAAGATATTTCCAAATAGCATCACATTGTTTTGCAATAATTGCTCAACAAGAATGTTTTTGATATCCATTATACAGATATATCGATCTGACACTCTGAAAGTGGAGGCCACTGTTGATGTGAATTGTTCCATCACCAACACAACAAGATATCAATGGAGAATCTTGAATGAAACTACACAAACAGAGCTTGATCTAGCAGAGTATGCTAAAGAACTTGAGTTAGATCGCATCCTGATATTACCCCCGAGATCCTTACCATATGGTATCTACACGATACAGTTAAAGGTTAATAGTTATATATTATAGCATGTTACGTTTGTTAATTTCTGTGTCGTTCTAATCCAATTTATTTCAGTTGTTAATATATTGCCTTATCTAATTGCCTTGTATCTTTTCATTTTAGGTTGCAATGTCAAATACAATTGTTTGGGAAATGGCCAAGTCATCTATAGAAATTATTCCGACACCTCTATACAGTGTAATCAAAGGTAGATAAAGTATGCATATTAAAGATGTTATAAATGAATAAACACTAGGAGCACATATGTCTTGAACTCCCAACCTTGTGGCACACATACGCCTAGCTCAAGGGTGTTGGTGCTCAAACCCTTCATCCAACCAAACAACCCCAAAAAAGGTTGTTTTGTTAGTTGATCTGACTAGAAGCAGTGTATGCTACTGGTCAAACACGCCATAGGAGAATGGTGACATGATTGTAAATTCACACATGGCTAGGCAAGGTGTGTCCGATTCCAGCCAATCCAAACAGAGTATTCACATATGAACAGTGTGTGAAATATCAATAACGCATTTGTTGTGTACAGTTGCTAAGAGATTGAAATTGATTTTTCCAATACTTGACCCTTGCAAAAAGTTTCATTGAAAATATGTTCTTTCAGTGATATTGTATCTTTTAGGTGATTTTATAGAAAATGTTTCGCAATGTGTGAAAATAATATAAGCCCAAGACTCAAAGCATTGTGGCTACTTCATTCCACTGAGAGGTTGTTCCCTAAACTTTGCATTCTCCTTGCGGGGTCATGCAAAGACTTGGAAACAACATCTGCGTGGAATGGTTCAGCACACAATGCACTGAGACCAAGGCTTAAATCCTTAAATAACACACTAAGTGTTTGTCAATTTGCCATTAAATATGATTTTCTTGGCCTCTGGCCTCAACAAAGAGTTGTTCACTCTTAGACTTCGCCTTTGTTGCATGATTTAAGGCTGATTTCATGAATTTTACAAAGGGTATACCAGTTTAGTGAGTGCATCAATCAATGTATATGTACGCTTGTGAATGCAACAGCAACAGCAGCACATTGTATTTTGGGATTTAGACTTTGTAAAGTTGTTAGGCCAAACAATATGCTTATTGGTTTAACATTTTCATAGGGTCTGATACATGTATTTCAATTAAATTCTTGGATTTGTAATGAATAATTTTGCAGCATTTGACAGTTAATCGAATGTTTTTGGGTTCACATTCCACCACTGTCATGTAATTACAATATTCAATTCAATTTGTTTATTCCGTTTGTAATAATCATACAATGAACGAATAAAGATTTAACAGGGTGACATCATTTCTGTTGTATTGAAAGACATGCTTTTGTACACACTGTAAAGAATCATATTGATAACATATTTATGTTTGTTTGTTAGGTGGTGTGATGCGTTATGTTGGCCCCAATGACACAATTCACCTAGATGGAAGGGAATCTTCAGATTTGGATTATCCTGAGGATTCTAGTATGAGGTGAAAAAAAGCTATTTTCAGAAATATTTTAATCTAGGATTCTGAGAACTATCCGAGTATGATAAGAGTGAACTGAATGAGATATGATCTTTGTTAACCTCCTGCAATATATTCTAGTTTTTAAACTGTTACATTAAGCCTGATTGTTGATTTGCAGCTACGAATGGAGCTGTTATGAACTAAACAATGCTGCCCTTGGATGCCTTGATGGTGAAAATGGTACATTTATTAGTAATCAATCCAACTTGAATATTGCTGCAAATGCTGTTATCCCTAACCTTGCTATGCAGTATGTATTCAACTTGACCATTATGAAGCCTGGCATAGGTGGCCACCCGCCAAGGTACTCTACTACAACACAAGTCGTGCAGATTGATAAACGTAAGAATTTGGATGTCAGTGTGAAATGTGCAGTTTGTGACGATGGTGTGATAAATTCTGAAGAAAGAGTCATTCTAGAGGCAAATTGTGATGATTGCAATGATGACAATGTCACATACAGCTGGAGGATGTTCCTCGTCGCTGATGAACTCACAATCTCTGGCGCTAATGATGACTTTTGTGTTAAAGCAGATGGTTCCTCATATCAACAATTTATGTTATTAATGGCTGAAATAGAGGCTAATAAGACAGCAAGTGGCAGCACAACGACAGTGCCAACTACAAAAACTAGTGAGTAGTGTTATAATACATGTATACAAGGGATAGATGAAATGACCACTGTTATTACATTCTTGAATTTCCAAATATTATTTAAGTGTCCAGAGGGACAAAGTATTTCCAAGGTCCCTGCAAATTAAATATACATTTAATGTTTTCAATCCATATATATCACACCAAACCATTATTTAATTTTCTCTTATTTTCACAGAAAGTTCTGCAATTTTACTCACCTGGTAAAAGTCTCTTATCCTTATTAACATAATGCACATATGCCGCACTGGTGTAAAAAGGTTGCATTTTCAAAACCTCACATACTTATTATGGTCAGGCAATTCATCTAACACATTCTAATTGCAGCTACAGTGAGCACTACCAGCAGCACTACTACTACCCATAGGTCAGACACTGGGGGAGAGATATTCAATCCTCCTTTCGGGGGAATTCCTCAAGGTCCACCAGGTATGTATGCTAGTTATTAGTACAATATATACATTATAAATGTAAACAATAATTTCAGTAATCAAGGTCAAAATGGACATATTATTGTACCTCTTAGGTTTTCAAATGTCAACTTCACTCTATGTAGGTCAAAATTGGAGTGCAAAAGGTCAAGGTCATATGTTAATACGAATCTGGGCCAATTTAAGTATTCAAACAAGGGTCCAATTATTTTTTGTCATCAAAGCTACAGTAAACAGAAACAGAATCACTGTTATATATAGTTTAAAAGATAAATCAAAGATATAAAATGAAAAATAATTTTTCTTAATACAGTATATGAATGTGGATATATGGTGCAAAATTCCTAACTGTGTGTCATATAGTACAAGTGTAATATATAAGTAGCTAAGTCATTTTTGTAGAATCTACATACTTTAACAGGTTATAACAGGTGGATACAAAATAAATTGAAGTCAAATGTCATAAATAGTCATAAAATCAAAATCTTTGTAAAATAACATTTTTAGGTCATTATCAATCAGGAGTCAAACTCATTAGTTATCTTCAATAAAGTTGTTTGGTATATGGTATTGTGACATCATCAAATATATTAACATCTGAGTTTTTCCAAGATATCCATGTTCCCTGAAACATCATTCATTAAATATGCAAGCAAACTATCAGTTATTATTAACAGTAATATATTCCTTACAATTAACCCATTTCCCATTACTGCAGTTTTTTAATAGCTTCAGACTTATATTCCATTTAATGATAGATAATAAGTTCAGGATTCCACAATGCATGTAAAGTGGCTATGCCCTAAACAAACATAGTATAATATAATCATGAGTTCCTATTAAGAATTTCTACTATAAATAGTACTGTAAATATTGAAAATTGTATTATATACTCGTAGTTAGCTTATTTAAATGAGATCAGAGAGAAGTATGTTAATGAAAATTATTGATTTATTGATCACTATTGTCTCTTTAATAATTCAAGTCACTTATACAAGGTATGCAAAGTATAATGAATTATATGGATTAAATACTAATAGACCAGTCTAACGACACCTACCTCCAGCTGGAAGTAGGTGTCATTCAATTTTGCTCTAAATGCAACACATAATGGATTTCATCGAATACATACATGTAGGTGGTGAATGGCTGATTTTAAACTAAAATGGTCAAACTCATTTCACTATTTAGTATTATGATATTATGATCTGATTGAAAACCATTGTTTTCTTGTGGAGTTTGAGGCTAAGATTGACACCAGGGGTGTCATGAGCGACCAAAAATCAAAATATTGTCATATTGTTACAGCTGGACTCGATATGCTTGACTGAATCAGTATAAATTCATTTAAGAGTTGTATATAATTGATAGTTGATTAAAAAGATATACTTATGATTGGTGAATTTTACACTAAACTTGTATAAATGTACCTCTTTTGAAGGTGCTAAAGTTTAAAGGACGATTCTCGGTTTGGAGAACAGTCTCCTGGGCTTATATTTTTTTCATGAAAAATATAGAAATATTACCCAAATTAAACTATGAATATTCAAAAGAGGACATTTAAATCTACAAGATGTAAAAATAACAAATTGGTCTGAAGCAGGGATAACGCTCAATTAGACCGATTCAATAAAAGACAAGTCTCAATTTGGGGAAAGAAGTTCATCAGTGTACTGCGCTAATATTTTTTTTGCGAAAAATCTAGAAATATTACCCAAATTAAATTATGACTATCCAAAAGAAGACATTCAAATCTATGTTATGTAAAAAAATCAAAGGAGCACGTGGGTTATCGCAAACAATTTCAGAAGGTTATATCTTGGATTATGACTATTTTCTGACAATGAAGACAAGTTTATCTTTTAGATCAATTCATTATCTCAAAAAAAATTATGCACAGTAATAATAAATTCAAACAAACTCGGAGATATTTAACTAGCAATTAACCCATCAACACACTTTTTGACCCCATTTTGAAGATGTTGACCCCATTTTCACCAAAAATGCAATCACTTTTTACAATGTTTAATGCATTGCTATTCTTTATTTTGATATATCAAATAGTTCTTGAAAGAAAAACTTAATTGCATTAAGATAAGTGTTCCCCATGTTATTTCTCCATTGAAAAATCTCATGCTATCCATTGGTTTCAGTTCATTTTGGTCATCCAAATTGAATATCTTTAAAGTCCCTGGAGCAATCAAATTTTCCTTTTAGGAAATCGAACATGTCTCAAAGCACATTCTAATTATGCACTCAACAATATAATAATAGGTTGCATTTTTGGTGAAAATTAGGTCAACATTTTTGAAAAAGTATGTTGATTGGTCCATTGCCCCTTCAATATCACTTAGGTCTGATTAACTGAATTATCATTATATATACTTTTCTTGAAGATAATGAATGGATCTAAAAGATACACCCATGTTCATGATCAGAAAATATTCATAATTCAAGTTAGAATCGTTTGAAATTGTTTGCGATAACCTACGTGCTCCTTTGTCCGAAGCAGGGATAATGCTCATTTAGATTGATGAACTTCGTTCTCCAAACCGAGAATCGTCCTTTCCTTCCATTTTCCACAGTTTGATAATCCGCAGTGAATAAATTTTGGTCACTTATTCTAGCCTCTAACTCCACAAGGTTTCTCAATTGGATGGTGTCATATTATTAGGAAATGATTTACAAAAATAATATATGAGCCAGGCCAAAGGAAAAAGGGGTCTTATTGCAGATTTTTTCTATAATTTGACTTTTGTTTATCTTAAAAAGCACAAGGAGATCTTTCAAATGAGCCATTGGATTTGATTTTAGCAAATTTTCCTCTTAATCTTGGGCACTTTTTTGGTTCTGTAGCCGTTATATTAATTTTTGTGATAAGACCAGTTTTCCTATGTTGGAGCTTTAAACAATTCTTTACAATCTTCCAATGATCACTATGATATTTCCATGAGAAACATTTTGACTTCTCTACTTCATAACATACTTTTCTTTTTGGTTCACAATTTCTACATAAGGATGGTATGATATCACACTTTGATATTACACTTTCAATCTTCAGTCTAAACTTGGCCCTGACGTTTCAACAGTGGTCTTAAAAATGCTCATGGAACATTCTATTTTCATGTTTACTTATTCTGTATGTCAGTGTTGTTATCCCATGAAAAATGATATTTCTTGAAACTTAATAAGTTACACCTACTATACGTTCATTGCTGTTACCAAGATCATGACATTATAATATAAAAAGGAACAATAAAGTTGGAACATAATTTCAAAGACACCTTACTTATATCTTTTTTATCACAGGGATCCCAGTTGGATCCATAGGGGAAGGTGGAGTTGAGGAAGAAGAAGGACGAGGCAAGAGAAGCATCATGATTCACGACCCAACATCTGCCCTGAAACGTCGAAAACGGCAATCTGAATTTCCTCCATGTAAGCACCTTATTTGGTCATTATGAATGTGTTTGTGATCATTTGCAATGAAAGCTTAGTGTCTGTGTACAAGAGAATATTGATTGCCAGTTGATGCCATTTAAGCTCTACTTCTAGTACATTGATATCGATACATAAGAAAATCTGAGAAGAAAACGCCTTTAGGAATGTGAAATGACCAATTTGTGTAATTCAAAGGAATCAGGGATAATAAAAAGTAAAGGTCTTCATTGTATTCATTTTATTGCATTTTGAAATTCTTTGTGAAACATATTCTGCTCATGAAGGCTATTGTCTTTAGATTAGTTAAATGTGGGGTGTATCGAGCTTACCAGAATGCATGGTCTAAACAAATGTCAAATCCCCCTTATGTTGATTTTTGATAACTAAGATTAAGATTGTATTAAGTTCATATATCACATGTTAAATCAATTTTAGGGCAACCACCAAATATTGGTGAAGGTATTGGTAGTGGTGGAATAGCAGAGGGTCCCTCTGATGGGGGAGGTCGTGGTGGGGGAGGCAGTGGCACTGATAACACTATAGCAACTACAGAGGCCCCAGGGGATGAAATTGTAGACACAATCAACACACCCAGAGTTGATCCACATGTCATGACAAAGGATAACTACCCAATAACACTAAGACCTGAGCAGACTGTCACTGGAGTGAATAATAAGATTCTAGTGCTCAACACTGGTGAACTGAAGCAAAATAAGACACACATATTGGAGCTCACAATTACTAAAGGTAAGTTAGAAAAGTTTCTTGTTTCTTGAAATTACCATTGCACAGATATTGGCCACTGTGATGTCAGTTCCACCTGACTTTTCAGAAATTCACCCAGTAAGTACCGTAATCAAAGCCAGGTTCTAAGAAAGCTTCATTCAAAGGCCAAGAAATTAATTACATTTGGGATCTTAATATTACTGTTCCAGGAGAACTTTGTTGAAAGGCCAAGACATAAATGATCTCAGTGTGATTTTTCAGAGAGCTCCATTACATAAAGTGTCTCAATATTGTTTTTCAGTGCAGAGCTTCAGTGAAGATCGAGGGAATAAATTATCTTAAAAATTGCTCTTCCGGGGAGATATATTGAAAGGTCAAAACTTATCGTGATATTGCCTTTCCAAAATAGCACCAAAACATTAATTATCTCAATACTATTTTTCAGGAGAGCTTCAAGGAAAGGCCAAGACATATTTCAAGGTGAATCCGAGTCCATACTGGGGCCAGTGTGTTATAGAGCCTATAGAAGGGATAGAGCTGGATACACAATTCCACATAACTTGTAATGAGTGGAAGGATGAGGTGGGCAAATATTACATTTTATAATTGTATAAGTAGTTCAATAGCTGTAGAATGTGGATTTAATATAGACATGGTGTTTTTCATTGAAGTATTCACCAAAGAAGTGCTGAGTAGCATATTTGACTTATATCCATTAATGATCTATTGTCCATTAGAAGTAATCACAAAGCCAGTATGAGACAAAACAAACCAATCAAAAGCAGGAATGTTTGATAAAATTGATTTTTAACTCCATTCATGTTCTTGTTATGTGTTTATACTTGCTCATGTAATACATTGTATGTATTCATCATTTTGACAATGTGTTGAAAATGTTTGCCATCATGCTCTGCATTAAAAAGAATTTGTACTCATTGTTCAACTAAATGACTTAAGTACCTCTTCCTCTGGAAAGTTCACTTATAACGACAATGTTCATTTACATCAGACTCAATGTAATAATAAAACAAATTTGATTTTCACTGACCTTTACATGATGGCTTTATAGATAGGATTAATGCATTTTGTCTGCCCATGATTACTCACTAATATGCTATCTACTAACGTCACTTTTGTAACCATGGCAACACCACTACTCACAAGTGTCATCAAGAATTCAGGGTTACTTAATAATTCTGTACAATCATTCATTTGGAAGTCTATTGATCATTGTGAGGTGCTGTGAAGTCATGGTTGTGTGAATTATATCATTCGTCTCTTGGGAAAAATCTAACAACCGCAAGAGAAATATCATGATTTTTACTGATCTCACACTTTATATTGCGTTTCTGAACAATGAGATTCTTGATTTCAGGTCTAGGGGTTATTCTCTAAATGTGAATCATAAATTCAGTTAATAAATTTAAACAATATTTTGAAAGACAAAATAAGCCCTGGTTATTTTTCACTATATCACCATGAGAAAAATGATGAACTGTGATATTTATTTCCCCCGTGTGGATTTCCAAAGGTATATGTGAGAGAATATCTTTAGTTCAACATTCATATATCTCTTCTGCTTGAATGATAATGTTACCCTGCATCTTTTATACAGTTAACTAACAATTCTATTTCCTTTGCTTACTAATCAGAAGTCAGAATAGAGGAGGCTTCGTATTCCAGAAAGGTAGGTGTACACGAGGCTTATCAATCCCATGATGCAATAGTGCCTTATAAAAGGTTTATAGATTGGGAATTCTGGATTTTGCATCTTGGTTTTTGGTATTCTTTGTTGATAAGTAACACTACAAAATATGCAAGTGCAATAACAGCACCATTTATATGATTTTTGTAATCTGACATGTAATACTCCCCGTGGGCATACTTCAACACACTTGAGTTTATATTTGTGGATATGTGTTTCTTAGCCATTTCACACACTAGGGATAAGTTATGGAAAAATTCACTTCAAGATACAAAAGAATACCTGGCAGGAAGAAAATTTGGTGCAAAATTATCACTTTCGAAAATTCATAAATATGTCTCGAACAGTTGAACATTGTCTTATACCGCTTCCTATAAGGTTGAAATGTATTTTTCAGAGACACTTGAATACCATAGCATTTTTCACTTTTTGCTGATTTTGCCATTTAACTTTTACATCTTAACATTCAATATTTGATTCTCAGTTTGATATGTCAGAGGAACATGGACTGATATCTGACTATGATGTCATTGTTGCACTTGCAATGTTTTGAAGATAATGTAAGATAGTTAAGTTAGGGAATATGTGGTCTAGTTTGTCTTGTATCATTTTGTTGTAATTGATGTATGATTATAATGAACGTATATGCATGTGTATTAAGGTAGATGGGTTAAACTCGCTTCAATTGAATTAACACCCATTGATTCTAAAAACTATGTATTACATAGTGAATTATGGAAAATAAAAAATCTCCAAATCCATACTTTATTTACCCTTGGTTATGAAACTGTTTGCAGAGAATTCTAGAGCCGTGATTGGTAAACTGATTTATTCTATAACTATAGTTTAAGGTGGTCAATTAGAGACCTGTATTGTGACCCATATGTCGGGGTGACTGACATGATTAAGAGTCAGTTTGAAATGATGGGTTCGACCAGGAAAATGGAATATTTAACAACCCTATTTTCTAAATATAACTAGAAAAATTAAAACAAAAAAATATTTGTATATTTTTTTTGCCAGAAGAATCTTGAGAAAAAGAATAATACTTTTCAGCTTTTATTCTTGTATTCTGGACAGCTGGAATAATAAGCTGGTTTAAAGAATAACAAAAGCCTTCTAGATAATTCTAATTTATTTTACATTTTTCTATTGTTAATTAAGAATAACAAAGAGTAGAACTGACATTCAATGTAAGTTATCACAAATTCTTGAAATAAATGTTGCATGATACAATTAGTATAGCTAAGTGCAATAATTGATTCATTGAGAGTGTGTTGTACAATGTGTATATCTACCACACATGTCATTGAACACCCCATGAATCATTTACCAACATGGTGATAATTCCTAATGTTACCTTTTTGTTGATTAAAATATCAAGATTTACATTCTTTTGACTATAACATATTTTTCAGTTTAATTTTCAGATTTTCAACTGGATGCAGCCAGCATCCAGTTGCTCTTAATCTTAGGGAGATAACTACATGTATTTGAGCATGCTGGGTAATTTCATGGAATGTTATATAGCATGTCACTATATCTAGACCTGATTATTTTGTGACAGCCACCAAGAATTGTGCTAATAACTGCTTATTCAGAGATAATCTATAACTTGCATTCTTGCATAATTGTTAGCAGTTTAAACCTCTATCTGCCTCTATCTGCATTTACTTAAATGATTTTTGGTAACATGTAAGTGCATTCTAGAACAGTTAGGTAAAGCTTCTCAACATTTTTGACCCAAACATAAAAAAGCAGTTTTTCTTTGTCACACTTTTTAACCTTCCCTCTTGGCATTTATGCTCACACGTTTAATGCATTGCTATTTTTGCATTTGTGTAATTTAAGTTTCTAGGTAATATCAAATTAGAATCTGTATGTAGATTAGTAAATCTAGAACATGCTTTTACCATATTAAATCAAGAATAACTGATAAAGTATATTATAATCAGTAATCTACATGCGTTGCAAGCTTTGTGCTCTCTCCTCCATTATTCATAACTTCCTTGCTTTTATTAAATGCTTTCTATGCCTTTATTACATTAATGATAGATTATGTTGCGATGCAATTAATAAACGACTGTACAGAATTTTGGTTAATTGCATTCGTTTTGTTCATAACTATAAATCAATGGGCTAAATGCTTTCTATATCATCTGCGTGACACGTTCATTCAATGCTGTTCCGTATTCATAAGGACTTACCAAATGACGTTATACATCAATGCTTGTATATCGTTCTTTATCAGTTTCAAAGCATTAATCCTTCTCAGTTATGGCAGGGCAGTTCTCAATATGCCCTTAAGCTGTCACCTGACATGGCGCAAAGAGCAACATGAGAAAAACAAGCATTTCCCTAGATCACTGGGCCATTACTCAGACTTTGTATCATTCAAGATGGTGGTTAAAATTTGTTTGATATATCGATAAATCTTTGATTTCAGGTCAAGCTAATAAAAATCTGGGTTCTAAATATTTCGTCATCCAAATTAATAAAATTTTGATTTTAAACAATCCCAAAGAAATGTTCACACATCTTCAACAAATCATCTTCAAGAAATTTAAATTTAATGGATTGGTTAAGATGATACTAACTGAAATTGATGATGATACTAATTTAAACATGATATTTACCATTGAATTAAACTAAATGGAAATTTACAATGTATGCTTCCAAAACAGTTGGTATCATGCCCCATTTCAGTTTGTTTCATCACTACTAAAAATGTAATTTGAATTAGATCTGGGTTATACAGGTATATCACTGCTGCCCAGATATACTTCTGTATCACCATTGTAATATATAAATCTTTTATTTAACATTTTTGATGTCATGTTGTCTGGAACAAGTTCATGGTAATAACGCAGATGCGAGTAGGTAGTTACCAGTTTCACCACCAGGTGGCTCGTTCGGGTCAGATAGCATGGCGGGTATAGGCAGAAAGTTCCCTTTAAATTAAATTACATTTGTTTTAGCGGTTCAATTTTCATGTTACCCTTATGTATCTAATAGTTATGCAAATTAAAATATGTCCAGTAAAAGAAAATGTTATCTGTCCAGTACAAGAAAAGATATTCCATTCTTTGTGATTTTGTAACATTGGGTCTATGGGGAATCAACCCGAGCGAGGAGTCACACTTTCAAAAAAAAATTAATTTTCAAAGTTGATAAACAATTTTCGAAATCATATTTCTAGATGTACTTTTACATGTAGATTTCAAATATGATATCACTTTGACTGGATTTTGAATATTTAATGACGTAAATCAAGGTTATTTCTACTCGCATCTAGTCTATTTGCACTTCATATTTAAAGAATTTTTAACGTCAAATTGTGAAATAAAGTGAGATACTGTCATTATTTAATAGAATCTCAATAAAAAGGTTTTCTTCAATTTGGTACAATCTCTAGTATTTGCTTTAGGCTCCCCAGGATTTAATTGCATGGCGCCCTGCTTCAACTGAAATCTTGAGGACACATGTCATTTGATTTGCACTTGGCATTGGCTATTATTCAAAAATAAAAGCATGATTATAAGTATTGACTTTTATATTTGGTGGTTTTATTTAAACTTTACAAGAGATAGAATAGACGAGGGCCACATGCGACCGTATTGACCCCAGCTACAAAAAATCCTGGGCAGATCCCAGATTTGGAGTACCATGGAACATATTGGTTTAACACAATATTTGAAATATTGCTAGGAGTGGGTTGCCTCATTTATAAGTTTCTGTCATTGATATGTTCGTTCGTATTTGCTTCTCCATGGATTCAACATTGTCTAGCTGTAAATGCCCTCAGAATATTGACTGCAATAAGCCTGGCTTTATAACCCTCTCATTTCCGACAGATCAATCTATAAATACAGCTTCATATTTTCATTATAATATTTTCCAATTAAAAGTGACTGGCAGAAAAACATGAAAAATTGATTGCAAAATTAATCACATATCAAGTTTTCGCTTCACAGAAAACAATAAAAACAATTTTGTAAAGGAGAGATGCATGAAAATTATAACGTGACTGTGCCTTATTTCCCATTATAAGCCATATTATGAGTCTTACTTTACTAAAAACCATGGCCTTTATCTTACACTTTTTACACCCATTTGTACCTTTCCCGACAAGCCCTGCTTTCTTCTGATCTTCAAAAAACTACAATGAGACCCTCTCTTTATTATACTTTGTGTGTATTTTATTTAATATGTAGACAACATAACGAATTGCAGTGTTCATGTAAAAACCTGAAAAGTGACCCATATGTCGGAGAAGCTGACATGATTGAGAATCAATAAAAGATAATATATAAAACAAATGAATTATAGAATACATTTAAGGTCCATTTTGTATTCTTAACTGATTATGTAACAAAGTCTTTGTCTATGAAATGAAGCAATTAAATGACTGCATCTGTCCAGGGCATCTATATTCTGGCAATAACATTCTTACAATTTATACAATTATTCTATGAAACATCTGAATTAAGTGTCTATATAAGACAAAGGTTTATTGATTGGGTTCTATAGCCGGATACTAAGGCTATAGAGTAGTATGGGAACTTTACAACTTAGCGAATATAACATGACTAAACTCGAGTAAACTCAATAATGTATAGCAATTTCTGAGATTCTATATAATGATGTACGTCCTTTGAGAGTCTAAGCACATAATGCCTGAGTTTACATAGAAATATTGGAACTTTGAAGCTCAATACATTCATTTCCTTTTGGCTAATCATGCAGTATTGACGCTAACCCCACTGTGAAATCAAACACTCTATGTTTAAATAGGCAATCTTTAGGGGCTTACCATTTCACCTTCTCTGGGGCCTTACATCATTAATTATCCTTTTTAAGGCTGCTTTTAATTTTTCATAATTTTACTGTCTTATTTGTTATATCCTGTCTGATTTCTGTGTCATCCAGATAATTTTGATGACTACAGAATATCCCTCGGCTTATTTAGTTAAAAGGTCAGGTATTAAGAATGAGATGGGACATTAAGACAGGAAAGGTTAAATGTAAATTTTGACATATTATTTATACAAGGTGTCCCAAAACCTGTCCTGAGACATACAGAATTACTCTGTGAGTGATGAAGGAATATTCTTCGAATTTGATCCTCTGAGACAATTTGATAATCATGAATGATTAAAAATTACTAGTTACTCTGTTTAATTTTAGAGAAAAGCTTGTTTTAGAACCACCACCCATATTTCAATGTTGTACCCAGCCAAACATGACACTCAAAACACAGAAAACTCTCTGAGTGATGAAAGAATATTCTTGGAATTTAGTCATCCTGCAGACAATTAGATTGAGTTTTATTTTAATGAATGAATAGTTATTTTTGTCTTATTTGGGTACAACTTTTGGGACAACTTGTAGTGATTATATTATTAATGAATTCCTTGAATCAAGATCACTAACATATTTTATTTGTTTGTCTGGCCCGTAGCCAGGATTTGCCAAGGGGGGGTTAAGTTTTCAAAAATTTCTAGGGGGGGTTCACATTTGACAATTTTGGCCCAAATATGTCACTTGAGAAGTGCTCAAAATGGTGAAAAATTGCATGATTTTGAAAGAATTTTTGGCAAGGGGGGGGGGGGGTTCGCCTGAACCCTGTGAACCCCTCTGGCTACGGGCCTGTTTGTTATTGTACATATTTAGTTTGAAACCTCAATCAGATTCTAGTCTTTTCCTATTAGGCATGATATCAGTATAGGGTGAGGAAATAAATTATGAATATTGAACAGAGGATAACAGAATTTGATTGATTGTTCCAGAATGTTCCCCTGACATATGAAGTGAGCTACTCTCTATCTGAAAATAAAGCCAAAGATCTGGTGTACCAAGGCCTTAACTCTAGGATTCACTTCCCACTTCCAGCTGGCCTGCCGGAGAGAGACCACAATGGTAAGTTAGAATTGATTTAGGCAAGCCCAGAGGTATTCATTTTACTATGAAGCCCACATAGGCATTTGCTTTTCAAGATCCCATCTTATCTTACACACCCATTTTGGAAATGAAATACAGTAGAGTTGAGCTAGTCTGATGCAGTCTTCAGTGGTTCTTCAAAATTCTTTCCGTTGTGAAAGATAACCTCTGAAAATTGCACAAGGTAGTTCATTTTAGAGAAGGTGTGTTTGTGTGGTATAAGAAGGGTAAAAGATTTGGGCAAATGAAGATAGGAAAGTAAGAAACACATGAAATCTGGGTGTCCCAAAATTGATATACATGTATGTTGGTCCAAGAGTGATATACTGAAAATAGAAAATAAAGGCAAAAATGTGAAAAATCACCTATTCCATTGATCCCTTCAAATGACATGAACATTGTCAGGGATGATGTTTTAAATGGGAACTTCGAAATTTGAAAGTTCATTCTTTGATCCAGGTTCAAAATCTTCCCATTTAGAAAAATATATACATATAGAAAAATACTTTGATAACTACATCAATACATTCTGGCTTTGCCAAGCCCAAAGGATTTACCAATTATGATGAGGAAACCATAGCTAAACGAGACAATTAATCTCTACTGAGTATAATAGCATTTTCGCTTGTCAGATTATGAAATGGTAGCATGTGCTCATGCAAAAAAGATGTGCATTAGTATTAGTTGCTTATTTATTAGAGTGACCCAAATGGGGAAATCCCAAGGAGTTCATCAAATAAAATACATGGTCTTTTGGGACATGTCCTGGCAAAAAGAATGAAATATACACTGTATGTGGTCGTTCACACTGATATTGTGTATTGTTTGTTAGAGTATTCATTTCTTTATATATGGTGATGCCATAGTACACAGCTTTCATCAAAGGAGCTCATTTATGTTATAGATGAGTTTATCTACTGAATAATGTAAATTCCATTGTATTTGACTTAACAACTCATATGTGTCATTTGAAAATATATAACCCATGTACTTGCATTAGTGGTACAGTAAAAAGTGGTACAGTTGCGCTATTGACGCAATGAGGGTCCCTAATAACCGTGTCGGCTCATATGTCCATAATCATGACATGCTAAATTCTGTTTTAAGCTGCTATAGCAAACATTATTACAACTAATTTTAGATGTTCGCAAAAGAAAATAGATATATAAATATGACGTAAGTCTAATGCTAATCAAGGAGAAATGTAGCTGTTTATTTAGTGGATATAGCTAGTAACAATAGATCTAACCTAGATATTTTGTAAGTGAATTTTCTTCAATCCTATTTGCAGAAATACAGACATCAAATTCATGTTTTTTCGTTGATACTTTGCTCAATTTTTCGTAATCGTGTCAACTCTCTGGGATTTGCACCACAAATAAACATGTGTGATGAACCTAGCCATATCCTGGCTTTTAAGACGCTTATGACAGAATTGTATAGATATGCCAATACTCTTGTTCTTGGTTATTTGAAATGCATAACTTATGAAATATTCTGGGCCATATTGATTCTTGAGATGCAGTCTTTTATTATTGCATGATTGATGGCATAATTCATTCATTGAAAGAAGTCTGTGTTTCTTTGACTTTGATTGATTTCAGCCTTTGTATCAAAATGAGTTAGGGGGTGTTCAATGGAATTTGCTACGCCTTGCTTTGCTGTTGTTCATGTATGTTGAAGGAGTTAGTCATGGGTTATAAGCAATACCTTGAAAGCAATTTTGTAAATTGAAAATCAAAATTTTGTTATTGGTTGTATCTTTGTTAGCTTGTAGATGCTAACATGACCCAAGTCTACTGCCTGACACTTAAGATTAATTGCTTGGGCCTTTGGCTTTAAAATGGTAGAAATGAAGCTTAAATCAAAAATTCATTTTGTTGTAAATTGTATGAATTACAATATACCATGATAATGAAATCTGCATAATCAAACTAAAAAGTAATATGAGAAAAAATGACAATGCAATCAATAACAGTATTTATTATAGTTGTAGGCGTACTATTATATGTCAATATGTACATTGATGTATGTATTGATGTGATGGTCTATACTTAACTTGCATCTTTAGCCAACAAATGTACTTTATTTAGAAACAATTTGCTCATAGTGAATACTCATTGTTTGAAATACTATATAAGAATATTTTTGAGCATGGTAAATTTGGTAGGTTAGTTACCAGTTTCACCACCAGGTGGCTAATGTAGGTCAAATAACATATCAGAAAATGTTCTTCTAAATCTCATTATTTATTAGATAAATTGGATCAGTTTTTGAAAGAGCATAGATTAATTATGAGATGGCGCAAAAAATCCCGTGCTTTTTGCTGATGATTTCCAGATATTTTCAATTTTGGGCTTATTTATAAAAAAAACATCTGTATGCATTCTGTTGTTGGTCTATGTGTTGCCACAGTAAAGTAGGTGAATATAAACTATATCCCACTGTCTCCTAAGGGAGAAACATCTCATGAAACATCTTATGTTCTTGAATGGTGGGGGGAAAGGGGGTAATTGACATTGTTTCTTTTCAAGTTAGATCATGGTTTTGGGCTATATTGGGTTTGTTTTTCTTGACTGGTATGCACTTAGAGTTTGCTTTTTCTTGCTAAGTTCCATTTTAGTCCTTTCCCTTTGGCACTAGTCCTTATATATTTTTAGCCAGATTGACTTCTTTAAGACCATTTAGAATTGACATATAATAAAGTAGTCCACCTGTGTAGCTCAGCGGTAGCGCAGGTACCTCTTACGCAATAGGTCCCGGATTCGATCCCCGGTTCAGGCAAGATTAAATTTGCTTGTTTGCGTGAAGTACTTCAGGTTGTTTGACTGAGTGGTCCGCAACTCGTACAAAAAGGCTGTGGTGTGTACTTATATGTCTATGTATAAGTGCACAAAAAAGAACACAGGGCTCCTTCAAGGAGGGGTTTCTGGGTCTATCTTCCATGTTAATTACGTAAATTACGACCGTATATATACGGGACATACCCAAGAGGTATTGCTCACCTTCATTGGTGGTAAACAAAAATTCAACACAATAGGCCCAGACCCCCACCACCCTTGGCAAGTTGGTACTCATCAACAATTCCATCTTGGAGACTATACAGTGCGTATAAAAAAAAACCAACAAATTGTTATCTCGGAAAAGCAGAAAACCAGTGATAACAGCATTGATTTCATTCAAGGCACCATAAAGCCATGTCTCCTCTTTACAATGATATATCATTCATTGATATTTGGTCATGGTTGGGCGAGTAATCATTCCATTTGCAAAGTTGGCCCAAATTAGCTTGGGACCAAGTTATAAACATCGCAAAAGTCAGTATTCAGAGCCCGATGCAATATTGGAAGAAAACATAAAACCAATGCTGACTGCATCCTTTTCATTCAATGTACCAAAAAGCCAAATTACTCCTCTTTGCAATGGAATATCATTCATTCACAGGGAGTCATCTCTGGCCGAATAATCATTAATTTAAGAAGGTGTGACAGGTGTGGCATAGACAGTAAAGTGTTCATACTCATAGTCTTGCAAGAATACATCCTATACCCCTCCAAATTGCCACCACTTCCTTGCACATAAAGATGCGCTCATCTGTCCAAGTCATGCATGGTTCAACCCTGAGTCATCTGTGGGTTAAAGCAGAGAAAAGCAGCCCATGGGCAATTCTTTCTCGAGGTTTTGCAATATCTGGTGGAGGAATTGTGAGCACAGATGCTCCTGAGATAGCTCCAAAAGAAAAAGTCACAACAATTCAAGTCAGGGGAACTTCCATTGGCACTTAGCCCTTGCATTGATTTTTTCAATATCTAAAACTTGGTCCAGAGCCAATTTTGACCCACTTTGCAAATGGAAGGATTTCTCACCCAACCATTACCACATGTGAATGAATGACATATCATTGCAAAGAGGAGAGATGTGGCTTTATGGTACATTGAATGAAATTGATGTAGTCATCACTAGTTTTGTGATTTTACGAGATAACTACTCGTTGCGTTTTTTTTGATACACCCTGTATAATCAGGAGATCTATGTTGTATCTTAAAAATACCACTCTGTGACTGGACATTCCCTTCCTTTTGAATAAGATTTGAAAAGACCCCCACCCCAAGAATAGTCCTTTGTACCACACTCTCTCTTTTCCCTATTTTCTAGCTATCCATTAACTTGTTTGATCTTACATACTTGTTAATATCGAGAATGAATTATCAATGACGTCACATTAATATTACTGAGCTGTGAATTATATTCCAGAGGTTATCAATGTCATGATGCTCTTTGTTATAAGCTCTCTAGCGTTGATACTGTTAATGCTTCAATTATTTTTTTCATTAATCCTTTATCTAGATATATCTATAATGTTGCTAATTGTCCGAATACTAAATGACCCCTGTTTTCATGTTCCAGTCCATCCCTTTTCTCTTGGTCACTGTAATTGTTTTATTGATTTTGTACCAAAATAAAGTGTGACAAAAATTGCAACCCCCTTATTTTGGAATAACTTTCTCTGTTATAGAGAGTTCAATACCTAAAACATGGTAAACTTTTCAGCCTCAACTGAACTGATATTTAGATAAATCATATTTTATGCTATTATATCATATATGCACTATGGGGAGCATCGATGGAGCATTCATTAGCAAATGTAGAATTGAATTTTGTTTCGAAGCAGTGTTCTTTTATGAGACATATTACACCAAATTGTTATTATGTCACCACCACAATGATAGTCTCCCACTTTTTGTGGATGGTGTTTGGTGTCTGTAACAAATGGCATATGTAGCAAATGACAGGTAGTGACATTTTGCATTTTAATGCCTTGCCTTAGTAGGGCAAACCCCTTATTATGATATCAACATGCGGAACCCAAAGCAGCATTATTTGTAGCATATCCCAATGAGGTAGACTATGATATATGGGTTATGTTAGAAAAACATCGCCATTTATACATAGTACTATTAACATGATTCTGTTGCTCTACACGAGACATGAAGACATGCAGGCAAATGTTGAATTAGTGTTTCTGTCATCCAATTATTGCAATCAAGAGCTATGATTATCATATGATTGATGATATTACTGCAGCTTACATTTCCCAGTAGGCAAAGCTCACATATAATGATAATGATAATTCACTAGTCCTATATCAAGCCCCTGTGTTGCTGCCATTTGCTGTTCTCTATAACAGAATTGGAGAAAGAGATTGTTGGAAGGGGGAGGCTTTAATGCAGGACTATCAGTTTTTATAAAAAGGTTTTATGTTGTTTTTTTGTTATGTTTATGAGGTTTGGCATTAAAAGATTTGTTTGAAGCTCATACAAGGGGCGATCCATATATTCTGATAAAAATGCTCTCATTTTGTGATTTTTTCACATATCCCTTTCATTTTTTCAGAACATGTAGATTATGTAATTCCACATACGATGCTAAAATATTTTAGCTGTATCTTAAATTAATTTCGAAATAAGGTTGCCATGGTAACCTGTATTTAGGGTAGGCAGGTCAGTTAAATTATAACGTCTAAAATAGATAAATATGTTAATTTAATCATTCCTCGGTACCTATTTTCAGCAGATCAAACGCATCTTCCAGTCATTGTCAACTATTCATTTATCTGTTCCATACCCCTGTTGCCCTTGTTTGATAATTTATACAGTGGGATAGCTATCTTTTCATAAGTAACATCTCAATTTATCGTAGTGTTATTCTCTGTCCGCAAGCTCTTCTTGCAACCAGATTGCGGATGATCTTCAACAGTGACCATGCTTTCCTCTTTACAATACTACCTAGATATATTCTTTATGCAGATATAACACCTTGCCCATGCACTTTATGAGTCCATGTATGTCTCTGAAAGTGTCCTCTTACTTATTCTTGTAAGAAAATCAAATCTAATGGTATTCCCTAATGTATCCGTTAATGTGACACTCTGCATCAGCCACATTAACCTAATCTGACAATTTGATTTTTGGCGTGTCTCATAACATGTAATGTCAATTGGCCCATTCTGTCCTACAATGCTATTGTGATTTGTTGTGATGTTATAGTGAGCACATATAAACATTTGTTTAGCAACAAACAACGAGTAACAATACCAAACTTTTTTAGAAAAAATGCATGATTTCCGCATGCTTTAAAATAATTAAAATAACAAGTTATTTTGATATTTATATGTTATAATTAAATTGACCTGCCTACCCTTAATACAGGTTACCATGGCAGCATTATCTCATTGATAATTTAAGATATAGCTATAATATTTTAGCATTGTATGTGTGATTACATAATCTACATTTTCTGAAAAAATGAGAGGGATATGTGAAAAAATCACAAAATGAGAGCATTTTTATCAGAATATATGGATCGCCCCTTGTATATTCCATTTTGCAACAATATATTATAAATAAGGTCTTAGGCCCTAACTACAGTTACCAGTTTTACAGTAGTGACTACAGGAAACACAATGGGTACAATTGGTACAATTAGGTACACATTGGTACAATGTGTCAGAGTACGAACATTGATTAACTATATAATATGAATCTAAAAACCAGTTACATTTTCTATTATGTCAATAATATTTCTCAATAGGAGAAAAAGTACTAAGGGTGATTGATAACTTGGAGGATTCCAGGCATTATAGAAATAATTTAGAAATGTATATGGTCAGTTAAACTTATTGATTTTTGATCTGTGAAATCCCATTGTGATCCATCAAAGTACTCTATATGTCTTCAAGGAATTACTGAAAGATGATCAGGGTTCATATAAAGACAGAGAAAACTAGGAGGGACCAGAATCATTTTCCATGACCTGGATAACTGAAGAAATTTGTTTGGGAATTGTCATAGCAGGGAATACCATTATTAAATATCAAGGAACCTTGAGTATGCAAATTCCACAATTTAAGATACTCAAAATCAAATGTGATATTGAAAATATGTGGGTTCATGAATTCAGGATTGTAAACTAGAACTTCAGGGAGAACGATTCTGAGATGGTAATGGTTAAAATCAATTTTGGTTTCTGCCAGATTGGCCCAGCATATGGTTGATATGAGCTGATATCACATACAGATAGCCTAATATCCATAGCAACGCACACATACATTAATCCCATCATGTCTTGGCACTGTGTTAAACCAAGATATAGCAGGTTATAGCATAACTGTGGATTCTTCAGCACTTGCGGTTGTGGGAGCTTAGCACCTGCATCAATGCAGGGGTCGTGTATTTTTAGATCTGTGCAAGTAGGTTGAGGTTTGCTAATGGAGAAAACAGCTCAATCTCTCTTCAAGGGTATTACATGACTCTAATAGGGCTCAAGACATGGCAAGTGTAAACCTTCTTTGCATTTCTACCCTCTTCATCCTTTAGTTTCTCACAAAAATCAATGTCAAGTCTATTTAGTGATATTTCATTAATGCATTATTTTCTTTGAGAGTTTGTATTCAGGAATATATGAAAGTATCAATGTGGGAGAGAGATATTACCTACATGCAGTATATTGTCATTAACGGTCTGAATAACTCATATGAACAACTAAGATTCAGACATTTTTATTAGACCATCCAGTAATTTAGAAATTTTTACATGATATATGCTTTCCAGTTTTTTGTGTTATTACATATTACATGTTCTTGCCAAGGTCATTTTCCCATTTTTTTAATTCACTGGGAAATGATTATGTTCAATATACCATGATCACTATGATATTAAATGTATCAAGTATTTTGATAACGATAATATATAGCTTTTGCTATATACTGGGCCCATATACATCTCAAATACATCCTGTGTACTTCACTTCCCAGATTTATGAACTTTAATTGTGTTTCGTCTCTTGTAATCTTGTTCAGTGTAATGTCTGTGTGTCTGAAGATTATTGAAGGAATGAAATACTCATTCATTACACAAAATGAGTCGATACAACAAAAAATATTGAAGTATTGAAAAGTTTCCCGAAGAGCAGAAAAAAGAAGAATAAAAAACTAAATCAGATTTTAAGACTGTTCAAGATTTTCTTACTCATAAAATGGGGTTTCTCTTTGAAAGCCTGAAAACAATGAATAGGGGAGAAATTAGGTATCTAATATTTATATTTTTGGAAAAATAATGAATATAACTTGAAGAAAGTTAAAAAATATATGTATATATTTGTATCCTAGTAGATCAATGTATTGAATATTGATGCCAAATAATGCCCATGTGATTCTGAATATCATTGTGATCAAGGTATTCTGTATTCACCCAAGATATTTTTTATTTACATTTGCAAAATTGTTAATGTGAGAAATTAAGAATAAGTTAATTATTGAATGAATCATTTATTGATTGATTATGATATAAAAGGGCCATACTACATTTAGGTTGGTGTATTGGGTTTATCATTCTGGATATGATATCTTCCCTCAGTCCCTCCAGTCCTAGAAAAAGATATCATATCGTCCCTCTGGTGTCCCAATATCCCTTCCTAAGTATAACCTCTATATGTATGACTCATTAGTCAATGCCAGTATACAATAGAGTCAATGAACTACTAAACTAAATCAATACATGTATACTGTTCATACAGATACATTAGGCTCATTAATTTCATTCAGGTTTTTCAGTCAACACAATTTTTTGGGTTGATTCCGAATATGAAAAATATTTCCTTTAGATGAAAGGAAATTTTATCAAAAGCATCCCTGTTTCATTAAAAGATTTAGAAGCTAATCGCATCTCACTACCAATAAATTGACCAAATAAGGAGCAGTGAATTTAATCGTCATTTATATACACTCTTTTTAAAGGGTAGATACTCGAGAATTGCTTCAAATAGCCCAAATATGAATCAGTAAAACCTGTCTAAGTGGAACACCTTTAGTACCTCTAAGACCTGTTCTACTTGGAAGGTGTTCCACTTATAGAGGTTCATTTAACGTTAAGTCAGTTAGTCATGGGACTCTAAAAGTGTTTCACTAACAGAGGTGTTCCACTTTTTGAGGTGTTCTACTTTACAGGTTTCACTATATAATTATATCAGTTTTTAATGGTCTGCATTATGCTAAATTTATGTGCATGTATATCTTATCAAATGAAAATGAATGATTATCACACTATGAAGTGTGAACCTTTGGCATTTCAAGAAATTATAGGCAGGAGAAAGACAATATGCTACCTTGAGTAAAACGTTTATACAGAAGAGATTGATGTCATTTATCCAAAAGATGGCTTCATCTCTACAAATATACAATGGTACAACCAGCCAATGGGTTCCACGACTATTATGGTACCAAGTCAAAAGTATGAAGTGATTACACAGGATTCTACACTGTGAAAATATGTTAACAAAATGAACACCATAGTTCTGAGATTGCCAGAATTTGCAATGGTACACGCCTACATGCTTAAATCAATGGCGAGTTGATCTCCTTAGTTTACTTTCCATTGGCCTTTATATTGACTCAGCCTAAGTTAAACAAACGCTGCAAACCCCTGTCCAATATTTCAATTAACTAGATGGGTTTTGCCAATAATTACGTTCCCTCAGATTGTATGGTGGCTGGCTTGAATTAAATGAGAAAATGTAATATTCGTCTGATGTTAACGATTGAGATAGCATATAACAGTATAATGTACAAACCTACATGTAGGATAGTCTCATCATGATAAACCATGACATCGCATTTCTCCTCAGTCTTGAGACATGTTTCTAGTGAATCAAAAAAATGTGACGAGTACCAGAATTGGATAATCTACCTTTTGTCAAAGTCTGACTTTATCTGTACTGCGGTCCCTCGGGAGATACACATATTTCCCTTTGGATAAACCCTGTATCCAAAACCTCCCAGTACATAACCCATAATCTTTTGATGTCATGGCATGGCATGTCAGTCAGTACTAAAGTTTTAATGTCACTACACTATCATTAAACAATACGGTATTATTAACCTATATGGGATAATGGGGATTCAGGGGAAAGAAAATCTGCCATCTAGTCGTAATGAATTTTGGGTCAACCTGTATTATGTCTCATAAATGGTATTTTACTGAAAATTGCCTATATCTGTTTATGGTCTAAAGACTGTACTAGATGGAATTTAATCATTGCAACCCATTCATCCATCAGGTTGAAAACCACATTGTGGTAATAATAGATATAAAGTTGTATATCTAGGTATTTACCATATTGAAGGAGCAATTTAGACATCCCTTTCTTTAGAAGAGTCTATTTCCCATGGTAACACCCCTATTGATAGACTCGGCTAATTCATTCAGGGATCCCACTTTGCATATATTTATTGACCACTTAGAAAAGAGTACCAGGCCAGAACAGCAGGGGAAGCAGTAGAGGTCTATCTGTAGCCGTTAACAATAACTTTAAATAGGAAATATTCAAAAATATTGTGAATATTTGACATTTTAGAGACAACTTTATTATAGCGTCCCACTTATTATCAGGAATTCTATGCTTATTTCTGGCGGGCAATCGGGCATTCTTGAGCGGTAGCTTGATTCATGGAATATTCATAATATTATAGGATGAGGATTAGCTCTGCATCAGACAATATGGTAAGATAATCACAGTTATTCTAGAATTCTTACTTCTCAGTAGTGTTATAAATACATCCAGTTTAGTAACCTTGTAAGGTGAATCAAGCGTCGTTCATTCATTTATAAAGCAAGAGTCATTTCTTTTGGAAATTCCTCATTCCTGTCACGTCATAATGTAATTTGTGCACTGACAGATGGTTGAAGATGATGTTCAATTGTTTAACATGGTTATATTAGTTGCTGGTTGTTCTGACATATATACAAACCACATACAGTGTTCTTGTCAAGATCAATGTGAAAAATCATCAATAATTTACTGTTTGAATCCTTTGTAGCCCTCAGTAATCACTTGTGAGTTTTTTGCACAATTAACTAAATGTCACAACATGAAAAAGCTAATCATGGTATACACAATCAAAAAAACTTTACTTATTTAATATTTAAAGATAATGTAGATGAGAGGCTAGCGGCAGGATATTTTCTAAGGGCCGATTTAGATAATTTATTTGGGTGTGTGAAGTCAGTATAGGTTAGACTCTTGGAACAGTTACCAGATGTTGTTGGCTGAGCTTATACAGCAGGCCACTGTTGTAATAGACTCATAGAACCCAAGCCTCTGCTGTGGCAGGAAATAGGTTGTATCATGTTTATCTAACCAGTTAAACTTTAATTTGCAAATGTGCAGTGAGAAATACCTGGTTCATTTTTGGTAATATTTATAAAATGCATGATTTTATGTGTTCCGTGTTTATATTTAGTTTAGCATATTTTCTTATCAGTGGTTCTTCTAGAGGTTTCTGGATGGTAATTGAGAAAATGTGGGAGTATTTTATGTCTTGTTTCCATGTTAATATTGCATACTTTTCTTGTCTTGTATTTGTTTCCATGGTAATAGCATTCTTTGCAGATTCATTGTGACCTAAGCACCTTGCATTATACACCATGTTAACAATTTAACTAAAATGAAATCCATAATGTTACCACTTTATAACTAAAATGAAATGGTTGTGTCCCCCTAGTTTGCCCTTTTGAGTTGAACGACATTTAATTCTCTTTGTAGCCTTGAATAATGAAAGTACTCGTCTCATAAGATACATCTGTGTCTCACATTTCTGTGCTATTTTGTGCTGATTATTTTTTTATTCTTCCCATGAAAAGCAGCTGCTGTGTTTAGTAATAAGTTGTAAAGATAGAAAAGAGCTTTGTAGGTAGGTTGTTGATAGCTTTTCATTTGATCATGCACAATTATCTCTGTATACAGTGTATCCCTGGGGCCTATACATGAATTACCAATTATTCAGGCCAGTGAAATAACTGAGGCAAAACTCGATTAAATTCTCTATTCTGACAATTTTTGTCATTAATGCGAAGAGTTTTGCACTGAAAATGTTGAAAGAACTAACAGTATCAGAAAACTTTTAGAAAATAGTTTTGAGGTCTTTGGATAGAATGAATATGATACAACGTTGGTATGATGCTTTCATTTTGAACAATGAATACATACTATACTCTGACTGCATAATTTCAAACGCTATATAATTTCAAACGATACTCATAGGGTCAAAGATGCTAGGTTGTATAGATTTGATTTCCTAACATTGTAACCTTTATGGGATATTTTGATGCCTCATAGACAGTTCCTTTGAAATCTAAACATTATTGCTACTATCAAATTCTCTTCATAAGTATATAGCACAGGCTTTCTGAAGAAAGTCATTGAATACATTAACACCAACGTCATCAGCCTGAAACTCTCAACGTATCATTATACCAGCAAATAACGCTACATAAAAAATACAATGTAGAAGTCAATATGTTTTGAAAAGGCTTCAGTAAAAGTTGAGATGCTTTGCGGCATTCAGCAGCTTTTCAAATTAAAACATTGTTTGGTTAACAGAGAAATTGTTTAAATATTGAAGAATGTTCTTGAATACAGGTACTGTTATAACAGTATAATATAGCTAAGAACAAACATTTAAAGGAGTTTGATGAATGTGACTAGGGTTGGAGCTACATTTACATAATTTCCTTAAGAATATGTCAGATTTGAGCTATGAAGGAAAATGTCTATTTTTTATTTTTATTTATGTTGGTTTATGACACTAGCACCTTACAAGGGAACCAGTGCAAGAAGGTATTTTCCCTATTGTTAATATTCATACAGAATTTAGGTAATGACTGCGTGACCTTATTGCCATAGTTACAAGATGTTTGAACCAACTGACCTGAAAATAGGGTTGTTATGGTAACCCTTGAAAGGGGTAGATATGAACATTAATGTAAATTCAATATCCAGAACTAGTGCATCATAGAAATTTTGAGTAAAGTTAATTAAGCTCATCTTTGACTCTGAAGGTGTCATAACACAAGTTGGAGAAACGGAAACCTTGTGAATTAGTTGTTACCAGTCAACAATTGTATGATATACATACATTTGATGATCTGTATACATGTTTTAAGAAGCACATATCAAATATGCACAAGCATGTTCCTATGATATGTAAGAAAGCATCAGTTATTGATTTAAGTCTTTCATACTGGCAAATGACTTTGACTAGCCTAAACCACAAATTATAGGACTTGTTGTCAGTATTATGCCACATTATCATTATCTTTAACCATCAAGGTACCCTCATAAATATGGCTAGTTTTTCTGCTAACAAATAATTTTCTGCTCAGCTCGTGCAGTTACTGTTGGTCAGTTGGTGCTCAGTCCCTTTAATTTAGTGCTTGTTAAACCTTTTAATCCCAGAGGCTGGTAGTAAAATATGATCAAGCTCTTTTTGACAAAATGTTTTGGTTTTGTTATTTAAACATAAAAACAGCTACTTGTTTTCTATTTTTGAGATGTGAAGATAAATGATTTTTCAAAGGATGTTCATATGAAAATGTATGTTGCATGACAAGTTGATATGATATATCCTTCTTAAACATGTAATTCTCACAACCCCAATGGGTGTATGCCACTTCAACACTACACTATGAGTTCGATGATGTGCATCATTCTACAGTCTTTTCTATCTCTAAGAAGTAGGCATTTTAGATGAAAGAGACTCTTTACATTATGAATCTTGAATAGATGTTTCCTGAGACCCGGCATCTAGCTCTTTTCAAGATGCCAAGTCAAACTCTCTACAAAGGCTAAATGAGAATGGACGTTTTTACAAAATATGTCAGAGAGACTTGGGACTTGACCTACTCCTATTGTGTGAAAACTCCATTATTTGATAGTTTAATAACATTGCAGGTATTAGTTTCATTGATATAAAGTAGATTTGTAACAAAGAAACATGAGAGCAAACGTTTTAATCTCTTGAACTCTGATTTCTGGATGTTTGCAGTAGACTTGATGTATAATCTCACAAAAGACAGGTGGAACATAGCTTGTATAACACAAAATATTATTTTTTTGAAAGCATTTTTGAATCATCGTCATAAACTCTAACAATGTCAATGAAATTTAAGTATTTGAAGACGTCAAGCAAAAATAAGTCCATGTGTATGGTATATGCATTTGGATAAATTCATCTACAGATTGTGACTAAAAATATATTGGGGGACTATATTCTGGTTTTGCATAAAAAGAGTTTGTTGGTTTTATACATACACTAGGCAGGTGCGTATATTAGCACAACCACTTGAATGTCATCTCCATGTTAACCCCTTAGTGTCTTTGTTTAAGCTGCATATTTTACACAAACTCTGTTTATTAGTAGATAGACTATCTTTGTTTTAGGCGTGTGTTTTCTTAATGCTGGGCAATTAAATATTTATCATAGATACCATGGTTATCCTCCTGTCATGTATTATGTTCATTTGATTTAGATGTGGTTTTATAAAGTTATATACATGTATTAGTACTATATAGTTATGCCATTTGTATATTATTCATTCATTTATTTTATGAACATAAATATGTAATAAAACAATGAAAGGTAGTTTGTCCAAATTTTGTAGCATGAACAACAAAATATTTAAAGATTATCAATCTAATCCAGGTGGAATATGATGATGAACATTTGATAAATGGTAAACAGAGTGAATATTTCAAGATTTATTGGACAACCCTCATATTATTGGCTAAACTTGGGAATTTTTATTTTTAAGTTTAAATATTTCATCACATTTCGTCAAGACAAAACTTTTAAACCAAAAGCCTGAAAGCTAGTCCAATTTTGACCAAATCCTCATAGCATGGGGCAATTTCATGCAACAAAATCTATAACTATTGACCTGGAAACCACCAATTAACATCCTTACTTTGGAAAATTGAACATAGATAAAGATGCTCTTCTTGAGTAGTTCATATATTTTCTCTTACCAACATAATACATACATGAAATACATAGCCATTTCTGTTTAACACTTTACAAGCTACCTCAATAGGAATCTCCTGCAGACAAAATACATTATGTAGATTTAAAGATTTGAAAGGTTTCAGCTGGGTATTGAACTGTAAAGCTGAAATAGAATCTCCTATCACAGCTAGCAAACATTCACTTGTTTACTGGGATATTGGATACTCTGTAATTAGTACTTTGAAAAAAAAATTTGAGGTGAAAATTTATAATTTATACTCAAAATTCAAGTTACAACAAGAATATATTTTACCTAAATTATTTAAGTAGTCTTTTCTTTGGCCCAGGAACACTAATTTTGGGAATTTGTTATTTTATCGGCTGTCATGCTTTGATTTAGGTAAACATTTTTGTAAGGTAAAAATCACTTCTTATGCAGTATATCTCTGGGCCACAGATAATCAATAATGTGAACCATCGGCTTGAAAACTACCAATTAAGAATACTTGTTTGTCTTAGGTCAGCCTAACATACTGTGTTTGTAACTAGCATCTCTATCTCTACTTGAATTTGGAGTTGAGTGTGTTATTGTCTCTGAGGATGTTAATGATTTCTCTTCACCCTGTCACATGCAGGAGCTCCTGTCTCAAGTTAAATTATCTTTTCTAATTTTTTGGATGACTGATCGGCTTGTTTTAAGTCTCTATGGTATTCCACAATGCTCTATCTTAACATGAATTGTTTTATGAAACTGATGTAGCTAGTGTATGTCGATATATTCAAAGTTCATCAATGATCGGATGATGGCTCTAGATAATATTTTGGAAAATCATTGGTTATATGAACTTATATGTATTATATTTTTGTGTTTTCTATTTTCAGTGTTGGTGTACATCTCAGTGGTTGACAGTCTCAGGGCAAGAACGGAGTTGTGTGCATTTGAAATACGTGTCACCCCAAAGGATCTCCAAGAAGGTCACACTACTGCAGAGGAAATCTTGTAAGTGAAACTCTTTATACCCTCAGTCCCCGGCATCTAGCTACGCTACCCTCTTACTCTTACAGGTAATTTAACAGTTTTGGTCCTGATGAGATGTTTACAAATGAAGATCTCTTGAAATTCAAGCCAGGAAATATTCTTATTGAATACAGGCTTGATCAAAGGATCATCTTTAATTGAAAGAGTGAAAATGAAGTCTGTTTTGTGAAGGGTATCATCTTTATTTCCCAGCAAATCAACATTGACACTTGCACTCATCTCTTACCTTGTATTATATCTATACTTCCCTGTATCCATGCAACTAAAATGTGCTTCAAAATAGACATAGTGACAATATGGCTCAATATTGACACAACTCAAATGAGAAAGCACAAAGGAGAATGTTAGGAAATTAAAATCAACATTATTCACTATAAACCATAAAAAAGCACATAAAAATCAAATCAAAGCATATTTTAGTAAAAATCACTTAATATTGGTTAAAAGTGGCATAGTCTTATTTCAATATATGAGTATAAAGGTCTCGTAGGGGTTTGATACAAGTGGTAAGCCAATTATCACTGTTGGCCTGAAGGTAAAAAAATAAGGAACAGTTCTTAGAATTAATTGACCCTCTATTAGAACTGTGGCTGTAGTTCCAAGAATTATTAGTCGGCTGTGATAAATTGGCTTAAACCACAGGGCCACTATACTACTACAGTAACTATAACACACACATGCACTGTAGAATAATAATTTTCCCAATGATCAAAGTTTGAGGAGGGATGTAGAGAAACTGATTGTTTGTCTGTAGGCACTAGCCATAAGTCAAATACCACGATTTGGTTCAAATTTTACAGGCTTATGCCTTGTGAGTGCATGATCTCTGCTTGAGAAGGGATTTTCAATATGGCCGCTCAGTTCAAAATGGCTACATTTTTTACAAAAAATTAGTCTTTGTTCAAATATTTTAGAGGCTGATGCCTTATGGGCTGATGACTTTTGCTCAAAAAAGAATTTTCAATAATGCCTTTATTCAAAATGGTCACTCCATCCAAGCGCACTGGGTCTGAGTTTCCCACTTCAATGAAACCATTGCTTTCTGCATTCTTGTTATATAGTGTATGTCATATATCACAAACAAATAGACACATCATTTACATAAACACAGGCTTCAAGTTGCTTCATGATTAATTGTTCTTGAACATTCCATAAGGTTCATAGTTTCACAGGGATAATTATCACTCCACTAAAGTAAGCTATATATGATATATAAGGCTCATTTAGTCAATCAATCTAATTGGACTCATTCTTAAGGGAACCTTTGTTATTCATAAGCTTCTCACCCCATGTACATATATAAGCAATATTCATGGAAATAAATTGTCATGTCCTTTTGGGTTTAAATGAGTAGATCTTCTGTATTGAGCCTATACTTCTTTTCCCTTGGCCTATGCTTGGTTCTTTGCAGTATTGCATCAAGACCTTGTGTATTTTTTCCTTCATACAAATATTTAATACACTTTATATAATTTGAGTATGAAACTTGACTGTTGTTATTGGTTTAAATGTCAATTGGTCCTGAACCTTTACAAGGTTAGAAATATCAGGAAATGAAATGTCCACAAAATGTTTACTTTTCAACTTGAAGAGTTGTTGAACACAAGTGAATGACCAAATATTTGAGATAAGTGAGCCTTGAGATAAAAGCATATGTTAGCAAGTGTAAGTAAATAATGTCTTACATTGAGTATACATGTACATTTTTCCATTCTCATTCTGTTATTGAAGCGTCAAGTACATTGTATTCAAAACATGTAACTAATCTGAATTCAGATTGTACCACATATTGTAACTAAAAAATAATAATCTTTGTTCAATTAAAATTGTCCGTTATATTATAACCTAAGTACCAGCAGTACAAGTAGATAAGGGTGGAGACCAAAGTATTTAATACAGATAGGATTAGATGAAATAGAAACAAAGAGAGGGTTGCAGAAGACTGAATCACTCCAGATATATAGTAGTTACACTGACATTACAATGGCTTCTGGTAAACTAAAATATGACATGTTATTTCTGGATGATAGCATTCATTCACTAATTACTAGACAGGCTGTTTTTAGTAGATAACAGCATGCAAATAATGAATTATGACTTTTTACTTGGCTTTATGTATATTAATTTCACATGTCAAGCTCAATCGATTCTATTCTGATATGTATGTACAGGAATTATGCCCTAGATTTCAAAAATCCTTGTATATTATGTCTTTTTTATGTGTTACTGTTGCTATTATGTGTTACCTATTTTGGGTATTTTATGTTGCTATGGATAGATATTCAGTATAATATTGCTAATTTTTTAAACGATTTAAAGAAAAGCACATCTCATGCTACTAAAATGGCAAAACCAATCCCATAGTTTATAAGGCAATACATAGTTGATAAAAGCAATTTTATATTTTAATTTTATATTAATGTATGATTCCTGTGCATTG
This sequence comes from Owenia fusiformis, assembly GCA_903813345.2. NCBI lineage: Eukaryota > Metazoa > Annelida > Polychaeta > Sabellida > Oweniidae > Owenia > Owenia fusiformis. The sequence continues at coordinate 15,875,711 of CAIIXF020000007.1, read as the reverse complement.
CAGACTTGGCTATGTGGAGGGGACGCAGAAAGTGGCAGAGTTCTCCATCAATGCTACAGCCCATAAGAAGGACAGTTCACAGACACGCAATCAAGTGAGGCTGGTGGCCACACGACTGAACCGCCTAGATGATGTCCAAGGCAATACATCTAAGATGGAGACGCGTAGGAAGATACGCAAGATGTTGGTGGACTACATTGATGAACTGCCAATCAGGGATGAGGTGAATATGAATTTATTATCACATTACATTGCAGTCATTATTCCAATTTCAATTGTCTTAATTAATATTGCGAAATGATAGGCACTTTGAAAATTGGTATAGTGAAAATGAACACTTGAACTGGGCATTACCGCAAATTTTCGCATATTTATTTTCTTATTTGACAATCCTTTCTGTAGCAGTGGCACTCAATAGTGTGTCATTGATTATATATCCAAGCATTAGAGGCAGTGTAATCATTTATCCAATAAAACAATACACATGTTAATATAGTAGCTAATAGAATGTTAAATACATTTATTGCATATACCATTTCTATATATGCATGTCACCTGTTTCTAGTAATGGGGACCAAGGAGGAACAAATAGGTGGGGTCATGAAGTCATTTGAATAACACAATTTACAAATAATATTGCTTCTATTGCTTATATTCCATGTTTTTTGTCTTCATCGCTCGAGGTAAAGTAGCCTGACCTGCCCCAAAACATAAAATCATGATGTGTAAAAGTCTGTATGGTTCATTAGGTACTTTTCTCTATTTGTATTGAATTTCAGGGTTGTATATAGATTTATAAAAACTTTTCATTTCAGTTGATTTAATAGATTCACAGTTTCTTTGCTCATTTTGGGATCTTAGAAGAGTCATTCCAGTCTGCATTATCAAATGAAATACATTGGTCTATCTCATGAGCAATTTAAAAACCAATAACTTTGAGACAGAATCCATATATGGCCATGATGACCTTTTCAAAAAAAACTTATCACTATAGATGTCGCCTAAACTCTTACAACTTTAAGATCTATTCTTAAGTGAATGAAGTAATTTATTTTTTATAATTACCTTTCTGTAAGATTCATTATTGGTTAAATGTGTAATTAGTTCCAAAGATTTTAATCAAAAAGTATTGAGAAAAAACTTACAAAACATTTGCATGAATAGATGATAATCAGAAGTAGAATAATGAGAAAAATGTAACGCTTGTATTTGCATGAATATCTGATAATGCCATACTGTGTGCAGTTGAAGATTAAGTTCAGCTGGACCATTTTCTATTGCAAGCCAAGTATGAACTGCTGTATGAATCATTCATGTGATAGCATTTACATTGCAATCACTACATAATATTCATAGAAACTGAGTATGGTCAGATAAGATTATAAGTTATCAGGCACCCTTTTCAATCATTTGACTCGGCTTTGTCTACAGTTGTGACAATAGATTCAGTCCCGTAGCCAGGGGGTTTAAGGGCTCGAGTCAAGCAATTTTTCACCATTCTGAGCACTTTTCAAGTGATTTGGGCAATTTTTAAGAATTCAAAATTGTATTGAAATTTTTGAACTCTTTATGATTGCGATTACATTGGTTAACATATGATCTTCCAATACAGTTAAATACAAAATAAAAGATCAATATTTCTTTGTGCAGTTAAGCTTGTTTGTGAGGGACGATTCATTCATTAATTCAGCTATATTGTAATTAATGCATTCGATTATTGGAAACTTTCATCCAAACAAAAGAGCTTTCACTACTGATAAATTGTGAATTTACATATTGATTATATCAAGTGAGATGTGTAATGTGTATAAATGCCATATTCACTGTTTTGTTTCAGGAAAACATGTACAATGTGTTTCAATTTATCAGGGCTATACTGAGTGTGTTAATTGCATGTTCAATAAGTATAAAAGCAGCTACTTTTGGTAACTCTGAATAATGCTGCTTTATACTGTTTCATCAGATGAATATTTAATGGGAATGTGTTACATAGGTGAAGTTAGAAATGAAACATGTAGTTTTTCAGGATCATAGACTCCTGTTTGATGCAGAGGAATTCTGTCGAGTTTGAAGTGGCATACCATCAGTGTCTTGTGTCCGTAACAAATAAAAATAAATGTTACTTTTTGCAGTAACTTAAATAGTGACCTGAGAGTCTTACTAATAACCTTGTTTTCTTGTTCATTAGTCTTGCAACAAGCCCCTGGATTACATCCATATTCTCTGGGGGGAGTTGTTAGCAGAGACCTGATGCAAGACTAGTTAATTCACTTGCATTTGGAGAAGTTTTAATAGGCAAGCAGCATAATAGATTATGTTCAAGCTTTCTATTTTGACTGAGTTACTACCAATTACCCATTATACATAGTGAATATTGACTCCCGATGGCTATATAGAGTTCACAGATCTCATTTCAAAGTAACATTTCAAAATGGCTGCTATGCCTATGTGGAATGTAGATTTGTATCCTGGCTTGTCTTTGGCAATGAGGGTTTGATACGCATAATTATACAGTTATTGTTATCTTATTTGGCAATGGAGGCTCACTTGCTAAGGAACAGAACAAGGTGTTGTTTAATATATTCATCTGGACCTTCTAAAAAAAGCCAATGAGTGCTTAGTATGGGTTTAAACCACCCTGAATACAACCCCCATAAATGTGAGGTTGATTTTTCAAATCACCCCCACAACTACTTGTGCATTGAAATCTTGTAGTTGAAAATAAGCTGGATTGGTTTAGACAGAATTCAGCTTTGTGTCAAATACTGATACATTTTTGAGTCCCAAGATTTATGGGGGTACCTGAATACATACAGAATCTGGATATTGGTTGGAGCTGGTACATCATCTTGGTTCTATATATATAAAAAAAAATAAATAAATAAAAATCTTGGTTCTAAATGGGTCTGAATGTTTTCATATGATTCAAAATCACAAGTAAGCAGTAGGTTTTTCATATGTCAAACTGGTTTCATTCTAATGTGGTATCCATACATTCTACACATTGAGCAGCTTTCTTAGAGAAATCAGATAAATCAGAATGATGATTTTACTCAACCTTATCAATATGCATTGCATACTAGTTTACCTTACAGACCCAAATGTATGGAAGGCCTGCTTCAGTTGAGGCATTTGGGCCTGCATATAAGACTACATACATTTCTGCTATCTGGCAAGTTGCTGTTTTGGGATCTGAAGAAGATATTATGGAAAGGGCTTATATTTAATGAAGAGATATATGAAAGCATTCATGTGGTAATAAGTGCAATTTGCTCCAGCTGTACCCACTGCATAGAAATGGCTGCCAAGTAATCTTTTAGGAACAGCCCAAGTAACTCAAGTGCAAACATGTGATGCTGCTATATAAAACAATTAGGCACCACGAAGTACTATTATCACAGCCCTCTAATTAGCACATGAGCTTTGAAGATCAGAGCACCAAGGGCAAAACAATAGAATTAGTCCAATGGCATGAATAAATTAACATAACAATTAACTTGGTTGTGTACAGGTTTTGGAGAAATTTAATGCAAAGTTCACTGTCAAAATGACTTCATGTCCAAGAAGCAACTGTGGATTTGTTGTAGTTATAAGACATGCTCCAGTAATTAAGTTGTGTTTTAAAGTGATTAATTCGACATAAACAAGTAATAACAAGGCATTAACTTGAATAAAAGAATTGTGAAAATATTTGTAATATGCTTCATACTAAATTGTAGAATGCACATGTATCAATAATCTCATGCTGATGCTCATCATATCTTTCTGTTTCACTATAGTACAGAATAGCTAATAAGATTTAAGATGTCACATTTATCATGATATAATTAGTGAATAACCTTGCCCCTCAATAGAGCCAACAAAAAGTTCTAAAAGGATTCTTAAACATGACATTAAAGCTTAACTAAGACCTTTTTGAAAATGTTGGTTAGCTCTACAAATATGCCTTTCTTTGGATGGAGTCAAGATGGCCCTCGCCTGTTCCCTATCTGTTTCCCCACCATAAAATCATTCTGATTGACCATCATCTAGACATATAAGAGACTGAAGATTGTAATTTCATTTCATTCGGCTCATGGATGTTCTAATCTAGTTTGGCTTGATCAATATTGACATATCTTCTTTTATCATTTCAAAACCAATTATGATGGTACTGAATAAACTATTTTTGAGTGTGTATGAATAAAATTAAGTGTCCTAGTTGTTGAATGATTCATCTTTGATGCATTGCTGTATTAGGCTAAAGTGAATAACATTTATACAACAGTATTTTATGTGCTTATCCAAGTCATATATCTTATCTGATGTTCAATATGGTCTACAGGGTATTTTATGGAAATAAACCTTACATCTTGGACTTTACATACATATGCAAGAATTGTGTTTTTTATTTTACATTTTAACCATGATGTAAGAGAGATATCCATCTTCAAAATTAAAATACTGTTAAACATAGAATTTAATTTCTCAATCCCTGTCATACAGATAGTCCATATGTGCCTGATAACTCCCTTGCCTTGGGGACAAACCATCCACAAATAGCTAGCTGTTCACTGTTCAGTATGCTTAGTCAGGAGTAGAGATCACTGTTTATGAGTTAGTTTCACAGTCCCGTGTACAGACTCAGTTTGAGGCAGCTCTTTTCATCATTTAACACATGGTGTTATCTACTTGAGAATAAGTTATCTGAGGATGTGCACTGGAGTGAACATATCATTGAATTGTCTGACAGTGACCGGTTGAGTGATTTTGATCATGATAAACAACACCTTCTACATCCTCATTTATCAAGGTATTTCATGACCAAAGGAATACACTGCTGGCTCTAACAGTATGTTCTTCCTGGACATACTTGCCTTTTAGTGTGATTTCTAGCATTTCATACCTCGGAAATCCAATATCGTCTCTCAAGTCAAGATGATGAGGTGATGAGAAGAAGGGATTTGAATTTTGGAAACCTGAAGTCATGTTTTTAGCACATGTTTTTAGCACATGTTTTAAGCACATGTTGATAGATATACTTAATACATATGAGGAATAACAGTGACTCTAATAACAAATTTTAATATTGAGAATGGCAGGAATAAAGACAGAGAAAGATAAGATACCCTACATTGCCAAGACAACACATGGCTCACATGTATAACAGGCAAGGATGTTTTGTCTGAAATTTACTGAAGAATTTGTGAGGTATATGAGCAGATTAGTTCACCTTTTAAAACATAACATTTTGATAATAACTTGTCTCTTGGTTAAAAGTAGTAATTTCTAGTGTTTTCTCTGTTACCTTTACTGCACTTTATGAAAGTAGCTAAATTCTGGGAATAGCTAACTCTGGTCTGGATAGTTTCAAGTGTGTGGAATTGGATCACGTTTCATGCCTCAATCTTACAGGGCGAATCATCAGATGCTTACATTGAACCAGTTTACTCTGATCAGAGTAATGATGTTTGTCTGTTAGGGTTGGATATTACAGAACAGTAATTTGGCAACTAGTGCATAATCAGTATGGGGAGTAGTTACAATCAAATTCCATGTAATGGAAAAACCCACACTGTTCTCATTCTTAACTCGTTTGATGGGAGTTTTTTCCCAGTTGACCTATAGATCATTTGCAGATTGATCTTCAGTTGATAGATCTTTTTTGTGTGTGTTGCTGTACATATGAGTCATACTTTTATTTGAGGTCACATTCTGGAGGCAAGTTTTTAGATGACAACGGGAGATAAAAAAGCCCTTGTGATTTATGGGAATAAAATGAGAGCATTTTATGACCTAAAATAATTCTCAAATTATACTTTATTTTTCAATAACGCTTCACTCCCCAAGATTGAATAGGCGTGGCTGACTACAACATGGTCCTGTTATTACATAGTATTATTTTAGTTTTCTGTTCTGAATTTTTGTAGACAAGCTTATATTCCCTGGTTAGTAGCCCCTTATAAAACCAACATATCTGGCTAATCAATGACCTGATTTAGGAAGCTGTTTATACAGCATCATGTTTAGAGTGTGATATCCTGCATACATGCTACAGCATTGGGTGAGGTGGCAGTCTGTTAGCATACATTCCTTCCTTTATCTTGCAAATTCTTCAGAGATTCGTTTACTCTAGTTATACCAGGATAGACTCTCATTACATCACAGGTAAGATCTTTTTCTTGTTAGATAGACTTTATTTCATTCTCATTTGCATTATACTATATGCTGGTAAGATTTATGGCATAATTACTGTAGTTATTTTGTAACATCTCTTTGTCTAGAATTTACTATCCTGTTCGATTCATTCCTTGTCTTGTAGTTAGGTAGTCATGGTTTTAGAGTTATTTACATGGTTTTAGAGTTATGATGTATTATGATTAATTGGCATGAATGGATGTGGTGTTGATAGAATACAGTGTAGATAGAAAAAAGAAGGCAAACTCTTTATGGAATGTGGAGGTCATTTACAGCTCAGAAAATCTCATAAATTACATTCTTTAGAAGATTTACAGGCCTAGTAAGTATTAATTTGCAAGGCTATCAAAAAGAACAATTTTCTTGGAATTTCACCTTATTTGATGCAATTCAAGATGGCTTCTGCATCTGAAGTAGCATGCCATCAACTGGAAACAGTATTATATCACCCGAAGTATACCATACATAAATTATAGTCATCGTTAATTATTCTTGGGAATCAGTTAGAATTCTAGAATGGTATTAGTACTGTAGTTAAATGGCAGGTGGGAACAGACAGATGTCTTAAGTGGTTTTTGGATAATGCATACACTCTGCATATATATCATAGACATTTACCAAGAGGGATTGGGGATAAGCTTCTTATGCTTGTACCTGCTGATTTGATTGCTATTTATAACTCTCTTCACCATTAGAACTGAAGATGTGTTCAATTTCAGATCACTATGATGGAGCCAACAATTTTGTACTTATGTAAAGGTGTTTGCCTCATGTTTCACTGATTCTCCCATTAAAATAATAATGTTATTCATTCTGTGGCTTTGGGTGCTAAATTACATATGAGAATATCCAGTAGACCACTGGTATGGAGCTCTTTATCTCCCAAATGCTTTAGTTCACTGTGCATCATGGGAGTTGTTTACCTCCTCCATTAACTGAAAATTTCTTAGAACCTGAAGACATTTTGATTGATGAGAAAATATAAAGCCAGGTGTTCTGAAGGGTTAGACAGGTCTTATACATCAGATTGTTCTGTCACTTTATGGACAATGTGATCTATCATCATATGATGATATGAAAAACATAACATTATCACATCAACATTTATCATAACATTATCACATCAACATTTATCATCACATACATTACATGTACAATCATTCACAGTCATCATATTCCATTCCGATACTCATCACATCTCCTGATTTCAACTAGAAAAAAACTGAGAAACATAACATTGTCACAAGCACACCACAATCACATGTACAAGTCTTACATCATCTCTGATTCACTCCACAGTTATTGATTCCTCTGGGCAATGTTGGTAATCAGACATGTGTTTAGAATGTAGGGGGGGGGGGGCAAACAAAGGTTTGATGTAATGCTAATCATGGATTTTTATTAGGGGCTATAATGGACATGTATAAAGTTGTCCTGTTTGGTCAGTGGATGTTTACTTAATGGATCAATCAATGAATTACCATTGTGATTGTAATACAATATTACATTAGATTAATTACATTGGATTATTAATAGATGAAACAATTGGGATTGTAGTATGACAGATGGCAGACTTGAGATTAGATTATTGTTGGCATTTTGAGAGTGCATATTACCAATATGAGCATTTAATTTATGTTGTATATTATTGTGTGCTTTCAGTACGAAGTGGTACAGAGCCTGTCAGTGTTGAAATGGAGCACGCAAAAGCCAGAAGAGGTTTGTAGAATTTTCATTTCTTTTCATCATTAGTTTTAATATGTTCACTTAATCTATTCAAGTACAGCATCTATGATGTACAGTTTGTACATTGAAATCAAGTGTGGATCTTTTTTTAGATTTTCTATATTCAATGCTTTTATGTAGACTATCACCATTGACTTGATGTGTACTTTCTGCTAGGTTAACTTATTAAAAATGTAATTGAAGAAAAAAGTAAGGGGAATCAAAATTGATTGTGGTGGTCATAAATTTTTCAATATGATGGAGCGTGTAATTTTAATGCATAGACTTGGGCATGTTGAGATGACAGAAACTAATTTTTTATGGTAATGTAATTCAGAATATAATTTATTTGCTTAGACTTTGAGGTCACAGTATCCATAATGTACAGTTTTTGTTATTCATATTGAATGAAAAATATTGGTATTTTTAAGAAATGCCTTGAAATTCCTTTCTTTAATGTACTATCAGTTTTGATTCAGACTTTTTCAAAAGGTAAACATTGCATTCATAGAATGACAGCAGACACCTGTCTGGTGGGTGGGCCTGCAGTTATACATGTATTTACAAAGCATGTCTATCTCAATCTCTGCTAGTGTTTCAAGCCAGGATGTTTCATAGACTCAATGTTCATGCCAGATTTTAAATCACTCCATACTTTCTGGGTGAAGCGTTGGAATGAAAATATATATTTGAAATCGTGATATGTTGTTCGGTCTTTCTCGTTGTAATGTTTTTTGATGGATCATTTTAACATAGTTCTCAAATGATAGAACCATTGTGTTGATACTATTTGTCTCAACCAAGAATTAAACTTGCTATTAAACCACAATAAAATTTTCCATGAGAAACAATACAATAAAAGTTTTCGTGAGAAATACGAAACTAAAAAATACCTAAGCTAGCTTCATCCCAGTGGATTGATTGTCTAATGTTCAAGATATTTTGAAGTAAACATAGCAACCGCCTAGTATTTCATTTCAGTGAGTTAGTAATTTGTGATAAATGAACCTGAATTCACCTGTATGTAATTTTACAGCCTGTGTGAAAAACAACTTTTAGGTGTAGTAGCTCATGTAATTAATCTAAGTCACCTCATGATTGAAGATTTACTGGCCTCACAGGCATTTTGTTTTACTGCATCTTCATCTGTTCAACATTCACAAACAACATTATGTATTACAGGGTGAATTGGTGATTTTACTTGTTGTCTAGAGACTTCATATGTAAATTTTAGGTGTTTTGGGGAATAATGATTTTATATATATGAAATTAAATCCCATAATCAGTTCTGTACCATTGTTTTGTATTTGCTGACAATATCCATAATTTTGCTACTTCAGTATTTCAAACGTTTACTTTGCTTGCCAGCTGTGAAATTAATGGGAGGGCTCGCAATGTGAACACTGCTGATAAACAATGATTCATCTCTTGAATGTGGAATAATGATCATTCTTAATGGTGAAACATTATATTGAGAAAATACAACTTATTCAGCCTGAATGCTTGGAAATGGCAAAGTTATGTTCGTCTTGAAATGACATGAAATGTGATAGATGCTCATAAATGTAATTTACAACAATTCCCTGTGCAATTTAATCAGTCCTTATTCATGATTAGTCAAACAGAAAATATCTCAAAGTAGCAGAAGAGAAGGTTTAGGAATACATCACGTGCTAAAGTCAATATAATAATCATGTAATGTGAGATACAATTTATTTTCATTAAATTGAAAACAACGGAAGACTGTCAGTTAGAATAACATTCATAAAACTTTAGATCTTCACAGACTCATTGAAATCTACGTGCTATTCTCAATATCGTTAATAGAAATTGCCTACCTGCTTTTTAACATTACACAGATACTAAATAAATCATTATAAATTTTTTATACAATCTATTTTTGTGTGTAAAATATGTGAGGTAATACAATAGAGGTTCTCAATGGAAGTAGATTGTGAAATGTCTAGTATATTCCAGAGTGCTATTATTAGTCTAAATGGCAAATACAAAATACATTAGCTATTGTAGATTGCACTTTAATGTTACATGAAAGACCCATTGATTAATCAATAAAACGCATATGTTTGTTTGCAGTGGATGACATTTCATGATTTACCTTATGTTTAATTGATTCACAAGTTCAAAAATGAGTTTCACAACAAATATGATGTAATTCAGTATAAAATCCTGAGAAAGATGGTTGCTAATTAGACCAATGGTCCAAGTGAATTAATTGAGTGCTCGTCTCCCAGACATTCCAATGGGTTGTAGTTTAGCCCTAATTACCATGGGCATGATTTGTATGATAAGAAAGGGGCTAAAAAACTTAATTTATTTCTTCAGCTGACCCAGAAAGCCCAGTATGTGTCTACGTCTATCCTGGACAAGGCTGTTACAGAGTCAGAGAGGTTGTCAAACTCAACTCAGAAGTCTGTTTCATCAGATGTCTTCAAACTTGGTATAGATGCCATCTCCAACATCATTGGCGCATCAATCCTCATGGAAGAGACAGAGTTCCAACACAATATGGCTAAATCAGTGGTTACTAAATCAGTTGATGTCATGAATAGAATAGTAAAGGTATGTGAATCTTACAATTATATGTACATACACATGTATTTTCTAGATGTTAGATCAACCATGTACCCAGTGCATTGTTTAAGTCAGGCCAGAGGATCGGAGCCAGTTTGCTTCAAACTGGACTGACTGATTTTATTGGAAAATAATGATCAATAGTTTAATTCTAACATTTTTAATGAGTTAGAAAAAGAGTGACTCTTAAAGTATCTTGTATGTGTGTGTTTCAGAATGAAATTCACAACCAGGTAATGGGGGAGGGGCCTATAGAGGCATCGACCAAGCACCTGTCAATCTATGCTCATCGTCATAAGAGTTCATTCACGCAGAACCTCACTTCACATGAAGGTGCCCAGTTCTTCATACCACCTACCCTAGATGCTATCATCACTTCTCATAATCTGACCAAGGCAAAGAAAGAAAACTGCTTCCAAACTCACATGACCTCATTTAAACGCAACCCATATATTTACCATGATATGGGTTTTGAGCCAATACAGAGTCAGGTAGCTGCGTTGAACATCTATGACTGTGAGGGAGCAGAGATCAATGTCAAAGATCTCCCAAAACAAGATGAAATAGGACTGATGATACCCAGAACATATCACCAGGTAAGCAAAGGTCATGATTGTACAAGATTTCTGTGAACTTATTGAACGACCTGGTATATATATGTAATTATAAAATAAATCCCAAATGCATAGTTTATGTATATGGTTTATTATACAGTAGTTTATAATTGTCACCTGTATATTTCACTAATTACTTTTATAGTAGCGTTCATACACCCAATTAGCATGTCAAGCTCAAGTTTCGTTACGAAACTTTGAAATATGAAACCATGAATTTATTTACATACGTTGTATGAACTTATGAATCGAAAAAGTAAAAATCGATTGTCAGTGTCTGATATCTCTAATGTCAGAATGATCTATTAACATAATAAACACAATTGTTTAATTTAAACATTAATCAAAGCCAGCTTACGTAATACAGAAAAAAATATGTAGGAGTACATGTACTTAAAACAGAAGATACAATGGCAGTGTCTGCCAGTCAGGAAAAGTGAGCATTGGTGCACCCCTCCGGCCTGAGATTTGGCTTAACCCTTGAACATAGTGGGTGAGCAAAGTTTCAGGTGGGTTGGTTACATCGTGAATCACAGTTAGACAGAACAAATAAGTCAGGCCAATGACAACTACAATGGCAATGTTATGAGATTTGTCACCATGCATATGGGTTATGGATCGTCAAAATAACAACTCACAGTTGAAAACATAGAATTATGAACAGACAAGCAGTAACGAGCGATGATATTTCAAAAAAAATTGAAAATCTATAAACTTGATTGTACATGTATTTCAGGTAGAGCAATTGTCCAACTATACACTACAGCGGGACACAATGAACCTCCACCAGTTCTACGTGACGGACATGAACACATCAAAGTCTATCCATGTGCTCATAGAGTTGAATGAAGTGAAAGTAGGGAGAACTTTCCCCATCAGTATCCTCATAAGGTGAGACTTATAATAGCATAAATGGTTGTTTCAAGTTATGAAGTTTTGTCCCTCTTAGCTCATATAACAATCTCAAAGCAAGGTGTTGACTAATCTGAGGCTAAACACCGGCCTCTAGCTGAAATAAGGAGTAAGCATGTTGCCCAGCCAGCCTGGAATTTGGCTCAACCTTGATATTGATAGGTGAGCAAAGTTTCAGGTGTGTTGGTTGACTACATATCTACAGAACGATAGACTACATTATGTGATGATAGGCTACAATATACAACTATTATGGGCAATAATATAAAACAATAGGATTATATCTTATCACACTTTACTCATATACACATTCTGATTCTGTATTTGAATTGTGCAAAAATCATAATAGAAGGAAATTTTATTAAAAAAAGATAATACAGCTGTTATTTTAAGGCTCATCCAGTATTATTTCAAAACAAGAATTGACATGTTATTGCAGTTATAATAAAGAGCCCACACCAACCTCATATATGATGAGATACGACTTCAGTAGACTGGATGACAAACTAGAGCTGTTCCTGCCATCTAACTCCCTCCCTGAGACAGGCACATATTACTTGGCTGTTGTGGACTCTAGTTACAATTCTGGTCAAAAGAGGCCGGGAGAAGTTCACAAACGTACTTACTCCCTCAAGTTCTGGCTTGGAAACTGTATGTTTTGGGATGATGGGAAAACTAAATGGTCGACAGATGGGTGTACCATACATTCAACATCAACTTACTTCCATACGAAATGCAGTTGTAACCATCTGACATCATTTGGAGCACACTTCTCTCTTGTGCCAAACACATTGGGTCACCGCAATGTGGAGGATTTCTTTAGGTATGTATGAACACATGAACAACTCTGAAATGAACATCAATTTTCTTTTTTATTAAGATTACTCATTCTGCGATTTTATTTCTTAAGAGCTTTTAGATTGTTACAATTAAAATAAATATCAATATTTTATGTGTTTCAGTATATCTGACAATCCTGTCATGTTTTCCCTGATCATCTGTATCAGCATCGTGTATATCATCCTGTTGTATATATGCTGGCGTGCAGACAAACACGATGAAAAGAAGGGAAATATTGTCTTCCTTGTTGACAATGATTCGCAGCATACTCAGCGTTATGAGATCACGTTTGAAACAGGATTTCGCCGTGCAGCTGGCACGACTGCTAAGGTCAGTCTTGTCCTACATGGGGAGGAAGGAATGTCTGAGACGCGGGAATTGGTGAGCGACCAGGGACAGAGCTTGTTTGAACGGAATTCCAGGGATACATTTATTATGAGGTTAGAAGAATCTTGTGCTTCTTAGAATTAATTACCTTATTAGCAATGTTATTATATTTTACTATGTTTAGTTAAAAAAAACTATCCTCACCTACGATAAAGCAACATGATAGGTGGTTTATTTTTAATCATATTCATAATGAACAGTCCATTTACATTTCGGAGGAAACAATGTAATGGGTGTAGCCCCTATTTCAGAGACACATTTTGAGGGTCACCAAATATTTCATTTTTATAGCCTTACATCTTGGAATTTCTTATGCCCTTACACCTTATCTCAATAAGACCCCTTTTATATGATGTGTTTCTTCCAGCCTTAACGAGAGTATTGGACGAATATGGAAAGTACAGATCTGGCACAATAACACCGGTGTATCCCCTAGCTGGTACCTGAGCAGGGTCTGCGTGAAGGACTGCAAGTCTGGCAACATCTACTACTTCCAGTGTGAGAAGTGGTTCGCTGTTGAGGAGGATGATGGCAAAGTAGAGAGAGAAGTCATGGTCATGGAAGGAACTCTCAGCTTTCAGAAGGTAGTTTAGTTTACCATGTGTTTGATCAATGTTAACTTCATGATAGGGCTTGTTTTGTATACCATACATAGTTACGTACTTGTCACAATAAAGGGCTGCATGTGAAATATTGCTTAACTTTTTAGAAAACATTTTCCAGTTTGGATTTACCATAGCTTTTCTAATACTTTCAAATTGTACCTGTCATTCACTATGAGAATGAACACTTGGTAAGCCAGTGAATTATAAGATGCATTTTTGATTTTTTAGATTTTCTGGAGTAAGGGAACTCAATATTTTGCCGATTTCCACCTTTGGACATCTCTATTCACTCGTCCGTCACCTTGTCGCTTTAAGCGCACTGAGCGTCTGACATGTTGCCTGACACTGCTGATGTCATACATTGTACTGAATGCCATGTGGTACAAGCAACAGGAAGATGTTTACAGGGGGGAGTTTGGCCTACTTGATGTGTCATGGAGGGCTGTTGTGGTCGGCATCATCACCAGTCTCATCATCTTGCCTGTATATGGCCTCATTGTCCTCATGTTCCGTCGTAGCAGGGTGAGTATAGTACAGAGTGAAATGCCTCACGTTATTAATATTCATCAAGCCACGTTTAATCAAATCTTCGTTGATCGATTTAGCAAAGTTGATTGGAGTGCCGTGTTGGGTTTTTCAAATATTGGATAATTAGAGTTTACCCATGAACACATAGGATTTATACAGTCTTGTCTGTAGATAAAATCTATCCAATTTTAGAAAAACTACACTATGGGATCTCTTGCTCAACTCCTTGTTGTACTGAGAATAAAATAATTAGTTTCAGTTCCGTAAGAGGCATTTTAATCATATCTCTGAAATGTATAGTTATAAATTCAATGGCATTTTACTTCAACTCATTGTGCTAGATAATAGATATCTCTCCGATCTGTTCTTATATGATTTATTCATTGATGTCAAAGAATATTGAAAGGGATCATCAGAATTTCAGTGATTCATATCTTAATGAAATGGAACTGTATGTTTCTGTATCTCTTGATAGATGAGAAGATCTGCGAAGAAGAACTCTGAGAAAGATTACAAAAGTGGTAAACCTGATGACCAGCATTCTGAATCTGATATCCAGTCGCACGTTGAGCCTATTATGACCTACTCCATTCTGGACCAATCATTGATGAACTTACAAAACCTGCAAGAATGGGCACAAAAACAATGGGCCAAACGCTACCAGAACTCTGCCATGTCAAGCTCAGAGAGTGTGAAACCACAACGGAGTGATATCCATCCTAAACTGGAAGAAGCTGATCAGACATCTAGTGGCTTTGAAGATAACACACATAACAGCACACAACAGCTGGTGAAGAAGAACGTGTGTACTCATAAACTGAAGAAACTGTTTACTAGTAATAGCGGAACTATTGCTGAGAGCCCAGTGAAGAATTCAACTGACCGTGTAGGCTGCCAGATATTTCTGCCATTCTGGTGTCGCTATGTGGCCTGGTGCTTGTGTTTTATGATCTGTGTGGCATGTGCTACCGTCACCATCCTTTATGGCTGTAAGTTTGGTCGTACCAAGAGCATCATGTGGCTCCAGTCGCTCTACTTCAGTGTTGTGCAGTGCATATTCATCTCACATCCTCTATTGATCATCTTAGCTGCTGTCTACACTGGTTTGCGCTACAGGAACAACTACTCAGTGTTCAACCATTACAACGATGGCTACCTAGAGGAGCGCCTAGAGATGGCAGAGAGGGAACGCCGCAATAAGGTCCAATATGATCAGAACTATGAGGAAGATGAACTAGCAAGAGGTATAGCTGCAAGACAGAGATCTAGGTATCTGAGATTTGCAAGACCACCTCAGGAGAAACAACTGATTGAAGCCAGGAAGAAAACCCTGAAGGAGAAGAAAGCGTACTCTATCATCAAAGATTGTGTAGGTTTTGGCTGTATGGTTGTGTTGCTCTTCTTTATAGCATTCGGCAAGTGCAATGACATGACCTTCAAGCTGAATAAAGCAGTCAAGAATGCCTTCATCTACGAGGGGCATCCTAGCTTCAGTGAGCTTACAACGGAGGCTGAGTGGTGGACTTGGGCCAGGACTAGCTTGCTGGACTCAGTCTATTGGGAAAGTTGGTACAATGGCAACACAGCACCACGTGGTCATATTATGAATGGTGCCGCAGCCATTATTGGAACAGTTAATATTCGCCAGTTGCGTGTCCAAGAGATGGCCTGTAACATCCCTGAGCCTTTCTCCAAGACTAATTCATGCAGACCCCATTACTTCTACAATGACAGGTCAACTGACACCTATGGTGATAACTGGCAGTTCTCTTCTGACAATGAAAGAAGTGATATCTGGGGACGACATGGAACCTATGACGGCAGTGGGTACAATGTTGTTTTAAAACCAACACGAATGGAGGCCTTCAAACAGTTGCAACGTCTCTTTGATAACAGCTGGATTGATAAGAAAACAAGGGCTGTTGTCGTTGAGTTTACACTTTTCAATGCTCCGACAAATCTTTTTACAAGTGTCCATCTGGTATTGGAAACTCCTCCTATGGGTGGTGCTACCTCAATGGCTCATATTAACTCTGTCTACCTGTATCGTTACGTCACATCATTTGACAACTTCATCCTAGCATGTGAGGTGAGAATCATCATCCCTTACTGTATTAACTGAAATGTTGCTTTCCTTTCATCCTTGTAAATTATAATGTATAACCATTGAAAAATAACATTGAATTTATTTTACTGCAGTTAAATGATATTAAGCTTATATAAATGAAAAATTGGCCAATGATATTAGAAGTGAATAGTGTACAAGTTTGCAATATAATATACTGTGCATAAGTCAAAAATACCTCAATGAATGTTAGATTATCTAACTGTTGCTAAATCTATTCTTCAACAACTCAAAGCTTAAATTTACTACATCAACATGCTACAAATACGATATATATATAAGGAAAAGCATGACCTTTGGTGACACCTGTTATCAAAATATCTATCTAAGATTAAATGTATGTATGAATAGATTAAAATTGATATGAAAATTATTTCCAGCTGCTGTTTGTCATAATCATCCTGTTCAAAGTGCGTCATGAGATCTGTGGTGTGATTAAAAGACACACAAAGTACTTCCGGAAGCCTTGGAATATTCTAGAAGTCTGTATGCTGTTCATCTCAGTCATCTACATCCTATGTTACATCTATCGCTATGTTTTGATCGCGGAGACTGTTGAGATGTTGAGAGCCACCTATCATGAACATTATGTGGACATGGCCTATATCGCCTACTGGGATGATATCCTTAAGGCCCTTGTGGGTCTCATTCTGTTCATAGAGATGGTTAAGGGTTTACAGTTACTACGCTACAGCAAGAGGTTTGCAATGTTTGGGAATGTCTACAGAAGGGCTTATATGGAGCTTTTCATATTCTTGGTAAGTCTTAACCTCTCATAAAGTTTATGATACAATGTTTAAGTTCAGTTTAAGTATTCATTTTGATTAGGTGAAAGTGTAAAATAAATTGCCAAAAGTATTTTACTGAAGGACAAAACTATTTGTTTTTAGCTTAGCAAAAATAGGCCTTACACCTGAAAGATATCTCATTTGATTAGTTTATAGCTTAATGACAAATTGTTCTTTTAATTTCAGGTCATGTTTGTGATACTAGTGGGTGCCTACTCAAGTCTTGGTGTTGCTCTGTACTCTGCTTCGTCCTATGACTTCCAACATCCTGGGTTTGCTGCCCAGGCCATGGTTGGTTTGATGACCAGGATCTACTCATTTGCGGACATTGAGAGGTTCTACAATGTTGGTGCCAGATTGTTTATTGTCAGCTTCCTTATGTTTGCCCTTGGCATGTTGACTAGTTATGTAAGTTTCTATGTACTACTGCATTTTGAACATTACTATGTAAATATGTTAAGCATCAATTAATCAGAGTGCCTTTTTATTTCATTCCTTTTATTTCTAATCAGCTTTCAAAACGATAAAAATAATTATAAAAAGAGAGCATGAAATATTAATTAAAAGTTAAAATGACATGTATTTGAATTTTCCATGTTAAACAATTATTCTATCATATTAATATTGCATATTGCTTCACAGATCGTAGCCAGCCTGTCATATCACTTCAAGCACTACAAGCAGGAGGAGACATTCTCAATGTCAGTCACTGAGACACTCAACTTCTACATGAAAAAGATGAAGAGTCTCATCCGCATGCAGCGTGTCTATGAGTATGACTCTGATGGGGAGGATGAGGATGAGAATGCATTGCCACCAGTATGTACACTATTCCTTACAAGAACTCAATTTTATATTCTATGGTTACTGGATATTCATAGGATATCATGTCTAAATAAAAAAATCTATTTTTGTAACCAATGGAAAAATATATTACTTTTGGGATATTTAAAACAAACCATCAAGCATTTTGTTTTAGTCATTCGTGCAGATATTGACAGTTTTAGTAACTATTAACTTCTTGACTACCTGGAGTGATAAGATTTATCCTCACCTCAGAAATGACCTTGAAACCCAGGGCGAAGAGAAAATCTGTCACAAAAATGTTCACTAAAATTGGTCTTATTTGAACAATTTTTATCCAAATTACACAAAAATTGTTTTAAAAGGTGTAGAAATTTTACTAAGCTGAGCATCTAAAGTTGTATAGATTTGTAGTAAAATGTCAAAAGGTGGCAAAAATGAAAAATTATCTGGTTTCAACCCACTTTAGAGCCTGGGATTCAAGAGGTTAACAGCCGATAAAAATGACGATCAATATTCATCACACATTGGAGCTATGTTTTATTCATTCTTCTCTTCCTTTAATATAATATTAACAATCTGCTGTCTGTTTTGATAGGAGTTCACAATGGCTGAGATAGAGTATCAGGTTGATGAACTGCTGTTTAAGATGAATGAACTGACTGGTCTGTGTAACCTGCCAGACAAACCAGTTTATGACTTCACAGACTCTGACTGTACATTTGCTGCTGGTGATGAACTCTCGAGTGGAGGCTCAGATGTAAGCAAACAACATTAATTATTCATATTTAAAGTCCTGTCCTGCAATTTGATTGGTTGATATCTCCGATTATCACCCAAATTTTCACTTTTGGGCCAGAAGGCTTTATATTATGACTTTGGACTCCATCAATATTGATATTATAATGCTTTTTAATGCTTTATAATGCAAATATCACAATTTGTAGACAATAGATGATTACATGTATTTGATTCAGTATTTATCACAAAACATTCCATATTTAAAGGGCCATCCTGGGTTCAATGATGAACGGTTTGAGCAGAGAATCCACAAAATCCAGGATAACATGTATAGCTGTGAGCCCCAGCTTGCCCACCTACTTGGCCTCGACCCTCACAAGCGCCCCACCCTGGGGAACGAGAAGGAAAAACAACTAAGGTTGGTGTACAATTAACACATTAAAATCCCATTTATCAATGTACTAAATATATGTAATAGAGGTGGTATTAAAAAATGTCTTTGTTTTGAAATAATCCATTGGGACCAAAAAGAATCCTAAAAGTATTAATCAAGTTTATATTTTCCAAATGTGTTTTCCAGATCCCAGCTTGAGCTTGAGATATTCCGGCAACTCCAAATGCAGCGTCACCCTCAACGATCTGAAGTAGAGACATCTAGTGGTGGTGTCATGTCTGGGTCAGAGCCAGGAGCTCCCTCAAGTGGTAATAGTTCACCTGCAGCTAACCCATGTGTGCCAGAAAATGCTAACCATACAGAAAGTGCTAACCTGAAAAGATTGGGTTACATTCACCCACTGTCGGCTAACCCTAATATAACTATGATGAGTGGTAGAAGGCTCTTTCCTAGACCACCAGATAAACTAGGTGACTTAAACACTCTTTCACTAACTCTTTATTCTTAAGGTACATTACCAGATATGTCCCGCATACAAGCCAGAAAAACCATTTGAATTTTAAGTTTGTAACTGAGCTTTCTTATAAGTAAGCTCACACCTAAGAACTCTTCATGGTTTGTATGTACGGTAATTCTTTGTAACAAAGAATATTCTGGTAATGTACCCTATTCCTGTTTCATATATACTCAGTGTTTTCTTACCTTATGTCTTTATAATATTATTCACTGTTAAATGTATGGACATTGTGCACTTTGGACTCCTATGTCGTGTTTCCTTATAATGAAAGATGGATTGATTTTGCTAGCATTTGAATTAACTGACAACTCAGTTGAGGCTCACAACATTGGCTTGATGTAATAAGTCCTTGTTTCTTTGTAATACAAAGCTCCGCCATTTGCTATTTATGTTTAACATGGAACATTTTGTACTGTAGACGTCTTTAATTATGTCTTTCAGTATGTGAGAAGCAGATTGTAACATGTCAAAATTGCAAAGTGCTAAAGTACTCTGTTACCTCTTGAGGCACCATCGCTCTACATATTCTGCTATATAATTTTTTCAGATCCTTTAAGTTCTTGCAGTCTGCTCCATTTAATGATTATGCACAATTTAAACATTTCTGTCTTGGATTATACCTTGGTATTCAAAATAATATGTTTGTACAAAGAAAGATACTATTTAAAATGAATGTTCAACATGCTTAAGGAAGTCTATGGATTAACGTCATTATTATTACTTATTTGCAGGGGTACTCTCTGGTTCTAATCAAGTATCACCAAAGCAGAAAGACAAAAGACTGAAGGGATTAGAGATCCTGAACCCTCAGGATCTACAATCAAATATCCCTGACATTGAAAAACAGGTGTTAGCTTTGCTACAGAAAGAGACGCTCGCACCAGTGTCTGCTGAATCAGGGGCTAGACCCAAAACTAAATCTCAGAATAAATACAATAGCATAGAGATGCATGCATTAGGCAATAGTCCCCAGTCGTCTCAGAACTCTGCTCAGCTGAAGGAAGACTTCAAGCAATCAAGCCTACAAGACTTGCCCCCCATAGAGACAACCAAAACCAGCATCATAGGTAGTCCTGGTCAGGTGGTCAGGGGACAGTCCTATAGTACAGTGGAACCCATAGCTGACTATGGCTACTTATATGACACTAGCTCAAGCTCAGAAATTGATAGCACAAAATGTAAAAGTGGCAAGCGTAGCCTGAGGAAGACAAAATCTCGTGGGAAGGGGAAAGGACTGAGTCGATTGACTCCTGTTGAGGGTATGGAGTCTGGGGCTGTAAACCATGGGTATGCTACTGATAGTGACAATGAGGAAGAAATTGAAATAGATGATCTGACGACTCCAAGTGGGAGGGGAAGTCTCTTTAGAGAGGCCTGGGCTTGAAATTGCATTAATTTTTAATGTATAGCAAGACATTTTTATGTGCAACTTAATTTCAAAAAGCATGAAATCCAATTGTACAAACAAGTTCTCATCAGTCTTATACTATGGATTCAAAGGGAAATAAAATCAGTAAATAAAACCAAACTACATGTACAGTTTTTGATCAACACTAGCTGAAGCCTTTTGGGGCTCTTTAATTCAAAGGAATTGAGACATTTTTAAATTTTCAAAAATTCTCCTTTAAGGTTAAAGAATGCTTAAACTATCATGCTTAGTGCATTAGTTGTAGAAAAGCAGAGGTTAAGTAAGAGATTATGTAACTGATATTATTATATTAGAAATATACATATACGTATTTTCTTATATTTTATTTGCAATTTTTTTTAGAAAACAAATTGTTAATATATTATATAATATATACAAACATAAATATTTTATGTTACTTAAAGCAATACATATGTAGAAAATGCAATAAACATTATTACATGGATTATAAACCTGAGTTGTGTTTACCTTCATTGCAGTGATCAAGTGGAAAATGTCCATAAGCCCATTGACGTTTAACAAATATGCCATCTTACCAGTGGGTCTTATTACTGTCTGTTATTTTCTTACATTCAACCATACAAATATCAAGACAGGCCAGGAATCCATTTATCCATTTAACTTAAATTTCTTGAGCAGACTAATGCCAAGATCCGATATGGTTTAGGGCATGCTGGGTAAATTACCTGGCAACCAAGCCGGCTAAATTACATGGTTGCTATTTTGAATGATAAGGGGCCATTTTGAATTTTCATCAATCTTATAATTCCTGGAAAACAAGTCCCAACATCTGATTAGGTTTCTGGCATGCTGGATAAAATACAAGGCATCCATTTTACATTTAGCAGACTAATGCAAAGAACTGATAAGGTTTTGGGTATTCTTTGTAAATAACATGGTAACCATTTTGGTCTTCGAAGTGTGATACCTATCACTGTGTCTTGGTCGTATAATATAATATAGGTTGCAAAATCATTTTAATGTATCACTGCACTGTAAATGGCAGAGACTAACTATAAAAGAGCAACTCTAAGGAGTAGAAAGTCCTACTAAAATATACGTTTCAATTTGGTAAATATAGGCCGTCTTGCACAGAGCTGTTTCGTCCCTGGGCATCAGCATACAAAATTTGAAACAAATCCATCCACTGGAATTTGAGTTATTAAAGATGACGTTTTTTATGAGAAATGGTGGCCATTTTGAAATTCAGCAGACATCTTGAAAATGTATTTTTTAGTAAAGCTCATTTGTCTCTAGGCATCAGCATATAAAATTTAAGATTACATTTTTAACAAAAATCGTGGCCATTTTGAATGGAGTGGCCATATTGAAAATTCCTTCTCGAGCAGAGGTCCTACACCCATAAGGCATAAGCCTGTAAAATTTGAATGAAATCCATCAACTGGTATTTGAGTAATCATCTAGAGAGACTAACAGATGGGTGGCTTTTCTATATCCCTTACAAACTACATTCTGTGGGATAAAAATAATATTATCTAAATAAACACAATTTTTGTTATACTGTATCTTTATTACAAAATAATTAAACATTTAACTTGAGATAACAACTTTTTCTGAGATGTAACTATATCAGGGTTGTAAACAACATCTGTGGGTATGGAATTTTTCTCCATTGAGTTTTTATTAACAAGCATATGGTGCAATAAATGCATAGTCCCAGCTTGGTATCTGTACCTACTGCTCTCACAGAATTGTCTGATGGGGCCATGAACATTGGAGTAAACATCCATTTGGCATCATCTCCCAACTCCTTGTGCAAGAAGTCTCCACATTCCTCGAGAGTCTAGACAATTCTCTACAGATCGTGGGTTTTCTTATAATTATTCCAACTTCCTATTCTTATTTACTGGGAATTTTCACATTATATTCCTCATCTGTTTCAATTCCAACATCTTCCTGAAATAAAACAGGATGGCATACATTATGAGTAGTTACATCCCCTCCATGAATTTAGCAATGTACCATGAGTCCCCATTGTATTGTGTGCTTGTATATGTTTCAAAACTAATTTTGTTCCTAAAGTATAATAGGTCAGAAAGGTATGACAATTTATTAATTTGTTCTAAAATTGCCTTTAACATAAAGAGATTTTAACTCATGATCCAAAAGAAGACTTCCAGAAACATTTGGAGGAGAGTGTAGAATAGTTAAGTGTAAAGTCCTGAGAAAACATGCCCTACATGTATAATGTAAAAAGAAATTACCCCCATTGAGTCTGTGTTTAATTCGGCGGGGGGAGGGCATTGCTTCAGTTTAGGCTTTTCACAGATTTATTCTAATAACGCAGATGTGAATAGGTTGTTACCAGATTCACCACAAGATGGCTCATTTATGTCAGATAGCATGGCAGTTATACTAGAAAGTTCCCTTTAACTTAAATTGCATCTGTTTAAGTGGTTCAATTTTCATATAACCCTTATGTATCTAATAGTTATGCAAATTAAAATATGTCTAGTAAAAGAAAATGTTATCTGTCCAATACAAGAAACGATATTGCACTTTTTGTGATTTTGTAACATGGGGTCTATGAGGAATCAACCAGAACTAAAGTCACATTTTCAAAAAAAAAATTTCAAAGTTCATAAACAATTTTCTAAACCATCTTTCAAAATATAATTTTACATATAGATTTCAAACATGACATCACCTTGACTGAATTTTGAATATTTAATGATGTAAATCAATATTATTTCTACTCCCATCAAGTCTATTAGAAAAACAGTAAGAGGGAGAGCATATGGACACTAGCTCATTGAATGTACAATACAGTAGTAATTTTACTGTATTATGGTTGAATAATGGAAGAATATAGGGAATATTATATCTTTGCAGATTGTTTCAAAAAGGCTCATCAACAATGTGATAATCCCCATGTTTTAATACCAGTGCATATCACAACTGATTATCAACAATGTGATAATCCCCATGTTTTAATACCAGTGCATATCCAAGATTCCATGAACAATTAAAAACTACTTGGAAATAATCCCTTGTAAACTGCAACTGCTTAAAATCATGTTATACCTACTCACAGTCATGACATCACTTCTCAAGGTCATTTTCTGAGTAAATAAGTCACTTTCTCAATCCCTTGCTCAAATGTCATTGATTTCCAATAAATACACAGAGGAATGTATGGCCAATCATTTATCTAGAAAATTGCTAGAGACAACACAATGAACAAGAGTACCATGGAAACAAGTACCATTGCACCAAATGAGCTGAGTTTTGTCTACCCTCTAATGTCACCTAGTGAGAAATACAAGATCCTTCAGCTTCGCACTGAGTTCATGGAGGCTGCTGAGCAGTGCATCAACCTTTGTGACAAGATCCACATGATCAAGAGCCGCTACAAGCAACTGAAGCAGAGCCAGAAGCAGAAATTCTGTTACATGTACAGCCTACGTCTCAAGACACTGAGCCACTACGAGGAGGCACTGCAAGTGTTATATGATGATGCTGAGTGTAAGAAGTGTAAATATCACGCTGCAATTGCAGCTGCCTGTGTGCAGTATTTATAATGAGACAAATCAAACCCAACAAACGGCCCTTTTCAGGGCCATCTATTGGTTACAAAAGAGAAATGAATTATGAATGAAATCATGTTTAAAAGCAAAACAATACTCCTATTCGCGATAAGAGTTCAGGTGGTAATTTACATAAATATCTCCCATGATGCATCGCTTTGGAAGGGACAAATTTTCATTGGCCCGCCGAGCGAGTCGATTACTCTGAACGTTTCTCAGCTTCTGATCTTCCATCAGCCCTCAAGCATAGTTATATAATCCAATCTATTCAATAATCAGAAAGATTCTGATGGCGTCTGAGCACTTTCTGGGATATCAGTGACGTCCCTGGAATTGGACGGCATTTTCAACTACACATTTCTTCGGATTTGGGGATTATAGTTCAAAAAGCTTTGTCATATATCTTAATTACATACATACCTATCGTTTGTGCAAATGAAACACTACATAAATGTTTAATAGAGTTGCAGTGTGGCATTGAAAATAGCACCCCTGTGTAATCCAATGGGAAATAACCCGGATGTAGACGAAGTTGTACCATACATGAGAGCTCTTCAAACGGGAGGCAGCTAAACTGAACAAATTAAACGTTATCGCGTATTGGTATATTGAATGGATGGATGGATGTTCTACGTAACTCAATTGAATACTCTTTTTATTCAACTGCTGTAACTGTAATTCAATTTCAATTGAAAACATTTTATCCTCCCAATTTCACCAGAAATTAAATAACACAATATAATTTTTTTTGCCACGTAGATCAAATCGCATAAGTCAGAGGGGGGGGGGGGGGTCGGTTACTCCCTATAGTGGGGCCACTCAGCCTATTTTGTAGTATTTTATTTTTTTAGACTAAATATTGTATGACCAATTCAAGATGCTGTCTGGTTAATTCCGAGCACTTTTAATGTATTTGAGTAAATGCATGCTTTAGTTTTTGGGGAGGGGTGCTAGAAATTTTTTTGATTTCATTTTGTCACTAGGTGACTTTTTTTCAAATTCTTTTGGGGTCAAAGAGGATGAGAGGGTCAGGTGGGGTTGGCAGCCAGAGGGGGAGCAAGTGGTTGTCGCCGAGAAACATTGACTATTTGATGATGTCTGGGCACTTTAAAAATGTCTGAGAGAATCTAGAAATTCAGAATTTTTTCAATTGTTTTGTGGGGGAAGCGAGGGGTGGCGAACTCTCCTAGAAAATTTTACAATTTCAAGATGATATATGGTGCTTCTGGGCACTTTTTAAGTCTATGAGTCATTAACAAAATTGAAAAACAATTACATTTTTTCCAAATTTTGGGGGGTCAAAGAGGGGAACCAGAGGGCGAGGTTGGGTGGGGGTGCCAGAGGGGGAGCAAGTGTTTGTCCCCCATATCTGTCCCCCAGAAACATTGACCATATCTTGGCACTTTAAAAGTGTATGAGACAATACATGAAATAAATTCAGAAGTTTTGTCAATTGGTTTGTGGGGGATGTGAGAGGTGGCCTACTTCCCAAGAAAATTTTACAATCTTAAGATGCTATTGGGTGCTTTCTTAGGACTCTTAAATAATTTGAAAAAATCACACAATTTTTTCAATTTTTTGAGGATTGTTAAAGGGGGGGGGGGGGGGTGCCAGAGGGGAGGTTGGGTGGGGATGCCAGAGGGCGAGTAAGTGTTAAGTCTCCAAGAATCATTGACTATATCAAGGAGCTATTTGATGATGTCTGGGAACTATAAAAGTGTCTGAGACAATACACAAAATTCAGAATTATTTCAATTGTTTTGTGGGCGAAGTGAGGGGTGACCAACTCTCCTAGAAAATTTAATCTTAAGATGCTATTTGGTGCTTTCTTATGACTCTTAAATAATTTGAAAAAATCACACAATTTTTTTCAATTTTTTGAGGGTTGTTAAAGGGGGGTGCACCCATCGCCCCCCCCCCCCCCCCCCCCCCATCTGACGGCCTTGCTAACTGTAGGAAAACAGCAACTCCAAACAAAATATTTTTTCTCATATATTTGCTTATTTTGAACATTACATCAAGACTACACCCATTTTATAGGCTTTTAAATATAAACGGAATTCATCACGAGGTATTCAAGTTAAAAACCAATTGAAATACATGTACTTGATAGTCGACTCAAAAGAAATGGCTGCCATTTTAAATGAATATACCATTATGAAAAATAGCTGTCTGACAAATATGAACCAAACATCTCAAGCAGTCTTCAAGTTATGATAAAACAGTGCCAATACAATATCATATTCATAAATATCTAGTATTGATTATGCTTTGCCCAGAACGTCTGAATTTCCACAAATAAGGAATTTTGAATCCTTTCCTGAAAAGGAGTAATTTGATTGGATTGTTCTTGGACTCCTTAGTATAAGCCCACCACAATTAACTTTTATTATGCAATTTAAAATCATTATCTATAAAAATACCAAAATGACTTTACTTTGTACTGTGAATGTTTTTTTAACATTACACTTATACAATATATAATACTACAACATTAACTTCTTATTTCTTTGAATATAAATTTTACTTAGAACCTCCAGATTTCAGAAATAATTTTGGTAAAAAATATTTTAATCCATACCTGGATTAATAATAACTGAGTTAATTATAATCCTTAGTAAACACATAGCAGTTAATCTGCTGATTGTATTTGTTATAATCCCACTGGTAATCCCCTCATAATCTCCTGGTAGATTATCTCCATGATTAATATCCTGTTTTGACACTATTACTCAAATGATATCAACACCTTCTCCAAGCCATGACATCACTACTCAATGTCATATCATTCTCTGAGAAGAGATGTCACAGTCTAAATCCTATGCTCAAATGTCACTCAGATTTCTTATAAATACCAAGCAGACTGGAAGGGAATCATTATCTACAACTGAACCACACAAGCTAACAACCAAAATCGAATCAATCAACATGGAATCATCAAACAGCGTTGCCATTGACAACCCCACCTACACCTGTGAGTTAGACAGAATCGCTGGTCTGCGTACAGCATGTATCAAAGCAGCCAAGCAAGTGATGACCATTAAGAGCAAGGTCGCTATGCTGAAGACCCGCTACAGAAGAGCCAAGAGAAACCAAAACCAAGCCTTTTGTTACAGCCTTCGTCTGAAGATGGCCTGTTATGATGAGGTCATGCAGATGTTTTGGGTCTATGCAGAAAACAAGAAGTCTGAGTATGACACTGCTTTAGCTGAAATTAGGCTACAACAGGCCTTAAATCAGATCTTATAATGAGACAACAACCAAACAACCAAAACGGCCCTTTTCAGGGCCACTATTATTTTCAAAAGAGAAATTAAATTATGAATAACCATGTCTAGTGTCTACTTTGTGTGTACCTTTCTTATAATGTGTCTATTTTTTATAATGCTTTTGTAATGACTCTGAGCCCTCTCATCCTGGGAGCTACAGTGTAACGAGCCAGATACTAGACTTGAAAGGGAGTGTGCCCCATGCGGGAATCAGACCTAGGACCCACTACTAACAAGACTGACGCTCTACCACTTTAGCCAAAGGGGCAAGCCAATATAGAGGGTGTAGATTGGTTTCCCCATAGAGTCTGTACTATTAAATCAGAAATAGGAAGATATTTTCTTGTATTGAACAGGTAATACATTTGACATAATTTTTTCAAGTGAACAGAATTTGAATTAAAATTGATCCATTGTATTGTACATTATTAAAGTTTGGGGGAACTTTTTATGTGTGCCATGGATAGCCACTTAGTGAAGTAACTGGTAACTAACTACTGGCAACCAGTCTATTGAATATTACTTACATATAGAGCTTTCTTAGGCTTGGGGTAGCTCTCCAGTATGGTATCTAGTATGTCATTAGCCTACAATCAGAAAAACAGCAATTTTACAGATAAGCAAATTCTATCAAACAAAACATGTTTTATCAAATCACTTGAACACAATATAATAGAAATGACCAGGTGGCAAAATCTGCACCCATGACATGATGTGACGCCATATGGTATTTGTGTTATCATAAATCAGAAGCCAAGAACTCCAGCGTCTTATGCCCACATAAGGCACGAGCACATAAAATCTGGACCAAATCTGGTATTTTAAATATCAAAAAGTTGTAATTCTTAAGAAAAAGTGGCAACCATTTTGAATTGAACAGCCATATTGGAAATTCATTCTTGTACCAGAGGAGAAGATTGTCATAGTGCAACACTGTACATTGTGTTATTCCAACTTACAGAACGGATATAATTCACCATCAATCTAACCTTCAGAATGTTTTTCGTTGTTAGTTGACCATTTTCAAGTTAGTTCGATGGGCATTGGTGCAACATTATCACCATAGTTAAAAGTCATTTCACAAGTGCTGAACAAGATAGGTGATGATCTATTTTCGACTCATCATTACTATGATGCACACCATCAAGAAATCACTTTGTACAAATGCACCAGAGATGTTTAAACTAAAAAAGTCTTATGTTTAATATCTTACCATCCGCCGCCTTTTTTTCCAAGCACTCACATACTTCTCCCTCATTTTCATCACCTGTTGAAAATTATAATCATTTATCATCTCATGCATCACCCAATCTATAGAACAGAATTTCTCTAATCTTCTAAAATATGGGATCAAGGTCCCCAAGTTTTTTGTACCAAATTGCACATTTATTATAGTTTTATTTATTATATTATTATTATCATTTATTTATTTATTATTAGTTTTAACTTCATGTTTTTGGAGCCTTATAAAAATTAATACCTTTTCTCTCTCTTCAGGTGTCACCCTCTTTCCTCCAGCTTCAAATGCTGCAATTTTAGCCTTGCATGCATTGCACTGAAATCATACACACAGCAAGTCTCAACATTACATGTACATGTACATGCAGATCGAAATTATGGCAAGCTTTAGTGCTACAAATATTGGACCTGTAGATTTTCAGAACCCAGAAAGCCAGAAAAGATGGACTTAATATCTGAGATCAATGTGTCATCACTTATTCAATTCAAGATGATTTATATTATGGTTAAACTTAATGAATTTTAGATACTTTTAAGGTATTTAATCACTGACAAAAGGTGACTCCATACGATAGCATGGGATCACTGATTTGATTAGTTCATGATTATATCACACCTTAGATAAATACATACATAATTTTGACAGATTTTATGAATCCAAAACCCAATCAAGAAATGGCATTTGCTGAAATGTTTTTGTTGTACTTTGGGTATAATTAACAATATATTAGAAGAAATCATACAAAAATTGAAAATAAATATAAAATGATATATAGAAAAAAAGGTGGCAAAAATGAAAAATTCTCTGGTTTCAACAGATTTTAGAGCCTGGGATTCAAGAGGTTAATCATTAAACAATCCAGTGTGCAAACAATCCAGTGTGCAATAATTAAAAAAATCTTTCCTTCAGAGAAAATACATCCTCTTAAGAAAGATCAGAATGTTTTCTAGAATTAGTAAAATATGGATTCTGTGACACCAACCTTTCTCGCTTAAACATGAAATATAGTAATAATTATTAATATACCAATTATGTCATGGACATTTTAATACAGAATTAAATAATATACATGTTATTGCTATTTTTAGGTGTAAACAACCTTAAATGAGAACTTTTAACTTTCATTGAATGTTCCTAAACTGGTCTTTGGCCCGTTGTCACATGTGATTTGGCATGCTGTCACATGCATGTGATGTTCAAATATGATGTAGTTAATTATTCTCAAGCCTTATTTACAGATCCAACATATTTATATAGTTATGTATTTATGTAGTTGGCTTGTCAGATGGGGGGGGGCTGTTTGGTGAAGTCAAACCCCCTCAGAAATCTCTGAAAAATGGGAAATAATAACATATTAGGCTACTTCATCTTTATTTTCGGTGAACAATATTTTTCATAACTTAATGCTGTGCTCATGCATTTCCAGGTTAAATGGAGTCATTATGCAGTAAATTAAGTGATCATAATAGACCTAAAATCAGCTCATTATCTCAGATCTCATTCCACTTCTTCCAGTAAAAAATTGTGAAACTGAACCCCTTTTGGAAGAAACATCTGACATACTAGACATTGGCTGAAATAACATAATTTTTGTTCAGTTATTTCAAATCATTTTGTCAGGAAAAATTAAGATTGTAACGAAAACTTTGATATGTTTGAAAAGTTTGCTTTAAAAATTTACATCTTAACTATATATATACATGTATATTGATAAAGTAATATTTTGTCTCAGTAAACCAAATATATTAACTAACATACATGTATTATATTTTTTACACTAATAACTTGTTTATTTAAAGTCCCCGTCTAAAGTTTGAAAATATTTTTTTATCATTCATTTACTATTTGTCAGGACTTAAAAAGTGATTTTAGAGATTTTTGAACAAACATTTTTTTTTGAAAAAGAAGTTGTGAGCATTTCATTTCTCAAATATTCAAATTTCCCGCCATTTTTCAAAAAAAGTTGAAATTTCTTAATCATCAAATATTTCTTAATGCATTTCAAAAAAGATTATATTTTTAACACCAATTCAAAGATTGAACAAAAGACACAATATTTCAATAATAAAATGTCATATTTAATGGGCCACTTCAATGTTTTAGCTTATCAAAAATATTTTGAACATTAGTGATGTCACTAAGGTAACAAAAACTTTTTGAAAAAAATTTAAAAAAATTTTTCGATGTCAATCTTTTCTAAATTTGCTAGACTTTCATAAAAAACCAATGTTGATTGTCTAACCAGGTTAAAAGGAAGAAGAAATTATGTTTTAGATATCATTGTACCATTGGTTTCTATGAGAACTAAAATTTTGAAATGCATTTTTCTCAGAACCATTTTCATGCACTGATTAGTTCATTTCTCGCTTGTTTATCAACCGATTTTCTTAATTTTTTCGGCAAAAAACATGGGAGGATGTATGCTATGCATTGGTATGAATTGTGACTAATTAGAAGATATGAGTGATCTCTAAAAGTTGGTTTTAAATAAATTCACAAATTTTGGAACAAAAAGTCTATCAAAAACCACTTTTTGAAATTAAAAAAAAAAGTTTCACATATCACACTTTGATAACATTGGGTAAGACTACAATATAGGCCAAAGCGGTTTAAACTTTACATGGGGCCTTTAAAGATTGTAAGTAACAATACTATGAGTTCTTGACTTTACATTCTTAACATAGTTAACCATGTCTTATCTTTTTTAGTCTTACTTGTACATAACAACATTAATTTTCCACAAATGAAACATAGTTAACCACATCTTATCTTTATTAGTCTTAATTGTACATAACAGCATTAATTTTCCATAAATGAAGCATAGTTAACGATGTCTAATCTTTTTTAGTCTCACTTGTACATAACAACATTAATTTTCCACAAATGAAACATAGTTAACCACATCTTATCTTTTTTAGTCTTACTTGTATATAACAGCATTAATTTTCCATAAATAAAACAGTTAACCACATCTTATCTTTATTAGTCTTACTTGTACATAACAGCATTAATTTTCCATAAATAAAACAGTTAATCATGTCTAATCTTTTTTAGTCTTACTTGTACATAACAAGGCTATTCTGGGGTGATAGTTAACCATATCTAATCTTTTTTAGTCTTACTTGTACATAACAGCATTAATTTTCCATAAATGAAACATAGTTAACCATGTCTAATCTCTTTTAGTCTTACTTGTACATAACAACATTAATTTCCTATAAATAAACTTGATGGAGGCAACTCCAATGATGATTACCAGTGTCAAAATCCCACCAAGAAATAAAAACACATCAAGTAAGAAATATTGAAACAAGTAAAGTTCTTGCATTGGTTTTGATTTTAGATGTTTTGCGCCTTTATTCCTAATTACATAATTCACCCAATATAAGAATAAATCTTTTGGATTATTTGGGTTGTCTTTTATCAGTTTTGAAGCATCTTGAGCATTTTTCCTATATGAAGGGTCACCAATAACTTTGTTGATTGCATGAATAAGAGTTGTATTCACTAAAGTTGTAAAATCTACTTCAACGCCCATGTCAAGCCTTGATGTGAGCTGTGTTGAGTGTTTATACTGGTCAACACTCAGAGGGATCGTAACAACCGGGAGTGCATGGTAGATAGATTCATATGTAGAGCTACAGCCACAATGTGTCACAAAAAGCTTAACCTTGGGATGTCCCAGGAGGTCATTTTGAGGAATCCATGATATCAGATGTGTGTTTGCGCCAAGTGCTTTCGGAGGTTCTCCAGAGTATTTCCAGATCACTGTCATTGGTATACTAGCAAATGCAATTGCCATTTGTTCAATTAATTCTCGATCAAGAAAACTCGATTTAAATATTGAACCAAAGCTTGCAACTATGATACCATTAGTCGATGCCTTTTCCACGATGGCTTCCAAGTTGATTGGAAGTGACTTAGGAGGAGCGAAATATATACCCCCAATGTAGATATGGTTTGGCATCAAAGGTCTCACCCAGTCAAGTACATTATGGTTATTACTGAACTGAAGAGCTACACCTCGAGAATTGGTATCCATGATGGACAGAGATGTGTTAAATCCATATTTAGTGCGTAATGTTGTAAAATGTTGGAATGTATTATAAGCAATACAATGCATGATTATGTTAGTGACTGTGTTTTCAACTCTTTGAAGAAATGTCATGGCATCAGGAAAACCAACGAGAAGACT
The DNA here is from genome assembly GCA_903813345.2 of Owenia fusiformis. Classification (NCBI taxonomy): domain Eukaryota; kingdom Metazoa; phylum Annelida; class Polychaeta; order Sabellida; family Oweniidae; genus Owenia; species Owenia fusiformis. The sequence continues at coordinate 15,842,281 of CAIIXF020000007.1, read as the reverse complement.
TGGAACAATGGCCAAAGGTTCTGGGTGGCCTAAAGTTCCAAATATTAATTCCGAACCAGCCCCTTCATTGACATAAGAAATAGTTGGTATATCAAGATAATCAACTAAAAAGCGGGCACAATCTTCCGCATAATCAAAGAAAAATAGATCAAAATTTTGAGCCTTCAATATCTGTAGAATTCCGCTAGCTAGAACATCCTCACAAGCGCTGCACGAGATATTTACAATCAAATTAATGCCTTCAATTAACGAAGCTTTTTGCATCGTACTGATTACTTCCTCATCATTTATCAACACGGCATTGTCAGGGACGTCATACTTGAAGAAAGTCACATTTTTGGAGATTGGTCTCATTGTTTCATCATATCTACTGTTGACCACCATAGAGACGTCATGTCCATCCTCAAGTAATAACCAGGTGAGTTTCTCCATGTTCATCAGTCTGGAGTTAAAGCCTTGGGAATATGGGTTCACTAGTATCTTTGCACTCCATACCTCAGTTATCCCCATCAAACATGATAGCATCATCACCAGATACTTCATTTCCTTCATTTTCACAAATAATTTTTCAGACGGTTTTTATAGTTTTTTTTCTTATATCAACAGATTTTATATTTATTACAACACCAACTACTTGGCTAGCGAGGCTTCAAGAGCATTACCAGCTTAGCTTGGCTTGAACTTTACTTATTCAGTTATCAGTAACATTATATGTTGTGATGAAATCAAACATCAATACTCAATTCACTAGGGCTGGAACATTTTGTCAACAAGGGAATCATATTTACATTTGTATTTGACAAAGGAGAAACATTTAATTCATTTATGTGGAAATTCTATAGAAATTCTAAACAGTGTTTACTTTTTAAATCAATCAATATTTAATACTACATGCATATAATATTCTCCCCTTTATCTGATATGGAGATAAATATATAACCAAACATACATGACCAATCCCCTTATCTGTAAGCCTCAAATGAATCAGTCCAAAGAGCCATGCACAATTTCAACAAATGTTCACATAACTATTACGACTTACTCACAGTAAAACCTCTCATCCCTCTAGGATGAACATGTGAAACGGTTATATTGTGAGATTTTTTATTACTAGCTTTTGTCAAACAGCTAACTGGAAAAATATCAAGTTTAGAGTTAAGCCTGCTGTCTAGGATGAAACCCATTTTCTTGTTAGTCCAAAAACCATTCATACATCAAGGTTTTACTGTTTTATGTGGATGGATATTCAAATACTTCTATCAAGACAGTTGTTTACTGGCAACTGGCTATACCATAAAAGCAATGATTTGGCGAGTGTTCAGCTTTAGGACATGTTCACATACTCACTACTGGCCAAATTGTCATAAGAAAGTGTAATCTGCTTTTAAGAAGTCACATATAAAATAACAACAAAACCATTCTACTACTTTTCGAGTTTTAAGTAAAAAAAAGTAAAGTAAAATAACACACATAAAAATGGTAGCCATTTTCAAAATGCCCCTGACTACATGTACTAGCCAAAATGTCATAAGAAAGTGTAACATGGTTCTAATCATTAATATTCATATATAAAATTTCAAAATAGCCACCTATTAGCCAAAATGCCATGCTCAGGGCTCTCGCCAGGCTTTTAGACTGTGGCTTAGCACGACTCTATTTAGCTCCCTCCGCAATCTATTGGCAAATCATGACTGTTTCCACAGTCTAAACTTGACTGAATATTCAATACTAGCATGTAAAAAGGATAAAACATAACATAAATATGATTTATCACAATTGAACGGTTATTCTGAAGATGTTATCACCACACCCTAAATATTTCCTGGTGAGAGCCCTGATGCTAATTCACATATCAAACATGAACAAAATCGCTCCACTACTTTTCCAGTTCCAGCAAAAATTGAAAAATAGCAGGTAACACATGACACACTGCTTTAAGTATTATGTATCTAGTTAAATACATGTTAATAACATGTTTTTGTATATACTGTATTTGTATAATAATAGTGTAGTGTAGTGTAATGTAGTGTAGTAAGCTTTTATTTTTGTACTGACTAATATGTCATACCATGACATTCTAAGAGTCAATAAAAGATATATATATAACAGGCACAATTTTTCAAGATGGCCGTTTTAAATTTAATTCACATCCTATATAGTATATACATTTGTTTGAATTTAAAAGATATCAATATTGTTATTCATATGTTGCACTTAAATCACTGTAAAATTGACACTAAAATGTATCTTAATCCCCTCCTCTCCTATTCCCTAATATGGGGGATCAAAAAGTTTAGTTCTCGTTTAAAGTAAAAAAGGAGTCAATTACACCAATTTATTTTGTTTGGTTATGAAGCATACTTTTGTCATGGTCATTTTAATATTAAAATACATGTACTTATCATAAAATTTCTGGATAAACAACCACCTTAACCAGAACAACGGCAACGCCAAAGCGTAGCGAATCCCATCGAACAGAAATGGCTGGCATTTTTACAAACGAAGCGCAAATATCATAAAACAACACACCAGAAAGGCCACCATTTTCAAAATGGTTGCTCACTAGCCAAGTTGTCATCAGAAGAAATAATATGCTTTTAAGTAGCCACCTCTAAAATTTTTTGAAAAATCGCACACGTACTTGTACGTAATATACGCTTTGCGTCAAATTGTATATGATTATATGTATGTAACATGTTAAAATTGGAATAAAATTAAACTTTAACACGTACTTGTAAAATAACACACGTAAGAATGGTGGCCATTTTTCAAAATGGCCGACTACTCCCCAAAGTTTTATTAGACAATGTGCCATGCTTAAAGTATTCACATATCAAATATGAACAAAATCGCTCCACTACTTTTCGAGTTATAGTAAAATATGTTAAAATGGTGGCCATTTTTCAAAATGGCCACCTTCTACCAAAAGCGTCATTAGAAATAGACGGTGTTCCATGCTTATAGTATTCACATACCAAATATGAACAAAATCGCTCCACTACTTTTCGAGTATTAGTAAAATACGTTAAAATGGCGGCCATTTTTCAAAATTGTTTTCAAAATGGCCGTTTTCTACCAAAAGTGTCATAGGACAGTGTGCCATGCTTATAGTATTCACATACCAAATATGAACAAAATCGCTCCACTACTTTTCGAGTTATAGTAAAATACGTTAAAATGGCGGCCATTTTTCAAAATGGCCGCCTTCTACCAAAAGTGTCTTTAGACAGTGTGCAATGCTTATAGTATTCACACACCAAATATGAACAATATCGCTCCACTATTTTTAGAGTTACAGCAAAAATCGTAAAATGACGAGTAAAGGCCGCCATTTTTCAAGATGGCTGCCATGTGCTTTTTAATATCTACATTTGTAGCATTATTAATGTCCTTTATAATTTTTTTTTACATTTAAAACATATTGCTATTACAGTTTTACATATTGCACCTAAATTACTGTAAAATCGTCACTAAAATGGCCGCCATTTTGAAAATCGACTTTCGAGCAGAACTTCTACCCCCATAGGGTATATGTGTACGAAATATGAACAAAATCGGGCCAACGGTATTTGAGTTATTGCCCAGACGGACGGACGGACTGACAGACGGACGGACAGATGTACGTACGTAAGTACGTACGTACGGACGGAGGCGTTCCCTATATCTCTCCGAACTTCGTTCGATGGGATAATAAACTGAATTTATAAATAAGACACTGATGTTGTTCACACACAGATCACACCCTTGGGAAGAGTAACAAGTATCATGTATACATAACATGCTGAGGTCAAAGTTCGACACTATCATGATTATCTAGTGATTCGTTGCCATCTTGATAATGTTGTTAAAACTAAAATGAAATAGCTCTTAACTTCTATAGTATGATAAATGCATTATAAAACAACATTCCTAAACCCATTGAAATCATCACAGGATATAATTTTAAAATAGATTTAATAGGTTAAAGGTGCATTACATGTATTTGGTGAAAAACTGAGGTCATATATTTATTTTTCATAGATAGTCAATTTAATTTTATCATTTAAAGGAGCACTATGCATAGTTAAGAAGAAAATGATCAAATAACTAGACTTTGGAAATTGAACGAAGTTCAATTTCAGACTCCAGATCTAGACTTTTTTAAGACCAGTCATCTAAAATAAGCTGAGTCATCCAGAATAAGCTGAGTCATCCAGAATAAGATGGATGGATAAAATAGGAAGGTAGGATAGAATGGGAAGGAACGATAGGATAGAATAAGAAAGAAGGATAGGATAGAACAGAATAGGAAGAAAGGATATGATAGGAGAGGATAGGAAGGATAGGAAGGAAGGATAGATAGGAAGGATAGATAGGAAGGATAGGATAGGATCAGATAGGAAGGATGGATTAATTTTTCAATATTTTCTTCTCTACTCTTGACTTTCTATCAGGATACCATCAGATCGATTTTCCGAAATTTCAAAACGCCATAACTTCCGAACTGGAAGTCGGATCAAAATTTGATTTAAAGATTCGGATTCCTGACAAAATTCTACCCCTAATTCATAACTCATACGTCAAATTTGGCGAATTGTTATTTTGACCTACTTTTTGGACACGCCATAACTTCGGAACCGGAAGTCAGATCAAAATTTGGTTTGCAGATTCGGATTTCTGAGAAAATTCTATTCTTAATTCATAACTCAAACGTTAAATTTGGAGAACTTTTTATTTTGACCTACTTTTCGGACACCATATCTCAAAAGTGGGTCAAAATACTTTCTGACGGCAAAAGGCTAACACTATTAGCACACTCTTGGCTACAAGTATACAAAATTTCGAACAATATAATTAAAGTGTAGTGTCAGAATCGCAAAAATAGGGAAAAACTTTGAATTTGACCTAGATTTTGACCTAGGCCCTGGACTGGATTTAGACCTAGACTTGACTTGGACCTGGACATGTACCTGGACTTGGATTGAATGAGAAGGAAGAATAGGATAGAATAGGAAGGAAGGATAGGAAGGAAGGATAGATAGGAAGGGAGAATCATCCAGAATAAGATCATCTAGATAGAAAGGATAGGATAGACCTAAATTTTGATCTAGGTCCTGGACTGGATTTGGACCTAGACTTGACTTGGACAAAACTGGACTTGGACCTGGACTTGACCTTGACTTGGACCTGGAAATGGACTGGACTGGTATTTTTTCAATTTTATTTCACTTTTCTTGACATTCTATGAGGGTACCATCAGATCGATTTTCCTCGAACTTTCAAAACGTCATAACTCCTGAACCGGAAGTCGGATATCAATTCGGTTTTCAGATTCGGAATCCTGAGAAAATTTCCTATAAGACTATTATCCTGGACATCGGATTCGGAGAACTTTTTTTCGGACCTCGTTTTCGGACACTGATATCTCGAAATCGGTTCGAGATATCAAAAAACTAAATCGACCCTAGGTTTCCTACTTTTTTATGAGGAACACAATGAAAAAAACCCGGATCGAAAATACTGAAGGACGACTGAGAAAATTGAAAAAAGTGACAAAGTACTGGATTTGACCCAGTTCCTGACCTTTGACCTAGATAAAAATTTGACCTAATTTCCGAGAAACTAGATACTGGACCTGAATTAACCATATACAGGTCTTGACTCAATGTCTTCTAGTTAAGGAGAAAACGTTGGAAGAATAATAATAATAATAAAGAAGAAGAATACTGGCAAAAACAATAGACTCCAGATTGACATCTGGAGTCTAATTATTGAAATATGTTGCTCAGACAATCAATCAAATATAGTACAAAGCATAATTGAAAAGATGACAACACTTCTATCAAAATATGAATGAATCACATGATACAAATAACTTTGCCATCTTTGATTAACATTTGCAAAAACTTGAAAAATAAAACTTGAGAGATCGAAAAAAATATTTTTGACAATTTATTGTCATCTCTGATGTGGCCTGTTAGAGGTGTTTTTGATGTCCGATGAAAGATAAAGTACTTATCATTTTTCCAAAGAATGCTGAAAATATGCATAGAGTCCCTTTAAATGTATGTACAGGATAGTTTCCAAATCATATTTATAGTGGCATTATAGGCTAATGCTGTATTTCTGATTTTAGACTACACTGATCAGAAATTACTAAAGTAATTTTAAATAGTACAGGGTGGGACAAAAAACGTCCATATTTCTATTTTTGTAATATCTTTGCTGATGCTGATATGTTGAAAATATGCATAAATAATATATCATTAGAAAGATAATTCAATTTCCAACAAAATGATTGTGATTCATATAAGATAAATGAAAAATGGCGGAGATTTCGACAAAACGCAGCCACCTTGAAAAATTCTCAAGCAGATCTCTTTTATGTCTAGGCATCAGTATAAAAATTTTGAAGTAAATCCGTCCACTGGTATTTGAGTTATCAAAGATTACCTTTTTTATGAAAAATGGCAGCCATTTTGAAATTCAGCTGATGCCTTTGAAATTTCTTCTGAAGCAGATCTCCTTTTTTCCCTAGATATCAGCATATAAAATTGAAACCACCAAATCCATTCACTGGTAAAAAAGATAATGTTTTTGACAAAAAAATGGTGGCCATTTTGAAATTCAGTGGCCATCTTGAAAATTTCATCTTAAGCAGAACTTCTTTGTCTCTAGGAATAGCATATAGAATTTAAACCAAATCCGTCAACTGGTATTTGAGTTATCAAAGGTTACGTTATTTTACAAAAATGGTGACATTTTGAAATTTATCTGGCCTCGAGCAAAGCTCATATGTCCCTAGGCATCAGCATTTAAACTTTGAACCAAATCCATTCAATGGTATTTGAGTTATCAATGATAATGTTCTTTTACGAAAAATGGCGGCCATTTTGAAATATAGTGGCCATCTTGAAAATGTCTTCTTGGGCAAGGCTCCTTTGTACCCAGGTAACAGCATGTAATATTGCATTTGTAAATCAATTTTCTTTTATTTGATACATAAATCAATAATTTTGACCTTCTATAATTAGAATCACATCCCCAAAACTGACATAGGGGTTACATGTGTCTGGTCAGTTCTTAGCATTATGTATTCATTAAAAATCATGATTTTGACCCATGTGGTAATCAAAATGATATTTTAAGACAAATACTCATTTATATGAAATGAATTATATATCATTTTGTTGGAAATTGAATTGTCTTTCCAATGAAACATTATTTATACTCTTTAGTCTGTAATATCAACAACATTGTAGCAGGACATTTTATTGGCCCACCCTGTATATGAACTGCCAATATACAATTCTCATTGATTTCTAAAATCCCTCAAAGTTATGCATCTTGTGATTTGTGACTCCTTTTTATATTTTTGATCCACGAAAACTAGAAATAGTGGAAATAGAATTCTCCCATGTCATAATGAAAATAAAATGGGATGGGAACATTTTCAAAAATGAACAATAAAGATAAATAAATAACTTTTACAAAATACCTGGTTATTAATGACTCCTAGTTGAATCCGAGCCTCTTCTGTTGACATGGAACTGGTGAGACCCTTTAACTCTGGAACATCAAAAGATTACCTTTTAATTCTAAACATATCAACAATGGGATGTATTAGACCATTTAACTGTGAAACATAATCATAAGGAATTTGGCCATCACAATCCTAATTTAATAATGTCAAAAAGACCCTTTAGTCAATCAACTTTGCATCATTATCATTTCATTGGAATCAATTTTATTTTTGCTAGAAAAAAGATCATTATTCTTCCTTCAACCTAGTTTACTCACAAAATATGATACATTTAATGACACGATCAAATATGGAAATTATTGAAGACTTAAGATGCAGAGATATTCCTTAAACTTTAGCCAAAGAATAGGAAAAAGAGCAACATTTTTTCAAAACAACCATGAACATAAAAATCAAAGGCTCATGATATGGAATATTAAGAGTAAAACATATTGCAAAATACAAGGCATTAAGATGCAAAATGTCTCAATTCTTTGTTGCCTCTTTTATTACCTGTTTGGTGTTGCCTTAAGTTTGCCTGAGCAGTTTTTAACTTCTCTGAAAGGTCAGTAATTTTCTTTTCCATGAATTTCATCTCACTCTCAGGAACATCTGGGAACTGGGACTTGAATAAAAGGATTAATAAATTATCTATGGCAGCCATACAACAAAATACAGCTATGGTAAAATCTGTATATTGGAACACCTGTCTTATCTGAACACCTCTCAGTGTAACACTTTTTAAAATCCCATTTTTCATTCATGTTAAACAACTCAAAATATGAACAACTACCAATGTCCCAATAGGTTATTGAGGAGATTATGTCTTGATGATTGGACCCTGGACAGATACTAATTGTCTCAAAAGAGAAGACTATAAGACTCTGCCAGATCATCCAAAGCAAGCCCTCTTCAAATTCACCTCCATGACATGAGGTGTGTATGGGGGGGGGGGGGTCACAAGACAATCAATTTATATGAACATGAATTATAAATACAGGCTTTTAGAGGGCCAAAGGATCCTCTCATATGACTGTAATTACCTGGTCTACCACTCTCATATGACTGTAATTACCTGGTCTACCACATATGCCTTCTGTTTGCCATTTAGTTTTTCTCTGATTTTGCCTTCTTGAGCTAGACTCTCAAGAACTTTAACTACAACCTATAAATACATTTAAGAGTAAGTGGTAATCGATATGAATAGGGAGTCTTTGTAAAATGCTGTTTTCATGATATATAGTCAAACAAAAATTATGTGTGTGAACATGTAGGCAGACCTTATGCTACAATAGATGTATTTATTTCAGATGCTTAAAATTTTGTTAAACATACCGTTTTTCCATATACTTTATGCAAATTATTGTAAACATCTATGGCGCTGTATGGTCTATTCTGTTTTGTCAAATATTGTAAGATACCCTCCTCAGCTGAAAAATAGCATACAAATGTGTTATTTCAAATTCTAATGCATAACTCCATTCAATGTACATATTGGATCATATTTTAACATGGAATTAATATATGTAAACATTATCGTGTGATCTTTTGAATTGCACTATGCAAACTAAAGAATCTTAAAATGGTGTTTCTTAATAAGGTCCCAATAAAACAGATCTAAAATGGTAAACCCCACAATACTGTCATCTGGAACTCTTCAGAACATACAAATTGGGCTGTGATGGCCACTTGCAGAGGGGAAGGCCACTGAACTGTTATATTGTCTTAAATGTTCAGAGGATACTTTAGAAGTAAGCTCTGCAGTCAGGGTACGAATGTGACAATGACATCTCTAAAATTAGGTAAATCTAATCCTCTTAATGGCCGAAATGACTGCCAGGAATATACCACATGACCTGTGGAGATGATGGCCCAGTTTCATCAAATCTTAGAATCCATGCCTATTATCTAATGCTAGCAAGAATAAACCCATTCTCCTAAACCTAGTTTACATGATGTTGTTAGGCCTAGAGGCTAGATAAAGTCAGACAATCACACTCACGTCACAGAATCACTGACTCTGCCGTGTACTTGTGAGTAAGAAAAATTTACACAAGGCATTAACATGACAAAATATCACCACCTAGTTGTTGCTCACAATATAATGAGTTCAATCTTAAGTTAGATTTGAATTTCTGAGAACTTGTAGATGATTTTGAAAAAAAGGTCAATTTGAAGCAAGATTAAAAAAGACCCTTTGACCTTGAAAAGGTCATTAAAGGTCAAATCATTTTTGACCTTGAGAATGTCATTGAAGGTCAAATCTATAGACAGATTTGAACTTTTGAGAACGTGTAGATGATTTTGAAAAAGAAAATTTGTCAATTTGAAGCATGTTGAAAAAAGACGTTTTGAACCTTTTTTGACGTTGAGAAGGTCAAATCTCAACTCAGATTTGAACCTCTGATAACTTGTAGATGATTTTGAAAAAAATTGGAGTGAGTCTAAACAGTATTTGTTAAGTTATTTGAAGTTGTAAGAATTTGTTACAGACACCAATCGCTGATCGCCAACCACCGAAAAAAAAAACAGAGACCATAACAATATGTCACCACTTTTTGGTGGTGACATAATAAAGTACATTGAATTCATCATCACCAGATTACACTACGTTACTAGTAAACAAATGAAATTTGAATCTGCAATGCAATCAACACCTGACATCTATTGGTGGCTGTCATTTGATGCAGGTTCTTGTGCTACTGAAATGAAACTGACTCTGCTTAGACTGCTGACCTGGACCATAGGCCCAGGGAAAAGTATTGGCAAGTTGAATCTAAAATGTTGATAACCCTGACTGAAACCACTTTTTTTAAGGTGCCGTGGTACTTCACAGGAAATGACAAAACAAAAAGTGACAAAACCATGCTGGATTTTAAACAATTTTTGAACCAAGATAACAGAGTTCTGTTTTGACCTCCAGTCAGTTTAATTAGTACCACATGTCATTTACACTGTTCCACAGCTGGATGACTCTAAGTGCAGTAGCGTCATCCAAGATAGATCCGAAATTCTTTCGTTTTCGACAAACATCCGATTTCAGCTAAATCTTCAGCTATTCTGTTGTGACCTTTCCTAAGCGCGCCTACTTTTAGCTATTTTTCAGACACATTTTAGAGGGCTGAAAAGTTATTTCATCATGTTGAGGGTCATTATGACCATGTACATTGTGATCCTGGTCATGTAAATCACTGTTCCATAGTTGGATGACTCTAACTGCAGTTAGCGTCATTCAAGATGGTTGCCAAAATTCTTTCGTTTTCGACAAACCTCAGATTTCAGCTAAAGACTAAGCTGAATCTTGATTCCAAAACTTTCGCCATGCAAACTAATAAAACAATGATCGTAAAAAAACACAAATAAATGCCCAAACACCTGCAATATAAGAGAATTTGAAAGAAAATGGCTTCAATTAGAATGACTCTAACTGAGGTTGATGATCTTAACGATTTACACGTTTCAGAAACACTTTGGAGAAGATTTTGGAGAGATTTGGTGATTTTATTGACTCCCAGAATGCAACATCAGTTAACCTTATTTACATATATGAACTCGTGACAGATTTCAAAATGGCAGAACGGCATTGTGAAAGCTGGCACGTGTCATGTTGCATTCTGGGAGCCAATCCACATTGCAGCGTAATTGAGCTCCAACATTTGAAGAGTTGGCATAACATGTGAATATCCACTTCAAATTTTTAAGTTCTTATTTGTCATTATGGACACAAATTCCACTATATCTGGACTTACTAGGACGGAGAAAATAGAGCACTGAATACACTGAGGTAAGAATTTATTACATGTGTGACAGCAATGCATGTAATTTTCTTAGCTTTTGTAATTCTTTATGTTCCCATTGTACTACAGTTTGGAACATAAATAAATAACAGGTGGATTTTCTATCACCATTTCCTAACCATGGTCGTCTGAAAGCCAATAGTTTCTAATATTGTCTCGATACATATCCCCTTAAATGTGTATATTTTTACATTTTGTATAATCTCATCCACTGATGTATGGCCTCTTGAAAATTCTCTTATTTTTAACATGGGAAATCCTCACTTCAGCAAATGGGACAGCATCTTTTCCATTCAACATTATGTTCAATCGAGGTTGGGCCATGCAGCCGAAGTAGACTTCAAGATGTCCCTAGATATCATCATGGCCATTGGGAAAGGCTAAGCCGAAGGTAAGCCATGCAGCCGAAGGTAAGCCATACACCCAAAGGCAGGCCATACAATCGAATTTTGCCGATTCAATCTGATGGAGAATGCCGAGCCTCTCTTTTTGACCAATTAGAGATGTACCTTCGGCCAACTTCGTTTGCAAATAAAATCTTCGGCAATCTCAAGCTTTTCCTGAGGTATCTTCGATTGCAAGCCAAGAGTCGACACCCTCAGCAAATCCACCTGTCATTTCCAGTGGGGGACAAAAATAAAACTCAACGTTCACAAGTTGTCACAATGAGCTAATTTCCAAGTTTCGTGTCTCAAACTCTCCCAAGCGGTAGAAAAATAATTCCCGTTCACTAAAGTAGCACAATAAAGGAATCCAAAGCTTCATACCTGCAAATAATGGATAAATCCCTACCAAATCGAATGAATGTTTTCATGAATCGCCATGTTTGTTATCCAAGGACGGTTGACTCCCAGAATGCAACATCAGTTAACCGTATTTACTCATGACAGGTTTCAAAATGGCGGAACAGCATTTTGAAAGCTGGCACGTGTCATGTTGCATTCTGGGAGCCAATCCTCCGTTCCGGCGCAATTGGGCGACAAAATCACCTCAACATTTGAAGAGTCGGCATAACATGTGAATATCCAATATTCAACTTTTGAAGTTCTTATTTGTCATTAGGGACACAAATTCCACTATATTTGGACTTACTAAGACGGAGAAAATAGAGCACTGAATACACTGAGGTAAGAATTTATTACATGTGCGATAGCATGTAATTTTCATAGCTTTTGCAATTCTTTATGATCCCCACTGTAGAGCCTGTGTTCCAAACTGTACATCGATCGAGCCTATTTGTCACTTGGGAATTCAAAATATTTTCTCACTGGTACTATAATCTGCAATACGTCTATGATGATTATAATAGCTACATACCATTCTTTTCTTGAGCTTTACTCATGTTATAAGGTAAAGAATAGAATAAAAATGGATTTTTCGAGATATTGAAGATAGCGCCTGACAATTATGTCTCAACTAATTTGATTGGTCAAAACTGAGCAGCATAACTAAAATCTATTTTGATTGGTCCCTTCTCTTCAAGAAATTTACGAGCGTCAATTTTTCCCTAATCTCGATAAAAACCGAACGACACCTGGCACATAAATTTGATATCTCTGGGGTATTTCCTATATTATTTTCGCGGGATTATTTCTCTTATATAAATTATAGACACGTATATCCACACGTTCAGAAATTATAATGGTACCCTAATTTGATTCCTATGCAATCAAGTTTTCAGGTACACATACGGGAAGAATAAATTTTTGTAAAATTCAAAATTGCTTATGCCGGTGTAAAAGGGTAGGAGGTCCTATCAAATTATGGTCCTACTTTCCATTGATTTATATGGTGACCTAAATACAACTCTCCCTTATTATCGTATCCACAATCAGGGCCAGTAAGGGCCTTTAAGAAAGGGGACCATAATCCCCAGGGGACCATAATTTCTTTTACACCGGGCTTTGTATAAAACACCTCCTACCTCATACCCACTTACGTGGAACATGATAGTCATTGTAGGGTTCAATTTTAAAGATTATTAAATCTCAAAATAGCTCAAATTATTAACATTTATACAATTCCGGCTTCATTTTATGACTAGACATATGACAGATCCATAAATAAAGGCATATGGATGCATTTTAATGTGTTATGACCCGAGAGCCCCGAGGGCGCCCCAGGGGAATAAATAACTAACGACCGCGAGCATAGGTCCAACAAGCTAGATAAAGAAATTGAAAGAAAGTGTGCTAAATTCGATTCGGGAATCGAACCCAGCTGGGATGTAGTCAGTAGCAACTTGCTATCAACTGATCAAGGGTCGTTAAAAATGCATCTATAATTCATCATAAACTAAGATCTTTTGAATTGAACCCTTCAAAGACTGTATCATGTCCCACGTACTTGGGTAGGTGGGTATGAGGTAATTGAAAGCCCATGGTTTAACTGAAAGATGTACACCATGTATATATTGGATTCAATGAAATATCATTGGCCATTATTGCTACCTAAAAACAGGCGACTACAATAAGGAAACCATTAAAATTTCAAAACCATGATGCAGAACTGAATATCTTCCTGTTTAAAAATCACACCGTCGTCTTTTAGGCTAAAAGAAGTCGTACTGCCTTCCTTGTTTAAGGCCATTGGCTCTCATTGTCAAGATGGTAAGTTGTTACTAACGTTACTCAGAAATATACAAGGCCACTGGTCTCAAAGATGGACTACGTGTGTTGACTCATAAATAATTGATTTTTCAGAGGATGTATACATCTGTTTGATTTAACAAGCATAAAGGATAGCCAGCAGAGAAGCACATTTACTGTTCCACAACTAGTTACTTCGTCAATGTAACAAAATGGATGAATTTCCTGAATACGTGTTTTTGTTTTCTCGATTTAAATCTACTTACAAGTCAAGTTGCGGATTATCATTTGGCACAAAGTTAAACAATATAGCTTTTAGAAATGCTTTCGGTTTGGAATTTGATTTTAAATAAAGCTGTAATTTATACATTTAGACCATCGCCTTTGTAACATTGACGTAAGTCGTCAAAGTAACATACATTATTAATTTAATGGACTTTCGTCAAAGTAACAAAATCAAGGAACTAAATATATGAATTGCAACTTCAGTAACAAAACAAATTCCAAAATCGAAGAAACTTATTAAAGAAAGACTATATTTTCAAGCTTTGTGCCAAATTATTATCTGCAACTTGACTTATAAGTAGGTTTAAATCGAGAAAACAAAAAACTTGTTACCAGGAAGTTCATCCATTTTGTTACGTTGACATTCCGTCAAAGTAACTAGTTGTGGACAATTGTGGAACTGTGACATTTGAAGAAATGTTCAAATCCACACATTTCCTCTGCAACTGTGACAACTAACAAGTCATTTTGACCTCTGGCAATAGTTGACACATATTCATTATTGAATTGATCAATCATTTGTAGTAAGTTTACATGAATCCATGAATCTAACTAGATGAGTTCACATGCATACATGTTACCACCTATCATTTGTTACAGTCAACGATCTCGGAGACAAGTTTTTATTTAATACGCAAGATAAGCTTTCCAATGGTGAATGTTTGACAAACTATTTTAAATCATAACGGAAAACTGAACTTGATATTCCTATTCTGCGAAAATATGTTGACTTTATTAAAGTTACATGCGTTACTTGTATTTATATGCTGGACGTCTGATGTAGTCTTTTTACGCTCCTTTTAATAAGTGATGATGAAATTGTTGTCAACATGCATCTCTTCTAATTGGCGGTAGATTAAAGTGAGTTGTGTAATAAAAAAATGTGGCGTTCAACTTAGGGGTGCATGGAAAAGACCGACCACCGGCCAGTCAATCTCCACGCTAGGGTCCAAAATCCTTGATCGGTCTTTTTAACCTCATTAATTTAGCATAGGGTGTTGATATGGTACGGCCATTGTAATCTAAGGTTTCTGCAAGTGACATCAATTAAGTAGCAATTTTTCAACGTACTTGCATCTGATCACTCTTCAGCACAATTGGTTTGAAAATACATATCAATATATTTTATACCACCTACTCGTGTATACTAAAAGATACTAAATCACTATAAGAGCATATTTTCAATGAACGTTTTTGCAAGGAGACGTTTAACAAGTGACCAGAGTTCATTATTGGTTATGTAACAGAAGCCAGTTGTGAAATACCGTGTTCCGATTGACTTGAATTGGACACATATGGCCTAGCTATGTGAATGTGGAGTCAATAAATGTGTTTGGTCAGTGGATCCACCCATTACTGAAGATATAAATCGGTAAACCTTGCTTCCTGTTTCACCAATCAAAAAATAAAAATATTATATTCCTCTGAACTGTTTTTTTATTCATAACCAACTGCTGTATTCAATTTAACATGAAATTCAAAATTGTCCATGTTTGCAGTGGCCCAATCAGGTGATTGTTTATTTGCCCAATCAGGTGATTGTTTATTTCTTGCTTTTGCCTTTGCCCTTGGTAGCCTTGGCCTCAGCTTTGGGAGCAATCTGTAATTATAAACAGAATTTCATAAAAAATATTGCAAAATCATCTCAAAGGTTTTGAAGTGCAAATTTCGCATGCCTGTGTTCTACTGCACTTTATCACCTCATATACTTTATTTAAGTTCAAAATTCCAACAGTTGCAAGAGTTTCTCAGTAAATCAGAAAGCTCGCACATCATAAAAATCAGAAACACGGACCAATGGAGATGGTTAAAATCATCATATTTACTGAGAAAAAATTAATTGGTGAACAAAAATATCATCACTGATCTAAGAAGTTAACAATAATATGATATACAAAATGTGTAGAGGATAAGGACAAGACAAACTGATAATTACACAAAAAATATATTTTAACTTACTCCACGACGTTTGTCAGTTGCCTCCTGTCTAGCCTTCTTGCGAGCCTCCTGGGTTAGAATGGCGTTCCTCTTTTCCACAGCTGCGTAAGGGTTGAGACGTAACATGGAACGGATATTCTTAAGAGGATTCTTCTTAATAATCTTTCTTGTGTTGCTTCTCCTACAATAAACAATCGAACAAATAAAGGTTGGCTATCATTAAAAATAAATAGGCACTGTTGATAAATTAGTGAATTCTCAGTACATCAGAAAGCTCGCACATCACTTGAATCAGAAACACGGACCAATGGATATGGTTAAAATCATCACCTATACTGAGACGCTATAATTTGTAATACATTGAATATAACATGTTTTATCTTATCTAGATTGACTTGTTAACTTACTTAGGAGCTCTGATGGCACTTTGTATTTCTTCACTTTTAAGAAGTCTGGACAAATCACTATTAGTCATCTTAGGCATGGGAAGACTGAAAATAAAATAGAAAGAATCATTGTTTATAATAAAATGTTGATGTAGAACAAGCACACAATGTTGATATGATGGCTGCTTTTAGATGAAAAGGCTACTTTGATTTCCTAACATCAGGAATATGCAGTATCCAATTTCACCCAACATTCACACTATAATACTCATGAATGAAATAAATGAAAATAATGAATATTTCTAAAAAAAAAAAAATGAAATCAATCAGACCAAACATTACACTTGAAATTAACTTACTTATAACCATTCTTTTCTTTGGATGGTACCCTCCATGTACCATACAAAGCATCCAATTTTTTAAAAGCAGACTCGGTCCAAATACAGAAACGTCCGACATGACCTCCAGGAGCTATTTTTAAAAGGTTCAATCTGCTGACATTTATAAGAGTGATACCTACAATAAATTTTAAAGAATTAATAATAAAATAAAAACAAGGCACAGACGTGAACAATATCGTACCTAAAACACAGCAGTGTGAGTGAAGAATTCAGGCAGAAAATCCAAAATGGCCACCTTAAATTTTACCCAGAATGCCCAAAAACTAATCAGTTCTTAACTTTGATACGTAGAAACATCCCTGAAAATTTCAGATGAATCCGTCAAATGGTTTGGCTGGAAACCTGGACACAAGTCTTAAAAGTGAAGATTTTAGGACGGAAAATTCAAAATGGCCACCTTAAAATTTACCCAGAATGCCCAAAAACTAATCAGTTGTTAACTTTGATATGTAGAAACATCCCTGTAAATTTCAAATGAATCCGTCAAATGGTTTGGCTGGAAACCTGTAGACAAGTCTTGAAAGTGAAGATTTTAGGCAAAAAATCCAAAATGGCCACCTTAAATTTTACCCAGAATGCCAAAAAACTAATCAGTTCTTAACTTTGATACGTAGAAACATCCCTGAAAATTTCAGATGAATCCGTCAAATGGTTTGGCTGGAAACCTGTAGACAAGTCTTGAAAGTGAAGATTTTAGAACGGAAAATCCAAAATGGCCACCTTAAAATTTACCCAGAATGCCCAAAAACTAATCAGTTCTTAACTTTGATACGTAGAAACATTCCTGAAAATTTCAGATGAATCTGTCAAATGGTTTGGCTGGAAACCTGTAGACAAGCTGAAAAGTGAGACGCCGCCTGGCGCCTGTCAAGCCGACGACAATTTCATACCTTTATTAGGTACGATAAAAAGATCGAGTTAGGAGACAGTAGCGTTAAGCAAAGTTACATTCAAGAAAACTAGATTAGATCCAGAGTAAATCCTGATGTTCGATAATGTTTAATTAATGTCGGGAGGTATGATTAGATGACATCCTAAAATTAGTTTCACAAAAAGGCAATAGAATGAGACTAAATTATCAAATGGGTTTAAAAAATGAATTGATTTGAAAAGTTAAGTCTCTCAAATGACAACTTCTCAGGAACAATAATTATATTCAAATAGTCTCTTTACCTGGAATATTACGGAAAGCTCTGCAAATACCATTATCCTTTTCATAGATTACAAGGGGTCCCCTTCGTTGGATACGTCTTCTGTTCCTCATTTTACCCTTACCAGCACGGAATCTTTTTGAGGAAACAACCTACAAAAAAATTATTTACAATGATATATTTTACTAGTATATCCAGGGGTTTCATTAGCAGCATGTAACAGGCGATTTTCAACTTTTCCATGTTAAAATTTATGATTTCCATTAATTTTGCCTGTAATTTTCATTTATCTAGCCTGTTATGAGAAATTCTAGTGAAACCCTGATATCATAATATGCTAGGCTAACAGACAAAATCACTGCGCAATATTAAAACATGAATTAACACAAAATACTCAGTAAATCAGAGAGCTCGCACATCACTTGTCAGAAACACGGACCAATGGAGATGGTTAAAATCATCATTTTTACTGAGATTAGCTATCAGTGTAAACAATGTAAGACAAATCTACCAGTGAAATTTGTTTAAAGAATTTGATTATTAACTTCATAATATGATATTGGTACATCAAAAGATCCTATTAAAAAATATTTCATATCTGCATACATGTACATTTTCATCAA
This sequence comes from Owenia fusiformis, assembly GCA_903813345.2. Taxonomy (NCBI): domain Eukaryota; kingdom Metazoa; phylum Annelida; class Polychaeta; order Sabellida; family Oweniidae; genus Owenia; species Owenia fusiformis. Next base: position 15,823,611 of record CAIIXF020000007.1, on the reverse strand, counting down.
TATACCTTTTGGATGTCTGGCCAGGCCTTTAGTTTTTTCAAGACTTGAACAGCTTCTTTGGTCTTCTTTAATTCCTCAATCTTGTCACTCATGACCAGAGGTACTTCAGGGATCTGTTCAATTCTGTGACCTAAAACAATCAACAATAATCATTACTATTTGTGCATTTTAGAGGTTTTACCCCACTTTGTACTGGAATCCAGGTAATAAATACAGCACTGGATACAACAAACTGTAACTAATAGAGTCATTTCATCCATTTTGACAGTAATTTACTATTGAACTGAAGTGTAAGGGAACAATTACACAGGCAGCTATGTTAGAAACACACCTTTGGACATAACAAGAGCAGGGACACCGCTGGCAGCAATGGCAGAGCAGATGGCGTATCTTTTCTGGTTGACATTGATGCGTCTGTGCCAGTTTCTCCAGGTTTTAGTTGGGGCAAACATACGTCCACCACGGCACATGTTGCCAAAAGCACCCTGACCAGATCTGTGGGTGCCACCACCTCGGACACGGGGGATACGAGCAACAGCACGACCTGTACCCCAAGATTCAGCAGATGTCTGGTGACCTGAAAAAAAGATAATCTAATTATATAACAAGTAAAAGCAATAGGTGATGAAAAAGACCTAGTATAACAGAAATGTCACACATCACATCATTAACTCATCATTATTATGGAGAAATAAATCCTTGTTAGTCAACCTACCAGCAAGTTTGTTTACAGCATATGGCTGTCTGCTGTTCTTCCTTATCTGGTTATGAACAAAGCTGACAATGTCAGGTCTGATCTGTGCCCTGAAGACTGCTGGCAGAGTAATGTTGGTGCCTGTAGCTTCATTCTTCTCTGAATAAACGGTGATCAAAGGCCTGGCAGCCTGGAATAGAAAGAATGTTATGAGCCTTCGTAATATATGTGATAAATTAGATGAATCTTTCTGACTGAGCAAAGTGATATCATCAACTGATTATATATTCCACACTAAGAGATTTTTTGGTCGCGTACTGTGAATTCCAATGACTGGGTTAGACTAGATCTATTTTACACATAAAAAGTTTGCCTCGCTTTTAGATCCAACAAATTCTCATCTTCACTTGTTCAAATGGGGAGGGTAATTTTCAATACGCCTTACTCAATAATATTCTGTTGAAAATCTGAAAGGCTATTCTATCTGTTATGATTGTTGAATATGGACTGTGAGAGGGTTGACATGAGCAATCAAGGAGTGTCAGGTTCGGACCTAACAATCGGTTGCAATATTTGAAAGTGCGTGCCACGTGCCTCACATGGGCCTACATGATGAGATAAATATTCGGCACCAAATAGTACAGTAAAAAGTGAAAACAAGCTTCCTAATTTAGGTAAGACATATAGATAAGGATATGCGGCGTTGATATGAAACACAAATTTTAATCTTAGACACATTATATAGGATAAATTACCATATTTTTCGTCAGACTTTATGCGACGACCTCTCAGCAAATAAAATGGCGGAAAAAGAAAGTAGAACCTATGCGGACTAATATTTGAAAAATAAATATCCCTCTTAGCTAATTATACAAGTGCTATTTCTTTGATGTAACATTTGATTCAATAGGATAGATCGATTTGCACTATGTATGAGATGCCAAACTTTTGATTTTTCTATAGTAAATCTAAATTATGTTCTATCGCGCCTTGAGATTTTTTACCAACTTCCTTTGAAATGTCAAAGGTCAATGTCGAAAGAAAATTCAAAAAGTTCAAAAACTCTCGCTAGATTCATATATGTTGGACATTGCGGTGAATCTTTAGTGATGCCGTCAATTGAATTAATTGAACTCAGTGATTTATTTACCAGGTGAGTACCTATCTGTCAGTGGTAATGAGAAATCAGGAAAACGTCATTTTGGCGGCAAATTAGAAAACATTTTCAAGATTTTGTTTCAATCTTTTCAATAATGATAAATTAGATGAATCTTTCTGACTGAGCAAAGTGATATCATCAACTGATTATATATTCCACACTAAGAGATTTTTTGGTCGCGTACTGTGAATTCCAATGACTGGGTTAGACTAGATCTATTTTACACATAAAAAGTTTGCCTCGTTTTTAGATCCAAAATTCTCATCTTCACTTGTTCAAATGGGGAGGGTAATTTTCAATACGCCTTACTCAATAATATTCTGTTGAAAATCTGAAAGGCTATTCTATCTGTTATGATTGTTGAATATGGACTGTGAGAGGGTTGACATGAGCAATCAAGGAGTGTCAGGTTCGGACCTAACAATCGGTTGCAATATTTGAAAGTGCGTGCCACGTGCCTCACATGGGCCTACATGATGAGATAAATATTCGGCACCAAATAGTACAGTAAAAAGTGAAAACAAGCTTCCTAATTTAGGTAAGACATATAGATAAGGATATGCGGCGTTGATATGAAACACAAATTTTAATCTTAGACACATTATATAGGATAAATTACCATATTTTTCGTCAGACTTTATGCGACGACCTCTCAGCAAATAAAATGGCGGAAAAAGAAAGTAGAACTTATGCGGACTAATATTTGAAAAATAAATATCCCTCTTAGCTAATTATACAAGTGCTATTTCTTTGATGTAACATTTGATTCAATAGGATAGATCGATTTGCACTATGTATGAGATGCCAAACTTTTGATTTTTCTATAGTAAATCTAAATTATGTTCTATCGCGCCTTGAGATTTTTTACCAACTTCCTTTGAAATGTCAAAGGTCAATGTCAAAAGAAAATTCAAAAAGTTCAAAAACTCTCGCTAGATTCATATATGTTGGACATTGCGGTGAATCTTTAGTGATGCCGTCAATTGAATTAATTGAACTCAGTGATTTATTTACCAGGTGAGTACCTATCTGTCAGTGGTAATGAGAAATCAGGAAAACGTCATTTTGGCGGCAAATTAGAAAACATTTTCAAGATTTTGTTTCAATCTTTTCAAAGTTTTTGATTCTTCATTTATTGAACAAATTTTCAAATATTTTGCCTAGCCTAAAACTGGCTTAAAAAGGTTAGATTCTAGATCTACAGGCACATGCGGACCCAGAGACTTGACATGAAAGTGAGTGTGCAGAGGAGGTTGGTACATAGTTCAACAAGTTAAACCCAATTCCACGGCTTTCATTTATAATCTGAGTGTTCTTGTTGCCGTGGTTGGGTTTAACTTCCGTGCTATGCTTTCATTGGTTGCAAATTCTCACTATCAGTTATTAGTAAAACGCGCATTGAATTCTATGCGCTGCCATAGGCCATCATTAAAAAAATTTGCATCAAGGGCCGAATAGGCACGGATGTTAAACCTAGGGCGGGCCACACGAAATGTCAGATAAGAAATAAGGCCCAGACTAGGTTTAACTTGTTGAACTAGTTGGTACAGTGCTCACCATAAATAAATGACACCTGGATTTGCTGAAGTGAGGATTTCCCATGTTGAAAGAAGAGAATTTTCAAGAGAAAACTTAAGGGATGTGTATCTAGACATCATTGGAAAGTATGAAGTCTCAAATCACCATGGTCCGGAAATGGGGACAGAAAATTCAGGTGTCATTTATTTATGGTAAGCACTTTTTAGAAGAAACAGCTTCTGGCAGATCATTTATTAATGCAAGGTACACAATGCTCCCAAAACTGTCCATTTAGGTACCTCTGATGTCACTGGGGCAAATTTTGCCTTTTCGCCATAGGGACTACAATGTGTTGTCTATGACGATTTCCTTGATCCAAGCATGAGTAGAACCTCTGACACCATGAAACTCAAGTTTATATTGTAGCCATCTCCGTGGGAGACTATCAGAAGCCTTTGAGAAAGCAAAGAATATTGCATCAGCTTGATCTTCATTATTCATTTCTCATGTAAGGTTGTACATGGCTATAGGAAGCAGGGACGAAAAGAGAGACAGTTTGTGCAAACTTCAGGAATGTTACTATTTTTGCTATTGTCTGGTCCTATAGCTTCACTTGGCTTTAAGTTGTGATCTCATATTTTGTAACTTTCTTCTGCAGGTTGTGTGGGGCTGCTAAAGATGTCACCACAGCATTAACTTGGGAGGTAAGTATTGTTTTCACAGATTGATTTTAGAGTTAAATTAAATCTGAGTATTAAAACAATTTACATCGAACTGCATTCAAATGATAAAGTTATACAATATTAATTGAATGCTAAATAATCTAATTGAAAGTCAAATGTCACTCACTAAGCAATATCAGTATTATATGTTAAAATTGAATTATTAAGTCACCACCAAAAAGTGGTGACATATTGTCATGGTCTCCGTTTTTTGTGACGGTGGTTGGCGATTGGCAGTTGGTGGTTGGCATCTGTAACAATTCTTAAAACTTCCAATAACTTAACAAATACCGTTTAAACTGACTTCAGAAGTTCAAATCTGACTTCATATTTAAGATGTGACCTTCGTTGAAGTTTTCAAGGTCAAAAAAGGTCAAAAAGGTCTTTTTTCAACTTCAAATTGACATTTTTTCAAAATCATCTACAAAATATCAGAAGTTCAAATCTGACCTTAGATTTGAGAATTGACCTTCATTGACCTTCTCAAGGTCAGAAAAATGTCAAAAATGTCTTTTTTCAACTTGCTTCAAATTGACCAATTTTTTTTCAAAATCATCTACAAGTTATCAGAAGTTCAAATCTGACTTTAGATTTGACCTTCATTGACCTTCTCAAAGTAAAAAAAGTTCAAAAAGGTCTTTTTTCAACTTGCTTCATTGACCAATTTTTTTTCAAAATCATCTAAAAGTTCTCAAAAGTTCAAATCTGACTATAGGTTTGACCTTCGATGACATTCTCAAAGTCAAAAAAATATTTGACCATCAATGACCTCCTCAAGGTCAAAAAGGTCTTTTTTCAATTTGCTTCGAATTGACCAATTTTTTCAAAATCATCTACAAGTTCTCAGAAGTTAAAATCTGACTTTAGATTTTAGATTTCACCTTCAATGATCTTTTCAGGGTAAAAAATGTCTTTTTTTCAACTTTTCAAATTGTCAAATTTTTTTTCAAAATCATCTACAAGTTCTCAGAAATTCAAATATGACTTAGATTGAACTACATGTACTTATATTGTGAGCAACTAGGTGGTGACATTTTGTCGTGTTAATGCCTTCCTTATATTAACTTATTTTAACTTGCAGAATATTGAGTTGGCTGTTTCTACTAGTGAATTTAACAAAATTGTTGAAGATGTTCTTCCAAAGGATTCAGATTATATCTTTGCTCAGTCAGTGCATGAGGTGAGTATATGTTCTATATACACTGTATGTACCTGTACATGGAAAACACAAGAAACAACACTTGAAGTAGAGTCTATTAAATCAACCAATGAAATCTATATATATTTTTTCAACTTCAACACAAACAAAAACTGAAAATTTATAATGGACTTTTAAATTGCTAATATTTTCCAAATTACATAATGTTATATACCAGGTTCATGTTACATACATCACAAAACAAGAATGTACGAGTACATTTATAGCGAGGTGATATGAAATAATTTTAAGTGCTTCAAATATTATTTTGAGATAAAAGAATAACTCTGATAGACCCATCATCATCAGGCTTGTAGCCAGCTTTTTCAAAGGGGGTTCAGTTTTTAAAAAATCCAGGGGGTTCAGGTTTTGGCCCAAATCACTTGAAAGGTGCTCAAAATGGTGTCTTTGAAATAATTTTTGGCAAGGTGTGTTCGCTCAAACAAGTTCAATCATTTTTTGACCAATCTTTTTCATTTAAGCATCATCCTAATATTTTTGCCAAAATTGCATATGTACATGTATTAAGTCTTCATTCAATCAGAGAGGAATGCAAGATAACTCAAAGAGAATACCACATACACACACAACGTTCTTAGCATTCAAGCAAGTAGGTCCTGCACCCACTTTAAATATTGAAAATAGTATTGCAGTAACTTGAAAACCTCTTTGCACCTATATTAAAGGACAACTGAAATAACTTTTCTCAACTTGCAGCTACAAAAACGTTGTTTTCTCCATTGTAACCCCAACGTAGAGTTCTTGCGATAGCCATTATAAAATAAATGTTACATAACTGCTAACGGTCATAGATAACGAAATAAAACTAACTGATTAATCAAATTGGCCCCCACGTGATTAGTAACGTCATATACAAAATATAGCTTTGGTTTATTGGTTTCTTAGTAATCACAACGTCACGGCAACCATAGGATTGTTGTGTAAACTAATAACAAAACATTTCGGCATTATGACGTCATGATCCAATGGACCAAGACGGGCCATGTGGGGACCAGTGAGAGATCACGTGGGGGCCAATAACGTCACAACCAATTCGAATATTGCTTATTAAGCAGCTAATAACGATCGTTAGAGTAAAATAATTTCCACACTACTGATGAGAAAACATGTCCAAATACATCTATCAAAAAATTATATTGATTCCTTTTAGGTTAAAAATACCATTTCATATCTGCTTTAATCTTGAAAAAAATCATGAAAATATGGTTTATTTTGACCAATTTCAGACAAAATTCCAGAAATAACTTTATTGGGATATACAATTCCAGGGTAGACACTCCAAATATGTAGTCATGATGGCATCAAGACGTTCATACACTTTAATATAAATGCTCTAAAACTGTAAAATGATTGTACATTTCAGTATGATTCAAATGCCTCACCAAGGACAGAGAGGACTAATGGGTATGGTAAAGCCAGGTTTCCAAGTGGAGATGACACCACCTTTGATCAAGGAGGTTCTCCTTTGAAACTACAAGACTTTGGCAATAATCATCTTGACGATTCAGAACATTCAAATGCAGGTGACTCAAGTACACGTGGCGTTAGATGTAGAGGGGTCTCTGCTTTGCAAGCAAGGTACTGTAACTCAAAATGCAAGCACATGCACTGCCAAAAGTAAAACTTCGAAATAATTTTTAGAATTTTATTTCATGTTTATCCTGATAAATTCTTCTGGGACAATGTGAGAACAAAAAATGAGCAACAAAGATTTATAGCAAGTATTATGCATATTATATTATCTACTAAATAACACTCTGCAGTTATTTGTTGGATGAAATTGAAGATAATACACAGGCCCGTAGCCAGGATTTGCCAAGGGGGGGTTCACTTTTTGAAAATTCCAGGGGGTTCACTTGTGACAATTTTGGTCCAAAAATGGCCAAAATCACTTAAAAAGTGCTCAGAATGGTGAAAAACTGCATGATTTTGAAAGAACCCCCCCCTGGCTATGGGCCTGATATATGAGTCAGTATGTTGATCTTGATTTTGGTGATGTTGATTTCTCTTATATTGGAATCATGTTATTGCACTAACAGCCTTTTCGTGTTTCTCTTTCAGAAACCTAGTATCTGCTTATAGTATGTGGAATAACCCATATATGGGTGAGACAGTGGAGAACCCCCTCCCACTCTGGGTGGTCTGTGATGGTAGAGAACCAGAATGTATTGCATACATGGGGTGCCATATAGGACAAGGGACTGATCAGTTCACTTGTAAAACATACATAGTTACTGCTGAAGGTAAGTAAGATCTATGTGTTTGGACTCATTTTCAAAAAATGGCATTGTTTTGTGAAAATCTAGAAATTTGAACATTTTTAGAAAGAGCAAGGTACAATGTACATGTATTAGACCTAGAAAGCCAATTTTTATTATCCCATCGAACGAAGTTCGGAGGGATATAGGGAATGCCTCCGTCCGTCCGGGCAATAACTCAAATATCGTTGGCCCGATTTTGTTCATATTTTGTACACATATACCCTATGGGAGTAGAAGTTCTGCTCGAAAGCCGATTTTCAAAATGACCGCTCATTTCAAAATGGCGGCCATTTTAGTGACGATTTTACAGTAATTTAGGTGCAATATGTAAAACTGTAATAGCAATATGTTTTAAATGTAAAAAATATGGCAGCCATCTTGAAAAATGGCGGCATTTTCTCAACATTTTATGATTTTTGCTGTAACTCAAAAAATAGTGGAGCGATTTTGTTCATATTTGGTATGTGAATACTATAAGCATGGCACACTGTCTGTTTCTAATGACGCTTTTGGTAGAAGGTGGCCATTTTGAAAAATGGCCGCCATTTTAACATATTTTACTATAACTCGAAAAGTAGTGGAGCGATTTTGTTCATATTTGATATTTGAATACTTTAAGCATGGCACATTGTCTAATAAAACTTTGGGGAGTAGTCGGCCATTTTGAAAAATGGCCACCATTTTTATGTGTGTTATTTTACAAGTACATGTGTGATTTTTCAAAAATTTTAGAGGTGGCTACTTAAAAGCATATTATTTCTTCTGATGGCAACTTGGCTAGTGAGCAACCATTTTGAAAATGGTGGCCTTTCTGGTGTGTTGTTTTATGATATTTGCGCTTCGTTTGTAAAAATGCAAGCCATTTCTGTTCGATGGGATTCGCTACGCTTTGGCGTTGCCGTTGTTCTGGTTAAAATCTCCTTAAAATGCTTATAGGCTGTACAGTCCACATGTGTATGGTGGATAATTTTAGGTTACATGTAGACTTGCAGCGGTTGCATTAGCAGCAGGCAACAGACGATTTTCACCGGTTGTTTTCACAAAATCACCTGTTGTTTTTGGGGCTTTTTCAACTTTTCCATGTTAAATTTATGATTTCCATTTATTTTGCCTGTTGTTTTCATTTATTTAGCCTGTTGTGAGAAATTCGAGTGAAACCTCTGTGTTGTGTTTTTGAATTTAGAAACATGAAGTCTGATGTAGATTGTTGTTTCCAGGAGCTTTCATAGAACAGAATCTGCCACAATTTGCTGCAATAACAAAATTCCACAACCTTGGGGGCAATAATAACAATGTAAGTTATACATGTAGGTAATACCTAAATGGGTAAAACTTGTTAGATGTAATATACTTTATACCAATAATCTGTACATTATTTGTATCTTTTTAACAGATGTAATATTTAACCCATAACAAAATGTCATATTATTTTTATGAAAAGCATCGAGGGAAGGGACTTGTTTAGTTTATCCTATACTGTAAAGCATGTTTTCTCTAAAGCTAATGGTTTGAATCGTGAATTTTGCAAACAGCAAATTAATCATTTTACCATTGATATCATGTTGTGATGCAGCAGTGGGAGACTTTAAATTTGTGAAAATTGCATGGATGAATAAAACACCTTTTACAGTTTTTGTGTCATGATGCTCTGATACTTTGTATTTTTAAGATAAGAGAGTAAGAAACATGTAAACATTTTACAAAAGATAGAGTTTGATTAAGTATAGAAAATACAGAGAGAGGTGCACATTCATTCACATACTGTAGTTTGTCTTTCTGAGAGGTTTTTTGATTTTATTGTAGATTAAAACTAAATGTTCTGTGGAATATGACCTATTTGGTAATAATAGCAATGAACTAATCCTAGACCAGGCAACTCAACAAAGCTTTGGTACAATACAAGTAGCCTGGGATAAGGTCACCAATATGCTTCAAAGACCCCCAATGGACTCCACGGCAACTGCTGTAAGTTTTACTTTGTATTAAATGTTGCTATTTGAGCAACTGAATGTTTTGAACTAAAAAAATGCTAAACCAATCGTCTCCCCTCATACCCTGGGCCTCATACATTATTTTTTGGTTCCCTTATATTTTAATAGTCCCTACTCTCTTCTGGTGTATTTTATTCTGTTGTAGTTGCTGTCTGTGGTATCAGGAGATAAGAGAAGTACAGCATACTCATTGTACAAGGAACTCACCATACTTCAGGTAAGTGCTGTTAAATAAAAGCCAGCCCAGAATAACTTCAAATAAAATCAATACAATTACATGCACAAAATGTTGTCTGAAAGCAAATCATGTCAATTCTGTTAATTTTTTATATATATTTTATTTTAGGGGTTTTACCAAGGTTTAAATGAAGAGGGTGTATCATGGGCAAAACAACAGCCAAACAAATCAACAATAAGGAATCTCAAGCAGCTTATAGAAGGTACTATAGTTTAATACCATACATTGTAAATATTCATCTTAGCCTTGTAAATATTATAAGGTAGTTTGCTTTGAAATTCTCATTTGAAAATGGAAGAAAATTTTTAAGACTTCGAAGAATTCGAAGAAAATTTTTAAGACTTCAATACTCATACATGTATATGGCTAAAATGTGAAATATAAAAAAAATGTACTGTTCCTCTAGGTTTAAAGAGTAGTGACAACCTGAAACCTGAACAAGAAAATGAGAAGGAAGATACAGAGCTTGACTCTGCAGTACTCAAGAGGATTACCCTGGAAGGACGTAAAGATCTGGACTTCACTGACAGACTCTGGGATGTCCTCATAGGTGAGCTCATACACTTTGGAAGGATTTTAGTGTTGTTTTCCATTTGATTTATTATACACATACATATAACAAAAACAGCATATACATGTCATATTTTACTCTCATTATTGGCAGGATTCAAAACTACCCTCTCAAAATGTGTTGCTTAATTATTATACCATGTTCGCTGTGCGATTATATTTGTATAACCCCATTTCCTTTTTATCTTGTTTCAACAATCATTTAACCCATAAAGCCATAGATATTTATTTAAATTTGATTAATTTTTTGAAGAAATGTTTATTATCCCATAGCATACTAAGGAATATTGATTTGTTTTCTCAGATTGTACATCTTATGTTGAACTGGTGGACTGTTTGAACTATGTTCTTAAGGCACTGAGGTCTGGGGACTTGCAACCCATGGTAGGAACAACAGAATGAACTGTACTTTCAAATAAACTCAAAATTAAAAAAAGAGATCAAATATCTGTACCTAATTATGGTCAACTGAATTAAATTAATCCTGGAATAAAATACAATAACAAAATTTCAATAGTTGACTTTATAGATAACATTGACCTTAATGAAGTAGTTTGAAAACGTTAGGTTCACAATACTTACAGAATTAAATAAAGGCTTTGTTCAAGACAACATGTATGATTTCAGTATGTCTTACAATACATATATCTTTTATCTGTAGGTTCATAAAACGAACAGAACTAGTCTTGCTAAACTTGTACAAGACTCTTACTACAATGAAATAGTTCTACCAACTTTAGAAGGAGACAAGCCACTTCAGATGCTTGTTGAAATAGGCATTGAAAAACTGAGGCAAGATTATATAAGCATATTTGTGGGTGAGTATAATTCTGGTCTTGAATGTATTGGAGATAAAACATTGAAAAAATAAAGGTTATTTAATGGGAGGGATGGAATAGGGATTTTATTTTGAGGGAAAATATCATTGACCGAGGGCGACAGCCTGAGTGTCAATATGATATTTTCCTTGGCCAATATCATATTTTCTTGAGGATTCCATCATGACCATCAATAACCTATTTATTCCATAATATTTTTCTGAAACTTTTTTGTACAAATTTTCCAAATTCCTGGGTGCAAGAATAGATGACTTCTGCCTTTGGTTCAACATATTTTCACATTCTCAGATTAGATGGCTCCAGGGCTGTTTATTTTAATCACTGAGTGAAAGATCACTGAGTAACCACTTATCATATATGCATTCACAGGAAAGGAGCTCGCAATGATGAACAATCTTGAGTGTTTCATAAACAAGAGCCTAAGCTTGAAAGATCAGCTGATGAGCCTTGAGAAGTTACACAATACATTAGAGCTGGTTGTTACACTGAAGACCTTCATCAATCTTCCCCAACAGTCCCTAAGTATAGCAGCAAGGTAGGGAACTCTCACATCTTCATATTTCTCACTGCTCTGTCATTGTCAGTTTATTGTGATGTCATATCTTTTTGACCAAAGTCTGAGAATGTCTCTAAGAAAGTCATGAATGTATTCCTCAAAACCCTTTGTCCACAATTTTTGTGAAAGCAATATAAATTGACAATAGATAAATGAGCCAAGCCACAGGAAAAGGGGTCTGATCACAGATTTTTTCAATATTCTGATTTTTTGTTTCTTTTAAAAAGCACAGAGCACCTTTCAAATGAGCCATGGCTTATGTCTTAACAATTTTTTTCCTAGCATATAAGACCAAAAAGTCGGATTTGAATTTGGCACATTTTTCTCTTAATCTTGGGCACATGTTTGGCTCTGTAGCACAATTTTAATTTTTGTCATAAGACCGGTTTTCCAATGGCCAGGCTCAAATATTGAAAATACACAGCTTGATTTTATACTAACAGATCATCTTTTAGGAGCTCTTGCACTGTTAATGTGTCATGTTAAAATATTGCGGCATTCACTGCTCAATCTTTAAATGTACTGTATGCAATTTTGACATTGTCCCTTCATGTATGTTTATACTGTATAAGTGGCAATTTGGCCTAATCATTTGATTTGTGTATTACCTAATTTCTGCCAGTTTTGAAAAATTAAATGTAGGAAATATAATCTATAGTGTTATCCAATGGGAGGTTTCTTGTCATTAAGAAAATTAAAACTAGGAAAATGATAAAATTTTACGATTCGGCAAATTAACCACTCAGAATAAATACCATTTCATTCTTCATGTTACAGAGAGGCTCTTTACCACTTCCAGAACAATGATGTTCACCCAAAACATATTTTTAGAGTCCCAATAAAAAGTAATCAGGTTGGAGATAAACTCGAAAGGTATTTATATAGTTTTTTAGTTCACTTATTAAATCAAGGTTGGCAATTATCAGTATCCAAGATGTATTATTTATTTACTAGTATTTAAGTGTGCCCAAAAATACAATACATGCAAATGCAATGCAGAAACTCAAATTCTAGTTCATTCAATTTTTCAGTGGAGTTAAATCCATTCTTGGAATTATGTCCATATACAGTATTTATTGCCTATAGTTAGTTTAAGTGGTACATTTGTACTTATATTGCATTCATTCAGAGAAGCATGCATTAAAAGTGGCGAGCAATAAGACCTACCATTTAAAAGCTCTGGACGTTCTTATAGAATTATCCTTCTACATGAAAATGTTTCAGCTTACAGCCCAGATTCTGGCAGGCAGAGATCTGTAGTGAGGAAGATGGGGAGAAGGTCCATACCATTGTCCACATCAGTAACACACCGTCTGTCAGTCATGTGCCCATGGAAAAGCCAGGTATTTTGAATAAGCATTCAATTCATGCACCATTCAGGGGGTGAGGTTTTGACATGGTATTCCATCATTAAAGTAGTGACTTTTGATATGCATATTTCTTGTAATCAGAATTTGGACTTTTTACCAACTATTGCTCCCAGAGTTTGGACTTGACTCTCTGGGTTGCTCCCTGCCTGGGGAGTTTGACAACTCAATTTTTTCCCAACCCCTTCCAAAGGTCTCGCACAATTCTTTGAATAGTGCATATATTCATAAGGCATTTTAAAGGAAGCAACTTTTGGGAAAAATCATAAATAGTTTATATTTTAGGAAGGAGGGAGAGGGTCAATTTGAAACTTTGATAATTTTTAATTTTCTTTGAAAATGTGACTTCTTAGTTTGGTAGATTCACCATAGATCTCATGTAAAATCACCAAAAATTTAAATATATTTTGAATTGGACAGATAACATTTTTACAGGACATATTTTCATTTGTATGAGACACATAAGTTGTATGAAAATTGATCCACTGCTTAAACTGATGCATTAGCCATTTGGTGGTGAAACTGGCATCTGGGTTTTGAGGCATTAATTCTTAAGTTTTACTTACTTGTGAATGTGTTGATCATGTTTGTTCAATCAAAAAATGTTTCTTTTGATTTTTTGTTTTAAAAAATCATTTCTGTATGTTTTAAAAAATGTTTGTTTTCAGTGGATCAAGATGCTCCTCATTTCTACATCACGAAACTCTCAGAAAGTTTATCTGTCATGTGAATGGAGAGTATGTTGTATGTCTACTACACTACCCCATCCTTTAATAAGTGAGAGGACACAATTTACAATAAGAATTATTGAGTTTGTACCCCCTGACAGAGGATGAGAGATGAACTTAATGAGACAACCCCCTTCACACGAGAGGACAATGGGACCAACGGCTTCATGTCAGTTTTCCAGACAATTAAAGTGGGAGATCCAATATAATAGGACAATTCAAATTAAAATTCAACAGTAAGATTGCACACTGTTGTAGATCACAATCTCTTTCTTGTACCTGAACTTATAAGTTCCTCGGAAAATATGCTTGATGTTGAACATTATTCTTAATACAGTCAGAGACATATTAAATGATCTGGATTTCTGATACATGTATTGGCATTGTACAGTATGATCCATTTAGACAACATGAATATTTTGTATGTATAGGCTACAGGGTAGCCAAATAAAAATGTGAATTATTTATAAGATGTGTGTTGCAATGTGGTCTGTAGTCTTATATATTTAGTATTTCAATTTCCTTTTTAGAATAAACCTGCAGAAGAAAACAAATCATATATAACATAGACTAGAATGAAATTCAAAATGAAAACCAGTTTTTCACAAATGATTTTCAAGGGTGTGCGCCTCTTTGATGCCTAAATGAAATTTGATGAAGTTGGGCTTTAGACAAAGACAATTACTACAGACAAGATTAAAGGTCAGAAAATTCAAAATGGCCACCTCAACATTTATCCAGAATGATCAAAATCTTATCACTTAACTACATACCAAGAAACATCCCTTAAAATTAGAAATAAATCTGTCAAATAGTTTGCCTAGTAGAAACATATAGACAAGACTTAACAGACAGGATTTTAGGACAGAAAATCGTCATGGCTACCTTAACATCAAGAATGGTGAAAAGCTAGCCAGGTTGAGATTTTCATACAAAGAAACAGTTCCCCTGACAAGCACAGAGAAAATTAAGTGGGACGCCCATCTGCTAAACTGATAACAATATAATAGCCTAAATAGTGATGAATATCATACTTTTCACCTAAAAATTCAAAATGGCCACAAAGTAATTTACCCAGCATGCCCAGAACCTAATCAGATCTTAGCACTTGTCTGGTGTTGCATATTCAAGGAATTTCAATGACAAAATTGATTTATGTGGTGTCCAAGGCAACAATGAAGAACTCTGAAAATGTGCAATAACTGCAATAAATACAATTTTTTTAAATATCAATTTTTGATTTATTGTAATTCATAATATAAATATATAATTATTAGCAACTAAATCACTGTGATGATGAACTGAAATCCTCAGTTACAGTTATGAGTAATCAAAATGGACCAAGGATGATGACAATGTAAAGATATGATTTTATGATATCAAGTGAATTGAATTGAATGTCTTAATGTCCACAGTTTCATGTTACTGTACCTCACCCTGATTGTCATATGTATTGTATTTCACCCAATCTTGAGCAATTGGGGCAGACAACATGAAATCTGTTATAGCGAAGGATTCACAAAGGTTCAGGGCTTGTGGTGCAATCTGTCGGCACATTTCCGCAGCTTTTGGGTTGACCAATCGGCCAGTTTGAACAGAAATGATTTCATTGGTTATGAACTGTCCGAGTTGTTTCTCTATAATGTTCAATACGTAAAGGTTGTACAACTGACTCAGGATTTCTTTATTGCCACCTTCTGCTTTATCTATAACAGCTTTGAACTGTTCACTGATTAGGCGCTCCCCATAAGATCTTGCAGCGGCTTGGATGAGGTCGCTCTCTTGGTACATCCATGTCTCAAACATCCCTTCTTTCCCTGCTTTCTTCATCTTGGCTCCAAGGAACATGAACAGTGTCTGTTCACGCTTCTCCAAGCAATAGTGCAGGAATTCAGGGTCATCAAGGTTCTGCGTCTCGGGTGCACGTAATGCTTTAGGTTTGAACATGGTTAAGGCTTCTTTTGCTACTTTCTGCATGAGCACACTGTTGTCTCCCTCAGCTGTCATTGCAGCGTGTGCCAGGCCAATAAATCCCCCGAATCTATTACAAGAGAGATAGCCTTGTCCTCCACATCGTTCCCTTGCTGTTGAAGCCAGGTCTTCTACATTCCAGGAAGCTATGGGTTTAATGGCGCAACACATGGTGACAATCTCGGCATGTTCGCTGCCATCCTCATTCTGGAAGGCCCAGCGGTCCTTGATGTAGTCCAGCCCAAAGTTGATGGCATATGTGCTCGCCAGGAGGGGAATCATGGCACGCTGCTGCAGCTGGTAGTTCATAATACTGGTGTCTGATTGACCTGCAAATAGACATGTTCAATTTTAGACATCTGCAAAATCATGTTAAGTAAACTGTTGTGTTTGTGTTTGAAATAAGTTTGTTATTTGCAAAACGCACTAGTTAATTGACATACACTGTATTAAGGTGTACAGATGTAGAATAACAATTTTGGCTATCTGTTTATTTAAGGGACCTTATTTAGGCCATATTTTTCAGTTTTTATACAATATCAATATGGTTCTCTTAACATTCTTCTTATATTCTGTTGTTGTTTTTTCTGACTAAAAACAATATTGAATATTGTTCATATAAAGAAGACTTTACAAAATTTAATAGACAACAGCAACGCCAAACCGTAGCAAATCCCATCGAACAGCCATGGCTGGTATTTTTACAAACAAAGTATATAGCAAAAATGGCAGCCATTTTTCAAAATGGCCACTTTCTACCAAAAGTGTCATTAGACAGTGTGTCATGCTTATAGTATTCACATACCAAATATGAACAAAATCGCTCCACTACTTTTCGAGTTATAGTAAAATACGTTTAAATGGCGGCCATTTTTCAAAATAGCCACCTTGCACCAAAAGTGTCATTAGACAGTGTGCCATGCTTATAGTACTCACGTATCAAATATGAACAAAATCGCTCCACTACTTTTCGAGTTACAACAAAAATCATAAAGTAACGAGTAAAGGCCGCCATTTTTAAAGATGGCTGACATGTGCTTCTTTAATATCCACATTTCTAGCTTTACTAATGTGCTATATAATTTTTTACATTTAAAACATATTGCTATTACAGTTTTACATATTGCACCTAAATTACTGTAAAATCGGCACTAAAATGGCAGCCATTTTTAAATGAGCGGCCATTTTGAAAATTGCCTTACGAGCGAACTTCTACCCCCATAGGGTATATGTACAGTATACAAAATATGAACAAAATTGGGTCAATGGTATTTGAGTTATTGACCGGACGGACGTACGGACGGTACATACGTACGTCCGGAAGGACAGACGGATGAACAGACGGACGGACGGACGGAGGCGTTCCCTATATCCCTCCGAACTTCATTCGATGGGATAATCAACACACTGTTATAATAGCATTTTCTAAGGGACAAGATGTCAAGAGGCAAGGATATCAAAACAAAACTTTCAGTCCAATATTTGAAGGGTACTTGGCTCATATTTGTTGAAGGAAACATTATATAACATAATATTTACATGTTGGATCAATAATAGCTCTGTAAACTTTTATTTTGTCTGGGAATATTTACTTAACTTTCACTTTCAACAGGGGTATTCTGTAAGAATATTTATTTGAATGACCATCCTTTCAACAACTTACGACATTCGCTCCTTAAAATAATAAAGAATGGAACAAACTGACATACGATTTTGATTAATTCAATGAAGAATGATGCTCTAAAAATGAAATTGCCTTCCAGTCCTAGATTATTCAGGAAAGCTGTCCATGGTTTAATGTCATTTCAGAAACTTACATGTAGCTAAACACAGGTTATGCCTCAGATAAACCCCTTATAATGTTATTTTGAATTGCTTGAAGTTGATTTGTCCACTGTGAGATCTAAACTAAAAATATGGAAAAAGGATGCAAGAATAGATGATTTCTTTTTATTTAAATAATGGTTAGGGCAAATGTATCAATTTAAACTCACAGCTTTGTGAATGAAAAAAGTTAGTACAGAAAAGTTAAGTTTAAGGATTATTTCAAAACATTATCTATATCGGATGGAATATTTCTGCTCTAGTGAAATTCCCAACCCCATGGCTCTCTTCTATTCCTGCAATGAATAAAATCCTAACCTACTTCGGAAATTCCCAAACAACAAAATTGATCATTTAAGTTTCTGAAACAACATTGACTTTTTAAAGCTTTCTCTTATTGATTCAATATATAAAATACTAACCTGTTGCCCCTACTGTGAGCCTAGTGGCGCTGTACCTCAAGGCAATGGTCAATGCTGCCTTAGCTGCCCCCTGGCTCATAGACGCAATACAAATCCTGCCTGAGAGCAACTGGTCAGCAACAGTTAAGAACCTGTTCCTGGTACCCTTGATGGTACTGGTGAATGTGCCATCAGCCTCCACATCAGAATACCTGAAATGAGAAATAATTGTTATCATCATTCACCAAACAGCACAAGTTTCTTGTAAGTTCGTTTGTCATACGGTTATTTCCATTACTATATTGGTTGTAATAGTTACATGGGTACTCTTAGGGGTATATGGGATAACAGACATTAATTTCTTTGTGTAAGGGCTGACGAGAAAAGTCACTCTTCACAATTATTTAACCTATCAGGACTTCATGACAAACTGAATGCACTTTCACTTAACAAACAAGCAAATATGAGATCCACTAACCGAGGGTCAATGAATGTTTACTGGTTATTCAGAAAAAATGCCAAAACACACATTTAAAGCATTTGCTTGTGATTCACATTTAAAACCAGGTCTGCAAATGAAAAGAATATTTTGTACACAAAGGCATCAAAGGTAAAAATATTAGAAAACTTACTTGTTTAACAGATTTTCTCTTGGCACTCTGACATTATCAAATGACAGTTTAGCATTATCAACGCCATTTCCACTCATCTTGTAGCTATAACAATGAAAATAAATTTATTTCTGAATTAAAAAAAATTCAAAATGTTGTCCCATGGTAAGGATACAGATTGAATATCACACAAAGATTAATATTTGATGTAAATAACACATATTAGCAAAAAACCCTGAAACCAAATAACGCTTTTGAATAAAACGCCAAAAACGATTTGTCGAAACTTGAAAAAATTGAAAATTACTTTTGGATTGGAAGAACATAGTTTATATGTAATAGCAATATATAGACCTGCTTCAGCTCTCGTGTACTTAAAGACAAACTCACCCCATATCTTCGATGGTGACTCCAGGCATTGTGTTCAAGTCATTGTCCCTGACCTGCACAAGGATACCATGAATACCTACAACAGAACAATATCTTGTAGGTGCTTAACCATTTACAATTAAAATTAACATCCAAATGTGCCATATATCTGAAGGATCTGAATAATTTTGTACATGCATTGCTCAGTATTGTATATTTATGCAAATTAGAGGTCCTCAAAAAATCACTGGTCCATGTTGAGGAATTGCCATTTATGAAGTTGAAAACATTTCTATGTGAATACTAACTAAACTTGTGCCTCCTCAGATTCCATAAATGTAGTTTACTGTTCAATGTTACGATAAAAAACAATGAAAATATATATTAATAAAAATATATACAGTCAGAGACTGATAGACTATGCATTAGGGAGAATACCTTGAGATTTAGTGCCAGGGCCTTCAGGGTGTAGTTGAGCAAACACGACACAATGTTTAGCATGTACAGCACCGTTAGTAATCCAGTACTTCTGGGCCAGGGGTGTAGGGGTATTTATAATGAACTCCTGGGTGTCTTTGTCATATATTGCAGTTGTTTCCATTTCTACAGCATTGTTGCCATATCCCAACTCTGTCAGGCCAAAACAACCAACATCATTAAGATTGTCTATGCCTGAAGCAAAAATAAAGCAGTTATGACAAATCATGTATACCATACATGCAGGGGTCTATACAGATTAAGTTTAAGGCAGGGCTCTCGCCAGGCTTTTAGACCGTGGCGCAGCACCACACTCTATTTAGCTCCCTCCACACCCTATTGGCAGATCATGGCTGTTTCCACAGTCTAAACTTGACTGAATATATAATAATAGCATGTAAAAAGGATAAAACATAACATAAATATGATTTATCACGATTGAACGGTTATTCTGAAGATGTTAGCACCACACCCTAAATATTTCCTGGTGAGAGCCCTGTAAGGAGATCTAAAATAAGGTATATTAAGAGGCCCTCGTATAAGGTAAATGTAGTACTACATGGTTTATACTGCATATGGATTATCATTCCTTGTGCCCTAATAAGTTGAACAAGGCATTAACATGCAAAATGTCACCACCTGGCATTTGTTACAGGTGCAGTGACTTGTTACAGATGCTGTGTTATGGACACTGAACCCTGAACGCAGAACACCTAATACAAAAAAGTTGGAGACTATAACAATATGTCACCCCTTCTGGTAGTGACATTGAATTTCAAAACTTTTCTATGAATTATTATAATTAATGTAATCTTACTTTGATGGGATAATATAATCATAGAATTCAATTTGTAATTTTTAGTATTGAATTACATTTATTGAAATCAGTATTTGTTTAATATATTGATGCAACATAACCTTTGTCGTCTGTAGAAAACCTTTGTCGTCTGTAGAAAACCTTTGTAATTTAACACGCCATCTAAATATTGATAAAATATTTTCTTCTATTTTTGTTAGTATGCTAAATAAACATATCAAGAACTTTTGCAAGCTTCATTTGAATCAAAAGGTCTTCACTAAATGTGTAGAATGATTAAGAACGTGCAAAATTTCATTAAGATAACATCCACCCTCCCAGAGGAAAATCAATATGTAAGATAGCTTATAGTTGGGGATCACATGATTTAGCTTTGCACACAAATAGAGAAAAAATAAATAATCTTTCAGCTCTGAAGTTTTAAAGAAAACATTATTTCTATTTTTGAACTCTTGGGATTTGTGCAAAGGGTTTGACTTTCGTGCATTTACCTGCAAGTAGCTTGCCATGGTGTCTCTCTGTTCCAAGCTTCAGCACGGTGCCCCCAAACAAGTTGAACTGCACTGTCATTTTTGTGGTCATGGCAGGATCAATAACAGACGCCAACTCATGTGCAGCAAATATCCTCAGGGGATTATTCTTAAAGTCCAGTACAGATATAAACCCAGCATCACAGATTCTCTGTAGCCTAGCAAGAGCAATGTCGCGTTCTTCTTTCAGAGTTATGTTGTACTTTGGTATCATGACAGGGTCACTGACAAATTCACGAAACTTCTTCCTCATGTCGTGATTATCGTGATCAAGGAGTGCTGTCATCTTTTCCACATCAAAAGATGGTGCTGTTGTCCAGGCTCCGCGTAAAGCTGGTGGTTCAAAACGATCTTCCATTTGGGCAGCCACTGTGACTTTTTGCCTCTGTGGTATAAAAATTGGTCCATAGGTGGGGCTTGTGTTGATGCTTGTTGCCATAGCAACCCTTGGTATGTATGCAGCATGACGTAGTAAAATGGCAGACCTTGCCACGGGACATAATTTCTGACTCCACATCCTTATTCTGAAATAGTTAGTGAAATGTATCAATACACTTTGATGTGGGATAAAAATTTACCTATATGTTAAAAAAACAATATTCTAATGTATTTATTTGCTCAATAAAAACAGAAGCTATTGTAAGATTTGATACGGGATATCTGAAAATATAGAATTTTACCTTATATGAACTATATGTTCACTGACAATAACAAAATGAAGAAAGTAGACGTGGTAAATACTGAATGAGTAAAGTGTTGGAGGGAATCTCTTCCTTACAATCATTATATAAATATTATTTTTTGTCTTTGTATGCATACAGGTATTATGTATAGGTGATGTTTAACTGGAAAGACCCCGCCTCCTCAATCAAAATATTGTTTCTTATGTACTAGAATATAGTAGCTCAAAGTTCAGACTTGATCAAAGATCAATGACAAACATGTTGAAAATTTATTATATTAGAGGGTCAAACTAACCAGGTGTTTTATTAACATGTGTTTAGAAATCAAAGTTCAATAATCATATTTGTTTAGACGGGCTCACAATGTTATCTCAATGACCTACTTTTGCCATATTCTTGGCAGATTCAGAAGTTTAGTGCAAATTTTCAAAAATTGTCTCCAAAAAATATGCTTATTGCTTGTCAATTATCTTAATCAATATCACTAATAATCACTTTATCCCGACTTATCCACAATCTATAATGTAAATTATACATGCTGATTATAGAAAGGGCCCAAACTGAATAAATCTCGAGTTTGCCTCAAGTGCCTATTTTAAAGTATCCTGAGCTTATTGAACATGTTTAAAAGAGCAATGTTTAAAAGTATTTTTATGAACTTGTTAAATACATGTTTAAATGGCAAAAATCAGACTTAATCGGAACTAGCCTGCAAGAAAATAATATTAAGATTCGGTTTGTGTGGAAATTGATCCTTGTCTAGTATATGATGGTCTGAGTATGATCTGAGTATCAGAACATTTACCTGGGTGTAAACAATTTAGACCAATGATAAGCATGCGGTAAAAAACATGCACAATTCGTGGAGAATCGATCATTTGAGTGCGCTGCATTTTTTCATTAGAACAGACTTTTATATTTTCATTAGACATATACTGTAATATGCATTACTACATTGGCTAATTATTTTCTTGTACTTGGGTGTATTTTTGTTCTATAGTCCATGCTTGGTCAAAGATTTAGCATATTGACCTGCTGTACACATATTATTTACATATAGAAAGTAAGTGGTAAATATCCCTTTAAAATGTAAATCCTGGGAATACTAAAACAATAAAGACGAAATCCAAGGTTAATCCCAGGATTAACATGGTTGTCCTAATTCTTGAACACATAGATAGTATCAAAGGTCAACTGAATGAAATGTTAGCAATGAAAATATTTTCTTCCCTAGAAGATACTGATGCACATTTTTGGAAAATTGCAAAAAATGGCCAATTTTGGTGTATAAAGGTTATCATTAGATTACTGTAGGTTCAGGTAAGAAATGAGAGAACTCAACATATTCTTACGTTTACTATTTGTGCCAATTTCATCTTTCATCTTTATTTTTCATCATTCTCCTATTTTCACGCAGGTCGGGGCATATGGAAACCACTACCTCCCGCAAAACTCTTAATTTGTATATCAAAATATACCAGTTGTTTGAAAATCAAGTAAGTGAGTTTCATGTCATATCATTTTTCTCCAAACTTGTTCCATGAGCAGCAAAACAAAAATGCCTTTCTGTTGTTGCATTGCTTGATTGTACATACATGTTAGAGGTGTGAATTCTTAATCGATCATCGATTAATTGATCGACACAAGTTTAATCGATCAAGATTTTTAATACTCATTTAATTGATTCTCAAAAAGATAATCTTTAATATCCTGCTGTGAGTAAGCTTACTTGATTTCACTGACTGATTGAGACCTAATTTGTCAGGTTGACATGCCAAGCTTAAAACTCAAACTGCCAAACAAGCTTAGCCTTAGCCTGACGGTTACCTCTTTTTTGTGTTTCACTGATACATCTAATATTGATATATACTCGTGTATATTAAATAGAGGTATGCAATCAAATCAAGCGAATGAATAATCTCCTACTACTAAAGAATTAGAAAATTGAAGGGAAATTATGTCAGATCTCCATCGTTTATGTTCGAATGATTAATCGATGATTAATCGATTAAAATATTTTGTTAATCGATCAAGTGATTTACCAACAGTGCACACCTCTAATACATGTAAAAAGTCCCTCTTTTAGCAGACAGCATTTTGGTCCCCAGCTGTGAGAAGATGCAATTTCAACTACAGTAAAACCTGTCTAATCCGAATGCCATTGGGACCAGTTTAAAACGTTCAGATTAGGAGGTGTTCACATTTCGAGGTTTTTGCATTCATGAGATTCCGGATTCTGAAGAAATGAGAACACATTCTCTGTACATATTTAAAGTTCATTTGACCACATAGCTTTATGGCATTACGGAAATTTGAAAATTTGATTCAAATGAATCTAGTCATGCTGGAAAGCCCTATTATAATCAAGACCATCCAGGTTTTTTCCAAACGTTTTGATATCTTAAAACAATATTTGAGCAAGTTTGTATGAAACATGTGAAATTTTATGAAAAGTGTTCAGATTAGACAGGTCAATTTTTCAAATATGACTGTTCACTGTACAAATTGAGAGATGTTCACATTTCAAGTTTTTTTTAACATGGGAGTCAATGGGAGGAAAAAAATGGGACCGAAAAAAGTGTTCCGATTGGGAGGTGTTCGGATTAGCCAGGTGTTCAGATATACAGGTTCAGTACTGTATACTTTATGTCTAATCATCTCATCAGTCTTTTCCTCATTCTCGTCCATATTTTCTAAATCCATCTACTCAACATTCCGTATTCTTCTACTAGATTATGCCCCATTGACCCCTACAGACTATGACTATAATGTCTATAGGATAAACATAGTGATTCACTCACTGGTCATTAAAGGTGGTAATAATACTAATAACATAATTTCTGCGGGCAATGTAATACAGTGAAATATTGGACCGAGTGCCTTTCGGTCCAATATTTCACTGTATTACATACCCAGCGAAGCATTTGTATTGAAGTCAATGGAGCTGAAGGTCGGCTATATATTCCTGTATAGCCGCCAAACTTTTTTACCATGACAACTTTATGACGTCATAACATGTAAACAAAGTGATTTAGACTGGAATCGTGTAAAATTTTGGTCTTTTTTCATGTATTTCAACATATTATCTTTATGAAATGTTATGTAAATGTACTTTAGGTATGTAATACATCAATTATGTCCGTATCATTGAATATATGCCTTCAGTCTGTTGTCAATATAACCCTCGCAAGCTCGGGCTATATTGACGTCAGACTTCAGGCATATATTCAATGATAGGGGGCTAAATATTGCCCTTCGAAATGACGTTATTGTACTATTCTTCAATCTCCCAACATAATGTGATATGGTATTCGTGCCTGTATATTTCTACGGCTCCAAGGGACGCTCGATATTCTTGATTTTGAATTTTGTATTTCATACCATGACTAGATCTATGAGAGAGCACAAAGAGAATTTACAGTACACAAGACGAACTGCCGAGGAAACAGCGGCTTATGCAACACAACAACAACAATCGAGCAACAATCTATACATTGTGGACCCATATATGGAAGAATATCGAGTTGCATCCCCGGGAGGCAATACTCCTTGAGGAAAAGCTTTATATTATGGAGGCTAATAACTAGCCTTATATGATTGCTTCCTAGTTCCTACCAAAAGACATGTCAAAATATTTTTTTCCCAAAAATATTCCAAAAAATGAAAACAAATATTTAGATCTATTTTGCACTGAAGCCTACACCCTATAGCCTACATATGTCGAGTTCGTATAGCACTGCATTGCCAAGGATAATATTTTCAGTCTAGTTGCAGAGATTTAGTTTATATTAGTTCATACAATGTGAAATAAACTGGGTATAAATACAAAATTGTCAAACCTGTTTCTTTCCGTTCCAAAGGGCAACGTAACTCTTCACGCTGCCCTCTATTGAGAGTTTTAGAGTTGAAAATCAGATTGTAAATAAAACTTTTTATCAAAGAAAGATGGCGATAACAATAACAATAGGTGATTGTGCTTATCAGGATGAATGCATTGGTTGATATGTTCTGGTTTGGTTGATATGTTCTGGTTATTATGATCAGTTGATACTTGACATCATCATCATCATCATCATGTTTAGGAGGGTAAGGTTAATCCTGTGTTGTCCTCCCTTCTGGTTTTATTATTTACATGGATTTTTATGGGGCAGTTTTCAATTTCTTTGGTATTTTATTTCCCAAAGACGGTAGTGTGTGTAATTCAATGTGACAGTTGCACTAAAATTATTTTGAACATGGGCAAAAATACTAGTGTAATGTGAACTGATCATCCTAGGTTCCCTGTGATCTTACATGTCTGGGTAGAAGTAGGCGTCGACCTTTGCTTTGAAATCGTCTAATGTTAGGGCTGTAACTACGTTCTCTGGGAGGTTGTTCCAGTCGCCTACTGTACGTTGACTGAAGAATCCTCGTCTCAGGGCAAGGTTACATCTGGATTTGTAGAATTTCTGGCTGTGGCCTCTTGTGTTGGTATGACTTGGGGTAAAGAAATGGGATGGCTTTATCTTGTCTATGTCATTCATGATTTTATATACTTGAATTAAGTCTCCTCTTTTCCTCCTATATGTCATGGGAAATAGATGTAGCTGCTTCAGTCGTTCTTCATAAGACAGGTCAGTCATGCCGGTGATGAGTTTGGTGGCTCGCCTCTGTATTTTCTCAATCTTGTTAATGTCCGATTGATATCTGGGATTCCAGGCTACCGTGCAGTATTCCAGGTGGGGGCCAGGCCTGTCAACTGTCCCGCAATTTGCGTATTTGTCACGCATTTGCTGAAGAATTTGAAGTCACGCCAGTTTTTTTTGCGTGACACAAAATGTCACGCAAATACGCATTTTACCTGGTAATTGTCACGCAAATATGTTTCTGTAAAAAAATTTTCAAAATATGTTTATGATACGGTAAAAATACGAACGTCGGAAAAAAACGAACGCAATTTGTTCGGATTTGTCACGCGAATCCCGTATATGTCACGCATGTTCATTGGAAATTTTCGTACGTACCCCCCCCCCCCCCCCCCCCCCCCCCCCCCGTTGACGACACCGCGAGCGTAGCGAGCGCGAAAAATTTGAGGTTATAAAAGTTTAGCAAAGGTGCTCAAACTTTGGCCAAAGGTGTTTAAAAGTTGGCCAAAGGTGTTCAAAATTTGGACAAAAGTGTTCAGATTTGGACTCCGGTGTCCAACATTTGTAAGTCACTCATATTAGGTGGTCCCAAGTTGACAGCCCTGGGGGGCGGACTAGAGTAGTGTATAGGGGGAGGAAAATATCTGCATCTTTGTTGGAGAATGTTCTTTTAATTGCACCCAAAATCTTATTTGCTTTATTTACACAGTTGGAGACATGGTCATGGAACTTTAAATCCTGGTCGATGGTCACACCAAGGTCACGTTCTTTGGTGACTTCTTCCAGTGGTTGGTTGTCTAGTGTATATTTGTGGTTGCTGTTATTGTTCCCCAGATGGAGAACTTTACATTTGCTGGAGTTGAATTTGAGGAGCCATTTATCCGACCAGTTGACAAGTTCGTTAATATCTTCTTGTAGTTTTGTGATGTCGTCTTGTCTGGGTATGGCACTGTACAACTTTGTATCATCGGCGAAAATTTTCAATGTGGTTTTAACTTTCTCGGGAAGATCGTTTATGTAGATTATGAAGGCCAGTGGTCCGAGGCTGGAGCCTTGAGGGATACCGCTGGTGACTTCAGTCCAGCTTGAAAGGCTCCCGTTGACTTTGACTCTCTGTCTTCTTTTTGTCAGGAATGCAGTCAGCCACTTTAGAAGATTTCCCTTGAAGCCGTAGCTGTTCAGTTTTTCAAGTAGTCTGCAGTGCGGTACGCTGTCAAACGCCCGGGAAAAGTCAAAATAGATTACGTCTATTGGGTTGCCAGAGTCGAGTAGACTTGTGGGGGGGGTGTATAGAGATATTGTATATCGTATAAGAGGCTGAAAATTTATTGTATATTGTATAAGAGGGGGCAAAATTTATCGTATATGGTATAAGAGGTGTAAAAAATATGGTATATGGTATTTTAGAAAATATGGTATATGGTATCTAGAATTAAAGAAGGCTAATTCAGAAGAAATTGTACCCTAAAGTTCCCCCATTGTGCCAACTCTCTTACTGTAACCGTGTTGGAAAAACATGGAAAAGTAGTCTCTATAATTGTTTTCTAATTCCAGGTCAATCGATACTTTTAGTTTAGAGAAAATCCCTCTCAAACTAAGAGTTTTGTGCCCTTTTCATTCAAATTTTCACAGGAGGTGTTAAAAACAGTCTAAAATAAGAATCACGCCCGTTGATCAGAAGAAATAAACAGAGGGGGGAGTAGATCTAGCTGATTTTCGGTAGAAAATTCAACAAATCTTGAAGATTTATTTTTTCAAGAGAAAGTTTACAATTGAATGGCTAAATGAATAGACGCAGTGGACGGGGGAATATGTTAGGTCTTTTTGGATTTTTTTAACTGTGGAGTTCTAAAATAAAAGATCTATTAAAAAAGTGCAGCATCGCCAACATGCAAATGCCAATGTTTTTGCTATAAATCAACCAACAGGGGTCTCCACGACCTGTAATAAATACTTGTAAGTGAAGTAATTATCACAAAACTATTGGGTTTTGTAAAACATGTTACCATACGTTATATAAAAAGTAATCGAAAATTATTAAAATTGAATGGAGGGAGGGAGTAATTTGTCTATAAGACATATGAAAACTTCCAATAAATCCATATTCCCCATTTTTCACTTTTCAGAGTTGTAACATCAAGTTACTGAGTAAGTGAGTTCATTTTTCAAGTACACGAATTTATGGAAATTTCTTCCACCTTAAAGACATTTTACTCCCCCCCTCCGTTCACTCCCCCCCCTCCGTTCAATTTTAATTATTTTCGATTATTTTTTATCTATCATTTGGAAAATTATTTTAAAAAACCGGCAATGAATTTTGTGATATAAAAATGTCGCTTATATATTTATTACATCTCGTGCAGACCATTGTTGCTTGATTTATAGCAAAAACATTGACATTTGCACGTTGGCGACGCTGCGCCTTTTTTAATAGACCTTTTATCTTAGAACTCCATCAGTTCAAAAAAAATCCAAGAAGACCTAACATATTTCCCTGTGCACTGCACCTATTCATGTAGCCATTCAATTGTAAACTTTTGCTTGAAAAAATAAATCTTCAACATTTGTTGAATTTACCGAAAATCAGCTACTCCCCCTCCCCGTTCATTTCATCAGATCACCGGGCGTGAGACTGCCAAATGTCATTGACCATCTTAACTTTGATGAAAAATATGGTCACTATGGCTACTCGTGTTTCGGGGTATGTGGGATAAATCATGAAAATATTTGAGTATAAAGTGTTCATACAGCGCATGTTTTGATACAAGCATCACAATGCTAATATAGCATAATATAGCAAAAGGTGTTTATTTGGTCTTCAAACCGTCATGTGTTGGATTTCGGCTATTTATTGGGGATTTGAACAGGTGCATATGTTAGGCCAATGCATTAACTCCAGATCAAGCACTCATAGAGGTAATAAAATAATTTGAACTTTGAGACAGGGAAGGTTTTTCTGAAATGTTGTCCTTATTTTCAGCCCTTTCCACATATGTTTTTTCAATGTTTGATGCACCAATATGTTGCACTTTGAGACACAGTTAACCTCTAAAATATGATTTATTTGGGATAAAGTGGAAAACAGTACATGTATTTCCCATGTTATTTTCCCATAGGGAAAACTCATGTGATCCATTGTTTTCAGCTTAATTTTGGTCATCCAAAATTGATATTCTTTAAAACCCCTGCATGAATCATATTTTCATTTAAAGATCTTAACCATGTCTCAAAACGCAACAGAGTGATCGATGCAACAAACATTGAAAAACAGGTGTGGAAAGGGCTGGAAATCAGGACAACATTACAGAAAACATGTTGATGGGGTGTTTGTACCTTCCCTGTCTTAAAGTCCAAATTATTTTATAATCTCTATGACTGCTTGTCCTGGAGTTAATGCATTGGCCTAACATATGCACCTGTTCAAATCCTCAGAAAATAGCCAAATTTGCTTAATTTTGCTTAATTGTGACACAAATTTGTTTAACTTATACTGTCTTTGAGGCTGCCTTATCTGAAACCCCGAAGTGTCTCATGTTTCAAATGTTTAAACAATCAAGTCTCATCCTGCCTTTATTTCAAACTCTAGTTTCCAGACTCGAGTCCAATCAAAAATGAATCATCTACATGGAAGTTTGTGAAGTCCTTTATTTCTGAAACTGTTTTAAATACTTAATATTTTCCAGGTAACTGCTTTACAAAATTATTGTGCATTGTGAATCTTCATTATCTATCTGATAAATATTTTCCTCAGCAAACTTTATTTTCATAGAACACATGATGAATCTTTTATTCAACATTCTCAATTTTGCATCAATTATGTTTCAAGAATTTTTTTTCCCTGGCTAACTATGAAAGACATTTAAATAAGTCATGGGAAAGTAGGTCATAAGAAAGAGGAGCACTGGGTTCCACCCATTCCAATGATGCAGGTTTTGTGCTAATTTTGAATATCTTTATGGTACTTTTACAGGTAATGGGCTAATGGCTTTAGCCTGAGACTATATTAGTCTCAGCTTTAGCAAATTGCAGCAATGTCATAGTTAGTTTTTTTGGTCAAAGTAGGTTGCTAAATCACTAAAGAGAAGTCATGAATCTTATATCATAAATGTGTTTTAAATCAACTTGTTTACCTGAAAATAAAATGTGGTCACAGCTTTTCTGATGCTGATGTACCCGAATGGTGTCTAATTCATAATGAAATAAATGAAATCATTGTGGTATGTATGTGGAGTCTAGTTGCCTTATAATAATACATTTACTTTAGTACATGGATTCTCTCCTAATACGATAATATTATTTCCTTATAAATATCCAAACTTTAATCAAAAGTTTCAAAATTATCGTATATTGTATTTCACCTAAAATATTGTATATGGTATAAGAGCTGTGAAAAATATTGTATATGGTGAAAAAATATTGTATATGGTATAAGAGAGCTGAAAAATATTGTATATGCATTTCCAAGACCCTCTATACACCCCCCCCACTTGTCCAATCCTCAAGTACCGTAAGCAGCTGGGTGCTACATGATCGCCCGGGTACAAACCCGTGTTGGGCATCTGTTAATAAGCCCAGCGTCACCATGTGGTTTACCATTGCGTCTCTAATTATAGATTCCATGGTCTTACACAGGATACAAGTTAGCGATATTGGACGGTAGTTGCTGGGTGCTGTTCTTTTACCCTTTTTGTGGATGGGCGTTATCTCGCCATCTTTCCAGATTGGTGGTAATGTTCCTGAATCAAGGGATTTGGTAAAAAGCAAACTGAGAGGGAGGGCTAATTCTTGTGAACATTCCAGTAGAAATCTTGCAGGGATATTATCGGGGCCGGGGGATTTGCAGGCTTTGAGCTTTTTGAGTTTATGTAGGACTAGTTCCTCTGTAAATTCTATAGTTTCCAGGGTTTGGGTTGTTCTGGGAGTTATTCTGGGGATGTTTGTGTAGATGGTTGTGACAGAACTTTTTTTAGCTGGTATTCATGATGCATTAATTAATTAAGCTTCGCTTAGTTGATGGACAAGTCAATGCACGGCAACTCAACCCAAGATGTCAACTTGGCAAACGCAATTAATTGATTGTAGCCAATGTAATAGCCATTACGCAATAGGTTCTCTCTATAGTTGAGTCATTAGCTTGGAGCAGCAGAAATGAGCAATAATAAGTTACCACATGAACTTTGGGACATGAACTTAAATTAGCATTTGCTTAATATGATACGCATATCCAGGACATTAATATTGTGGTTCCACTTCTTTATACCATGGGCTTTCAATTAAGAGTTGAAAGCCCATGTTTATACCAAGGATGTCCTTGTTTATATTGAATTACATGTGATTGAACTAGTTCCAACATTCGTTACTTGTACATTGTAGATATTGATACAAGTAATTGTTATGGTTGTGACAATTGTGGTGACAAAATACAATGAAATTATTGTGCTGAATGAGACATTGTATTGTATAGATAAACAAGCATTGTGTCGATTGTGATTCTAGTTGTATCAAATGTCACGTAAGAACAAACATTTTCTACTATTGTCCATGGATAATGATAAAGGAGCTAGGGAGGTTCGACCCCCCCTTGGCCAAAATATCTTTCAAAATCATGCAGTTTTCACCATTCTGAGCACTTTTTAATATAAGTGATTTTGGCCATTTTTGGACCAAAATTGTCACAAGTGAACCCCGCTGGAATTTTTCAAAAAGTGATCAGATTGTTGTCGCTGAAATAATGTATAAACACCATTTAAAAATTAAGCACTTGCTATTGTGGATCATTTATAAGGTGGTCTTCAATATATTTATACCAATAACGTATCACAGTACGCTGGAGACTTTCACTGCCTTGTGAGTATGAACATATTCACTTTATTTTAATTAACAGGGCATACACAGTGAACAATATTTATACATTTAGTTTCATTTAGTTTCAGAATACTAAGAATTAATAACACAGGTTTCAATATATATGTATATTAATAATAGTTTATTTGTATATATTAAATCATAACAAAATTTACAGCAATAAACACCAGATACCCTGATTAGTGGCATATCAGTGCAAAATATAAAAAAAATATATCTTTTGAATCTTTGCAATTGTATAAGGGAGCACTTCAAACCATTGATGTTGGACAATTAACTATAACAGAGATTCTCAATAACGGTCCATGAGGGGTGTGTAAAAAAGAAATTCCCCTCTTTTAAAGCCCACAAACACAAAGGCCAATTGCTAACTTTTCCTCAGTTGAAAAGAATATAATATTTTTTCATTGGAAGTACCCACTGATAGTCAATAAAAATATATGTGACAGTGCCTAGGGTTAACATGAAATAAGTAGCAAGTTTGGAAATGCAACTTAATATCCAGATTGAAAAGAGCACATAACGGTCATGTCCACGATATCATGGCACTGAAGTCCAGGTGTCAACTTCACAACAGATACTTTCCCTCAAATTGAAAACCAACTCATTTGGAAAATCAATTTTTCAAATAAACGCCCATACAAATTAAATGCCCAGTGGGCCCATGGACGAGAAAATCCAGTTTAATTCCATTTACATTTTCCAAATTGTTAAAACGCTCTGTCACATCATTAGATACACTGTACACTACTACAAGTACACATTCCCAGGGGCTTTTAAGTTCCCATTTTCATCTAGTGCATTTGATGTTAGGGGATATTTTGGTTAAGGTTACCAAAGATCATGGCTAAATCATTAAGTCAGAGAAAATGTTATTAACAATTAAAATACATGTACACTTTATTGTTATTTATCACACATAAATAATTGGAAATGCCCCTGTAAGTTGTATTAGTATCATTATACTTTCAGATCACAATGCATTCCTGAAAGAGTCTTTTTACATCTCTTCGGTCTTATTGGCAAATTCTTCCACAAAATAGCACCCAAGTAGAGAACTGAATTTTTGTGTTGGTATTTTGTAATGTGTTTGTTTTATAACTTTCCTGATGTACAAGTACAGTGTTTGATACAATATCTATAATAAAAAAAGATTAGATTGAAAAATTGATGCGATATACATGTAGATGAATTTAGATTTTGTTTAGTTTATAAATGTCAAAAACTTCATAAATGTGTATAAATATACAGTTAGTAAACAGTTATTTATGGAGTTTATTTTGTATCAAAATTGGACAATACACAATCCATGTGAAAAGTCTAACCATATGATGCGACTCTCAAACATCTCTAGAAAGCAATTTATAATACATCAAGGTGTGTGATCTTCACATCATGGTTTGTGAATGGGAAAACGTTTGTCCAAGCCCTATTAGCATTTGTTAGACGTATGTACTCTGTTCAATGTCATTTTTAAACAATGGATTCACATATACAAATGTGATTTTACTAACATAGTGAGTTCAAACTCGAACAAGGCATTAATATGACAAAATGCCACCACCTAGTTGCTCACAATATTCTTAGTTCAAACTTAGGTCAGATTTCTGAGAACTCTGTAGTTGATTTTGAAAAAATGGTCAATTTGAAACAAGTTTTTTGAGAGAAGGTCATAGAAGGTGAAATCTCAAATCTAAAGTCAGATTTGAACTTCTGAGAACTTGAGGATGATTTTGAAAAAAATTGGTCAATTTGAAGCAAGTTGAAAAAGACCGTTTTGACCTTGAGAAGGTCATAGATGGTCAAATCTTTTTTGACCTTGAAAATGTCACTGAAGGTCAAATCTATATTCAGATTTGAACTTTTGAGAACTTCTAGATGATTTTGAAGAAAAAAATTGGTCAATTTGAAGCAAGTTAAAAAAGACCTTTTCTTTAACCTTTTTTTACCTTAAAAGGTCATTGAAGGTCAATCTTAATTCTAGAGTCAGATTTGAACTTCTGGAAACTTGTAGATGATTTTGAAAAAATTGAAGTCAGTCTAGACAGTATTTGTCAAGTTCTTGGCAGTTGTAAGAAATTGTTACAGACGCCGATCGCCAACCACCAACTGCCATGTGCCATCACAAAAATAATATGTCACCACTTTTTGGTGGTGACATAACAAACCATGTATGAAATCATGTATGAAGTATGATTGTGTATGTACTCTGCTAAACGTTAGAGATATCACATTTATATAAGATATCCAATTTTGATACAGTTTTAACACCATAGTATTAGCAATATCACATATAATATAGTAATGATATACAAGTGTCAGTTTATGCTTATGTATACCAAATGTCCATATATGCTTCAATATACTATTTGTGTCAAGTTACAAAGTTAGCTTTAGTATGCCAAGTTTCAGTATTTGCTTCAATATGCCATTTGCATTCCTTTATGCTTCAATATGTCATTTGCATTCCTTTATACTTCAATATGCCATTTGCATTTCTATATGCTTCAATATGCCAATTGTCAAACTGTTAGCACAGGAGAAATGTAAGCATACATGAGTATAACCTCAATCTATATTTCCAAAACCTATTTCAAAGTCTAGCAATACCTCTCACAATTGTCAGCATATGCCAAGTGAAAATGTATGCCAAGAGGCAGCATATGCTTTAATAGACAAAGATAGAGACATCTAATATCCAGTTGTAATGTTATAATTCTGACAACCACTGTGAGTTTATAATATTTATATATCTATATTTTACAAAACAAAACAAAAAGATTATGACCACCTTTAAATAGAATATTCAAAAGGCTAGGGTGAATAAATAGTTTGTTTAGCATTTTCATCTCCAAATATTTGACAAGTGAAAACTGGTATGTAAAAAATGGTTCTAGTATATTCCATCTGTTTTAATAAAAAGCTAATTTGTTAAACATCATTATTTAACAAAATGAGGATGCAAAATATATAAAATGCCTTTTTCTATCCTACTTTTACAAAAAATGGAATAATGCTTAACATACTATTCAAATACCCTGGCCTTAACAATGTATAATGTATTGTACATTAGTTATTGCTCTATCATAGACATATGTGAAAACCTCTTGAATACTTACCAAACTTTTTCCACCAAAACAGCTCTAACTTTGACAATACATACTGTACTTTACTTAATTTGGTGCTGCTCATTTTGGTGGATTTGTTGTTTTGAATATTTGGCAGCTACTTAATTTGGCAGACTTGCAATATTACAATGCTTTAATGGTTCTGATTTACATGTTGTAAATGGAATTTGACATCTACTTAATTTGGCAGATTTTAACAATTTGGGGTTCCGCCAAATTAAAACAGCCGCTAAATTAAGTAGAAGTTCAGTACTCAGTTTTTACAAATTATGTTCTAAAATGTGTGAAGTGTCTATCATTATAGTATTTACCAAACTGAATATTACATACAAATGTATAGTAAACCTACGTTGTAAAATGGCAAAAAGGGGAAGTGCACTGTTATACAGTATACAGGAGGTCTACACGGTCTAGGAACCTAAGTGCAGTCCCTTTGCTTATGAAGCTTGACATAATGCCATGATAATGCAATAACCTCCTATTTAAAGTCCCCGTGTAATGTCTGAAATAATTGTTTTTCAAATATATTGCCCTTTAAATGATAGCATAAATTCTACACAAGGCTACATTACCAAAACATTCTTAACAACAAAATACATTGTTTAACAATGAAAAATAATATCATAGTAAATGGACAACAGACTTAAAATCTTCAACTTATGGAATCTTCTGGTAATGTGCCCTGTGTCTAAATGGATTTTCAACCAAGTGCAAGGTAATTCTTTAAGTGTTCTAAACTGGCTGCAGTAACTAGTTCCTCCTCCAATGCTACAGAGATTACATCTACCATGCTAGCCAAATACTTCAAATACTTTCAACAATACACAGGGCCTTTAAATACTAACAGGAACATTTAGATTTATTTTCCTCCTCCTCATATTGTGAAAGATTTGCACCATTTCTCATGCCAGGAAGAATTGACTTGTCAACAGATTTCTCCATCCGTAACATGACATTGTCCAATAATAGTTCCACAGATTTTGCCACATTTTGGCCAGTGGCGGCACTTGTCTCAAAGTATGGTAACCTGGAGAAGAAATACAGGGTGTTCATTCAGTCAAGAAGATACAGGGTGTTTACTCTGTAATAAAGGTACAGGGTGTACATGCATTCAGCAAGAAAACACAGCGTGATAAATCCATCAACTTTGAGTAGTATTTGACTATTTTTAAACAACAATGTGAGTATTAGCAGATAGCATTTCATAATAACTATGGAAACCTCTATGATAATTCAAATTCATATTCACAAGTACTTTTACCATATAGAGTTAAAATTTACCCATGTTTTTCGGCAAATTCTTTGGCAGCCTCTTCAGTGATTGCTCTCTGTGCCTCCAGGTCGACCTTGTTCCCACACAGTACAATATCGGGATTCTCGCAGTATGCATGCGTCTGCAGCTGTGCTATCCAGTTACGCAGGTTGAGAAATGACTGTTCGTTACTCAGATCAAATATCAATAGAAAGCCCATTGCATCTCGGAAGAATGCTGTTGTTAGACTACGAAACCTGGAATAGTAGAGTAAGCATCTTGTGCAAGGGGATAGTGATACTACAATATGTATTACTCATAACTGAATGATAGTGAAATCTAGCAACCTGATTAGACCGTGTGATGTCATCTGTATTTTTTCTGAGAAAAATGATTGAATAACTTAATACTATTGAATAGACCCTGAATAAATATTGCCTCCCTTGGCCAGCAATGTCCCATAGTTATATGTGTATTACTTACCTCTCTTGGCCAGCAGTGTCCCATAGCTGTATATGTATTACTTACCTCCCTTGGCCAGCAGTGTCCCATAGCTGCATGTGTATTACTTACCTCTCTTGGCCAGCAATGTCCCATAGTTGTATGTGTATTACTTACCTCTCTTGGCCAGCAGTGTCCCATAGCTGTATATGTATTACTTACCTCCCTTGGCCAGCAGTGTCCCATAGCTGCATGTGTATTACTTACCTCTCTTGGCCAGCAGTGTCCCATAGCTGCATGTGTATTACTTACCTCTCTTGGCCAGCAGTGTCCCATAGCTGTATATGTATTACTTACCTCTCTTGGCCAGCAGTGTCCCATAACTGTATATATACCAATTACAGTACCTCTCTTGGTCAGCCGTGTCCCATAGCTGTATGTGTATTACTTACCTCTCTTGGCCAGCAGTGTCCCATAGCTGTATATGTATTACTTACCTCTCTTGGCCAGCAGTGTCCCATAGCTGTATATGTATTACTTACCTCTCTTGGCCAGCAGTGTCCCATAGCTGTATATGTATTACTTACCTCTCTTGGCCAGCAGTGTCCCATAGCTGTATATGTATTACTTACCTCTCTTGGCCAGCAGTGTCCCATAGCTGTATATGTATTACTTACCGCCCTTGGCCAGCAGTGTCCCATAGCTGTATATGTATTACTTACCTTTCTTGGCCAGCAGTGTCCCATAGCTGTATATGTATTACTTACCTCTCTTGGCCAGCAGTGTCCCATAGCTGTATATGTATTACTTACCGCCCTTGGCCAGCAGTGTCCCATAGCTGTATATGTATTACTTACCTTTCTTGGCCAGCAGTGTCCCATAGCTGTATATGTATTACTTACCTCTCTTGGCCAGCAGTGTCCCATAGCTGTATGTGTATTACTTACCTCTCTTGGCCAACATTGTCCCATAGCTGTATGTGTATTACTTACCTCTCTTGGCCAGCAGTGTCCCATAACTGTATATATACCAACTACAGTACCTCTCTTGGCCAGCAGTGTCCCATAGCTGTATATGTATTACTTACCTCTCTTGGCCAACAATGTCCCATAGCTGTATGTGTATTACTTACGTCTCTTCGCCAGCAGTGTCCCATAGCTGTATATGTATTACTTACCTCTCTTGGCCAGCAGTGTCCCATAGCTGTATATGTATTACTTACCTTTCTTGGTCAGCAGTGTCCCACAGCTTATGTGTATTACTTACCTCTCTTGGCCAGCAGTGTCCCATAGCTGTATATGTATTACTTACCTCTCTTGGCCAGCAGTGTCCCATAGCTGTATATGTATTACTTACCTCTCTTGGCCAGCAGTGTCCCATAACTGTATATATACCAATTACAGTACCTCTCTTGGTCAGCCGTGTCCCATAGCTGTATGTGTATTACTTACCTCTCTTGGCCAGCAGTGTCCCATAGCTGTATATGTATTACTTACCTTTCTTGGCCAGCAGTGTCCCATAGCTGTATATGTATTACTTACCTCTCTTGGCCAGCAGTGTCCCATAGCTGTATATGTATTACTTACCGCCCTTGGCCAGCAGTGTCCCATAGCTGTATATGTATTACTTACCTTTCTTGGCCAGCAGTGTCCCATAGCTGTATATGTATTACTTACCTCTCTTGGCCAGCAGTGTCCCATAGCTGTATATGTATTACTTACCGCCCTTGGCCAGCAGTGTCCCATAGCTGTATATGTATTACTTACCTTTCTTGGCCAGCAGTGTCCCATAGCTGTATATGTATTACTTACCTCTCTTGGCCAGCAGTGTCCCATAGCTGTATGTGTATTACTTACCTCTCTTGGCCAGCAGTGTCCCATAGCTGTATGTGTATTCTCTGACTTCTACCTACACTTCCATCCTGTCCCGGCATCCTGTGCACCTGTAACAGGAATGTACCAAGGGCAACATTAGAACAAGATGTACATTGCTAAATAAAACACTTTTCAAGTGTGATAAATACAATCATAATTCATTCTCCCATAAAATATACACTTTATCAAAAGAAATAAAATACAAAAAGTTATACATAAAGTCAAATTGACATGGTACTAGAAAAAAACAATAATACATATTGTAGACTCACGAGATAACACAATTAAGTTATATTCTTTGAAGGTAAGGAAATGAAACAAGATTATATACAAATGTCATTTAGTTCAGTTAAGGTCATTAGTAGATAATGACAGAATAAGGTTTTAATTTACAACCTTAACTTGTACTGCTTCCTATTCAATTTCATCACAGGTTAATTCAACCTAAGACATTGTCAACTAGTGTCAATGCAACCAACATTATTTGAACCTGGGATTAGCTTCAACTTATTCAAATCAACTTTATGACCAATAAGGTAATCTGAACTAAGGTCAATGTAACCCAAGTTGTCTAGAAGTAGGACTGGGGTCTTGGAGTTTGGCAATATTAAAAGTTGTTGGATAGGATTGATGATTTGCAATCACCAGATGGATTCTGTCTTACAAGTAAAATGGGTCTTAGAAAAGGAAAATGTGTCTTAAAGTGGAAATGGGTATTATAAATGGAAAATGGGTCTTAAAGTAGAATATTGGTCTCAAATGTGAAATTGGGTCTTTAATTGGAATATGGGTCTCAAAAGTGAAAATAAGTCAAGTAGAAATGGCTTCATTTCACATTAATCTAACAGGCTCTTGTAAGTTGTTAATAATAGTTGACAGTTGTGGAAAGACATATTGGAAATGGTTACATGTTTTTCGCTTTCTCTCCTTGGGAGTCAGTGAAGCATCATCTTTTGTTCGATATACGGGTTTCAATTTGGCACTTACTTTATGATTAATATTCAATAATTATCTCACTAAAAGGCATCATAAAGATGAACAGCTTTAGGTAGTATAATGCCAAAAACACAGAAATCATCCACACAAAGAAATAATAAAGTCAAAATTCATTGAATTCAGTTTTAGATCTTATCCCTTACTTAGATCTTATTTTATCCCTTAGTACTTTGATTTTATTCTTTACTTAGAACTTAGATTGAACAGAGAACTTAGTAATAATCTTTTACTAACATATTGTGTCATAATAATATAATCCATACCATGTTTATTCAGTTTAATTGTAACTGTACTGATAAATAATAAAAAATATGTCAAGTTTCAGTTCAACTAAAGGCAAGCAAGACTTTCAGATTACCTATAAGACCATGGATAGTTGTACCCGATTGTATAGCCAAATATAAATTTGTTTAGCATGTTATCTAAAATTTATCAATTTATAATAGAAAAAGATTCAAAATGGCTGCATTTACAAACTTAAAACCCAGGGAGTGCCGATAAATTTGTAATATCTAGCTAGATCTTACATCAAGATACATCCCTGAAAGTTTAAAATCAATCAATCAAATGGTTTGCCTGAAATTCCACAGACAAGGGCTCGTATACCAGTATAACTGGTCACATTATATCACCCAAAGATGAGATAGAATAAAGCTTGTGTATTGATCCATGCAACGAGCTATTTCATATT
The DNA here is from genome assembly GCA_903813345.2 of Owenia fusiformis. Taxonomy (NCBI): domain Eukaryota; kingdom Metazoa; phylum Annelida; class Polychaeta; order Sabellida; family Oweniidae; genus Owenia; species Owenia fusiformis. The sequence goes on along the minus strand of CAIIXF020000007.1, from coordinate 15,783,194 downwards.
AAATATCACAAACAATTTTCAGGTATAGCTAGAAACAAAATGATATAGAGCTGTTAACAAGTTTTTATATCTTTATTATTCCATCATGATATTTCTCTTGAGGATAGAATGTTTATTAATTTAGATATATACTATGTTGTATTCCATTGGTATATACAATTTATCTTCCCTTGGTCCCTATGGGCCCTCGGGAAGATATATTTTATATCCCTCGGGATATTCCCTACATCCAAAACCTCCCAGTGCATAACTCCTAAATACATACCACTCTCTTTTCCCTAAAGTCGATCCCTACTGTTGATATAAACTTTGAGTTGAATGCATTGTCTGTGTATTGGTACAAGAAGCTTGTTTTCCCAACTCCAGAGTCACCTGAAATAGTAGAATATGCATATGTACAGTTTTATGGTAAAACACTGTCGAGCGGAACACCTCTGAAAGTGGAACACCTCCCAAGTGGAACAATTTTAAAAATACCATATGAGCCACTGACTCATTTAAAATGGAACACATTTTTATGGTCCTACAGGCTCTTTATTGTATGATCACAAATTAATCGAATAACATATAGCAGAGGCAACAAGTTAACAGATTCAGGGCATAGTTGTCTAATTACAAACGGTAACCAAACTATGCTATTGATTTGTGTATGTCATTGTAACAGGGGGCTTGGGGTCAACCTATTCCCAAATGATTTAGACTTATTTTTGTGAAATTATGATAACATTTTTAAAAGGGTTCAAGTAGTTCAAAAACTATGCTTAAAGAAGACAAAAAGAACTCATACGTTTTAACAATACAAGGGATTTTTAAAAAATCACACTTTCAGCCCACATCATTTCAAATTTCAGGTCCATCTCAGCGCACACCATGTGATATAGTAGTAGAAGGCAGACATTTAAATATCCTCTCCACAGAATAATCAGCATAAATATTCAATCCATCAAAAAATAGGTTAAGTGCAGCTAAGCAATTGTCAGAAAGCAGTAGATCTACAGTTGACACACTAATGGGCCAAAAAGCTTCATTATGATTCAATATGCATTTGGAAGGCTTGTAATTACATTTGCTTAGTTATCAGGCACTAGGTAACTCCATATACATAGCTATTTGATGAAATGTTTCATAATGCAATGAAGAATTCTAATACTGCTGTGACTGTGTTACAAGGGACTAGGCTAGGTAACTCCATATACATAGCTATTTGATGAAATGTTTCATAATGCAATGAAGAATTCTGACACTGCTGTGACTGTGTTACAAGGGACTAGGCTAGGTAACTCCATATACATAGCTATTTGATGAAATGTTTCATAATGCAATGAAGAATTCTGACACTCCTGTGTTACAAGGGACTCTATTTACAATATGATATTCAGAAGCAGTTTGACTTCATTTACTATTCATAATTCCAAAATTATCTGGGAATTGTATCTTTTGAGCTGAGCTGACATGCCTAATGGGTACAAACACTATCCTATCAATGCCAACAACAGAATCGCTCAAATAAACACTTTCAATTACAAAACTGAATGAAACGTTAGTATTCCCTTGTGTCATCTTGTATTGACTGATCTTTCTGCACCCGTTCGAAAATGGTGTCGAGAATTCCAATAGGCCAATCAACTCTGCACTAATTACAAGGGATAATCTTGTTACTATAGCCTGTTAATTATTAATCCTGTTAATGACAAGAATATACTGACAATAACACTACCAGGTAACTACAGTATATTGGTAACTATGCAAATGTGTTATCAATGGTTCAATAAAGCACACATCATAGAAACAGGTCTTTAACCCTTTCATGACGATAATCGCATAAATGCGACAGTAACCATACATGACGATTGGCACATAAATGCGACCATGACACCGACCATATTTGATTTTGTCTAACTATGCCGTTATTCCCCCGGAAATATCGATCTTTTCGCTAGGTGTAATTGAGAAGCCATTTATTGGATGGAACTACGATTTTCAAAAAAAAGTTTTATTTACTGATATTTTCATGATTTTCTGAAGAATTTATCAATCTATTTAAATAAATGCGTCACAAAAAAGAAACTAGGCACGATGCCTTACCATTTCTGGAGCGGAGCAGGGGAACATGAGCCATGTAGACAGTGAAATTGGATTGAATGTGACAATGATAATATTTTGTTGATAAAAATTGGGAATTATTTGGAAACAATCGAATCTGGTGATGAAATGAAGGAGGCAAAAGACAAAGCCCAGGCATACTCATAGTATCTGAACAAGAAATGAAAAATGACATGATATTTTGTCTCTCATTAGCAGCAGGCAACAGGCAATTTTCACCAGTTGTTTTCACAAAATCGCCTGTTGTTTTTAGGGACTTTTCAACTTTTCCATGTTAAATCTATGATTTCCATTAATTTGCTTGTTGTTTTCATTTATTTAGGCTGTTGTGAGAAATTCTAGTGAAATGTTGTGCTTGCATGTATATATGAATGGAAGTTGCATTAAATGCATGTAGTCATTTCCTGTATATGTGCACTAAACTGTACTTAAAAATTGCATGTAGATCATGATCATTAGGTCCAACTTGTTTCTATCACTGTAAAATCCTGTGTTTCCTGGTAACGACATGGCAATTATGTTCCCAAGCAACCATATTGGAATTATGTTTATATTTTGCAACAGAAGACTTGCTCGATCATGAAACAATATTTTGATAAGATTACGAATACCGTAACATTTTGATGAAGTTCTTATTATGCTAAAGACTACCTTATTACCAAAGGCTTATAACTATTTCTGATGGCATAGGATAATCAACGCTCTGAAAATCAATTCACCACGCTTACAAAAATATAATACGTAAAGTAAAATTAGTGTCATAAGGTAGCCCTCGGGAACATCATAAGAGCAAGAAATGACTCGTAAATTGTTGTAATGACGTTATGTTTCTCAGCATTGATTTTTTATTTATAAAATAGCTTTTAAGGTCTTAAGATAGCCTAGCAGGCTTTCAGAAGGATGCTTTATATCTAAATATTATATAGCAATAATAGCCTTTAGCCTTATTGGTATGTATCTCACGCTATGTTCTATGCAAATCTGTGCCAAAGGAAATCAACAAAATTATAAGAGAATGGATGTTTCAGAATTGTCTATTCCATTTAAGGTTTTTAATTAGGCGCTGCAGTGCTATCTGCTATTTTTAAAGGCAAGTCACTAACAATTCAAGCACCCCCACAGGTAAAACTTTTGAGAACTGTAATTTTCAGCCTTTGTGTCAAATTTTCAAAAATTGCCACGGTTTTAAGTAAAATAGCCTCAATGAAAAATGAACCCAAAATGACTCTCTGTGCTAATTCTCAGAAAATACATACATATTTAGATTTGTTACAAGACTTGGACTGTTTCAAATGGGTTATTATTTCAAATCTATTTGTGTATTGGTATTTTTGTTTCACCTCTAATGATCACAAGATATGGCTGCAAGTATACTATTCCAATTATCTACTGTAGAATAGACAAACATATCAGTATATTGTTACAGCCTATTTATCTTAAGACTTGTGAACCAAGACACACAGAGATAAAATAAATTTATCACACTTTTTTATCAAAAAATTCAAAAGTAATCAAATAGCATGCCTAAAATCTGCAGTTGGTCAACTTAAATTGGCGTGTTTTAATTTGGTGAATTGGGCAAAATTGGAAAATTGGCGGAGATTTGGTTTGGCGAATTTAGCAAAAATAAATGTCATGGAATATCACAGGTGAACCAGTATTGAGGGTTGTCATTTGAACCAAAGGAAGCCAATGTTGCGACTAAAATTGAATCAACGTGCACTTTACACTCTATTTCATTCAGAAAATTATAGAAAATTGTTTCATTTAGATGGGCGATAATAGGGTTACCACAATAAAACCAATCACTTAGACCCAAAGTAATGGTTTAATACCTTCAAAATTTATCCAAATGAATAAATAAGCTCTACTTACTAACTGGATGCTATCTTACTGTGACTTTCTAACACCAAATGGTTCGATTTATTGGATAAATCAGATCTTGAACATTTGAGCCATGATAAACCATTTCTCTAAACATAAATTACACTGGACGAAAATTTCCCACAGATTTCTGAAAATTGCCGAAGACTATGGTTCTGATTTAGAATGAATGACAGTCCGGGAATGACAGTGACATAAGTGATCTACAGGACATTGATGAAGATCTTGAAATCTGACAATGCAAAACTTAAGAGTAAAAAGTTCTGTTGTAATATGACAAGTTTAGATTGAGCAATAAAAATCTTTTAGCAATTTTACGGTCTGATTGAAATTGATGCAGACCGTATATATTTCAAATTTACAAGTCTGTATGTCTGGCAAGCATTTATCCATAAGAAATACCATGCCGAAGGCATCGGAATTCTGTGTTCTGAATTCTCTTTACAAACCATTGTTATAAATATTACATCCCTTGGGAATATATTGCTGAGTACATCTTCTCTGATCAATTTTAGAAGAATGATCTTAAGAACTTATCTCAAATATACTCCCATGGCAGTTATAGTATCTTGCATAACAGAGAAGCTGAAAAATGAAAATTTCATATTGAAGGTGCTGACATTTTAGCTCTAAACATTAATAATTTGTCAGTAGCTCAATTTAAATATAAGTTCAGGGATCAAAATAAAAAAGATTCAACACCCGTCAGACAGGTACCCTGGCCAAATTTTTCACTCGTCAAAATAAAATTTCACCCATCCATATTTCGAAGGGGAAGTAATTTTTTCAGCTGTCAAAAAGATCCTGAATCAACTAAGTTTAACTTGTTAAACTAAATTTGGCAAATGTGGCCACCCCATCTGCCAAAAAATACAAAATACAAACAAAACCGGATTGTTTTCTGGAAAGACACACAGTAAAACCAGGCCCATGGCAAAACTAATCCAAGGAAAATATATCCCATGATGTAAAGGTAAGATGTACCTATATCTGGCCCTGGGGTTACCTTCCTTTCCCAAATATTAACAAAAACTTTTGAATTCGTGCCATCTCAAACTTGAACTGAAATGCTGAATAGGGGCAATCTGCAACAGTTCTAGTTTAAAAAAAAGTGTGCATGCGTGTTTGAAATCTGAACCAATTAAATTATTCAATCCAATGTGCATGAGCTAAATTTCATACCCAAAAAGGAACCTGGCACAGATAGCCTGTGTAGCAATAGACTCCCAGAGGTGTCTAACAATCGCTCTTTAAAACAGAGGCCCGAAACAATAACAAGAAATGTAAAAAGCTCGGAGAATTAAGTGAATATGAACTGAAGTTAGAGTAGTTTATTGAGTTCAATTTTGGGATATTTCAAGCAAGTATTAATTTGCCACAATTTCTGTGCTTTGTTCTAGACACGCCTGTCAAGATCAACGACCCACATTGAATACCCATCAGAAAAAAATCTTGAGTCTTTTGATCACTGTACAAGTACCCACTTTTCACTTTTAATGGTCAGGGTGAATAGTTTTAACTATCTATTTATAGTGCAATATATTGCTGGTTGACATAAACAGTGGTAGAGTGTCAACAGAGTCAATGTTCTGAAATTGTTACAGAATTAGCCTTACTGCGTTTCATGCAAACAAAATAATATAGTTCCTTTAATGGACTGCAACTTACCTAGAGCAAGAAACTTCATGAGATAATCATAATCTGTGGGACCGCTCTGGGGACTGCCAGTGGTAGCGCTAGAGTCTCCCATCTCTAGCTCTGCAAGTAAATGTAATATATTAGCAATTAGCCCTTAACCTGTCATTATCATTACTTAACTACTGGGGGGGGGGGATTTTGGCATACTTTTTTTCAATGCATGTACATATATATTACTTTTAACATACACTAGAAAAAGATGCTTTATAAAATAATGATTTGTAAATTAAAGATCATTAATCATTACACATTAAAAGTAGCTCCCATAGACTTATTTTTCTATAATTCATAAAATATATACATAACATCGATTCAGTATACATATGTTGTCACTAGGTTACTATTGTCTTTCATCTAGGAAATGCCAGACATCAAATAGCCTAGAAGAGAATAATGTGAAACCCGAATCAAAAGATAAAACAACTGTTGTCATTTCCCTCCATTACTCTAAGCTTCAATAGAAGAAGACAGCCTGATTTCCTAGCATTTCAAGATTGATGCTTTCTTAATATCAATATTTATCACTGCACTTCCCTCTAAGAAAACATTTTCGATGATCACACATATTCTACAGTTTTACTCAGTCTAAAAAAGGAGTATCCTTCTCTATTAGCTATTCTCTAGAATTCAGAGGGTTAACTACATGTACAGTTACATCTACTTTATTCCACTCTGATTTCACCCTTCCTACGCTGTTTTGCATTTTGCTATAGTGGTGATATTGTTAAGGGAACATCAACTATGAAATAATCTTTAGTCACCTGATTACAGGACAGTTGGATTTAAAAGATTAGTAGCTAATCCCTTTATATCTCTGTGCAATAATATTTGAATAAACAACCTGATTTTCTGGCATTTCCAATACAGTGAAACATGTATAAGTGAAACACTTTTAAACCAATTAATAATATGAGCAACAGGACTTTAAAATGTTGTACTTAAAGGGTTCCGATAAGCTTCCCGTATAAAAACAATATGGCGGCTCCAGGCGAGTCAACTGGATCAGTCCATTTTTAAGAAATAAGGGGAGTTCTGTAAAATCCAGTTTATTGAAATTGTCTTTGAGATAAAGTAATCCGTTTATAATGATTTTGAAAACGTTATCCATAGAGTGATTGCGTTCAAAGAATACATGCACAACAGCCAATATAAATCCTTGTATTAGAACTGCTTTGTTTCATTTGTAGGATATTTCATATGCCAAGCTGTGTGCTATTACGTTATGGGGAAATTTAGATGCCAATTTTTCCTTATTATACACAAATAGAAGATTCTGAAACTTCACCCATAAATGTGGAATTGATTTGTCAAAATAAAAATCACCCTTTTATAAATGTGTGACAATCTATAATATACTTATGCTATATAACAGTTAGAGGTGTTGACACAACGACCTCGAACCTGTGAACCCTTGAGTATTATTCCGGGATCGGGCCTTTTATACTAAACGGTGAGCAACACCAGAAACGAGCGTTCGATTTGCTAAACGATATGCGTCACCCTTTAAGGAGGTGTTCTACTTCACTGATTTGAATGTGGTATAAGAGTACCAAGTCCGTTGACTACATTCTTTCATTACTTGCCAATTTCACCATTTACATCTCAAATCTCAAAATATATAACCCCACTGATGTATTCTTCATTCTTGTTCTGTGCAAGTTCCATATTCTAGTTTTCTGCATGGACAAAATGCAAAAATGTTTTTATGAGAAAATTGAGATCATTTATACAAATATCAAATATTAAAAAGATATGGCATTTACACAATGCACATTTCACACATCTGTTGCAGCAATTCTATTTCTCCAATAGATGAAAATATACATTAGCATCACGCAAAGCAATTGTTACATGCTGTACATGATACAGTTAATATGGCAACTTAATTGCGACTTCACCAAGAACAACAATGACAATTCATGCACAATAATATATTTTAAGACCATAAAAAGGCTGTTAAGGGGTGTAATAATATGTTTGTGTTTCAGCCTGACCTTATTATATGATGTCAAAACTATAAAATGTCGCTCTCTGAGTTTAAAGAGGCAACAACTGAATTTCTAGCTGTTTTAGAGAAAACGTAACATTTTACATCACTTACGTGCTTTTGGGAGTTAACTTAAATACTATGAGGCCAATTTTCCAATGAATAACATTAAGGCTACAATGTGAACATGGTAATAATTAGTGATGCTCGATCAAATGAAACAGACAGTGTTCCTTTAATCAATGCTTTCAGATTTTATTATTGATTCATGTGTAAAACCTTATTTTTATAAGTGTCAGTGTAATAAATATGTCATTTCACAATTATGAGGAATATGCCCTTGTACATTGCTAGATGACTTCTGAGAGTATGTCATCTATTATAATTACACTCAGACAGTCCCTTGATCATGAAATAACTGAAATTACCTGTAAGTAATAACCAGCTGTCTGGAAATTCTTCAAATGTAATGAAAAAATGCTGATCCCTTGTTACTCATTTTACAGTATTTTAACAATCAACAATGTCAAAGTGACCAGAGTATTGGTACGTTCAGTCCTAAAATATTTTAACAGCAAAAAACCAATACAGTATCATTTTGCATTTTAATTCACCCTTTCTATTATATGTGAAGGAAAGCCTTATGGAAGCATTGTCATTAGGAGTCACTAAAAGTCCTACTGACATTGGTCCCACAGACTTTGTTCCCCTTTTCCCCATCAACTTTAGTCCTACTGACATTGGTCCCACTGACTTTGTTCCCCTTTGTTGCCATCAACAATAATCTAACTGACATGGGTTTAACTGACTCCCCCCCTGTTCCCACCAACAATAATTTTACTGACATTGGTCCCACTGACTTTGTTCCCCTCTGTTCCCACCAACAATAATCTTATTGACATTGGTCCCACTGACTTTGTTCCCCTCTGTTCCCACCAACAATAATCTTATTGACATTGGTCCCACTGACTTTGTTCCCCTCTGTTCCCACCAACAATAAATTTACTGACATTGGTCCTTCTAACTTGCATTGCTCCCATTTAATTGACTTTGTTCTAACTAACTTTTGTCCCTATGACTTAAGTCACATTGTCATAAGACTCACTGATATTGGTCCCACTAAATCTAGTCCTAAGAAAATTGTCAAGCAGCCAATATTAACCACAATGCCAGAGAGATTACTGTTACGCTCACATCTGAATTGTCAATTTTCACCTCCTCCCTTTTCTTGCTATTTCAGAATATAGTGAATGAAAACACAATTGTATGATAAACAAATACAATGCAATCTCCCCAGCTGAAAGCTTTATTCATTTCATTTGTGCTTTATGAATAATAGTGTTTCCAATTATGCAGATTACGGCTGGCTGTTTATATCACAATGAGCAAAACATCCATTATTAAAATTAACATAGGAATTGATTTTCTTTTCCATGTAATTAAGAATCAGAGATAGAGTGTACTTTCATAAAAAATACATCAATTTCAGAATTTTTTAAGATTGAATCATTTCTAGGTGTTTTTTCATAAAGATCTTAAAAGCTGATAACAAATTCAGGGAGTACTTAGGAGTTCAACAATACACAATTCTTAATTTTGAAATAATCAACAATTTTTACCTCATGATATGATGCAAGTGGTACAAGCAATTTTACCATGTAAAAAGTAACTATTAAGAAGAATGTATTAACACTTAGTTGGACACTGAAGCAGATCATTCGCCTTATTTTTCTAGTTTTTTCAAAGCAGAAATGATGAAAAGAAGGCATTTTTCAGATCATATATGTGAAAAATGAAAAATAAAAAGCAGAGACATTCTATTAGGGAGCATTTAACTTTATTTTGTTGCTTTATTTTGCAACAAATTTTATTGGTGAGTATCAATACACTTGCGTTGCATCTTGGCCAAATTATTGAGCAATCGCAGGATCCCTATAGGACATATCTATAGATTTCAGAAATTGTTCGTTTTGCTATAAATGTAAATATCAACATTTATCATTTTCAAGAAATTACACTTATCTGCATCATAAATCTTTAGCAAATGGTTTATTTGATAATACAAATGATATTTTGAAAATAAATTATTATCCCAAATGTCATTTATACTTTGTTACTCACAAATTATATTATTTAACATGAAATACACTTACAAAGTCATGACCCAGTGAAAATGGTTATATTATGCTTAGAGGTGTACACTGTATATGACTATAATCATGGTTATAGGAAATAGGTATATTACTATGAGTAACCTAACCTGTTATGTCCTGGTCCTCTTTATGTTAACCTCAAAAGACCTTAATCAACGAGCCAATTCTTTTAAATATAAAGGTTTTTCAGAATAAAAAATAAATCCTTCTTTTCAAATGCAAGCTATTCATTGGCAAATATTCAATGTACATTATTTGTTTTTTTCAATCCATATCATACACCATTGGTATATCAACCATCCACATAGCATGTATCAGAAAATTATTTTCACTTAATACTATGTACTTAACTAATTTTTGTGTTTGACATCTGGCTTCACCAGTGATTACAATCTAAGGTTCAAAATACACTTACCTCAGTTGTATATGCAAGCGTGTTTGATGTGAAATCACCAAATCATCATTTATTGCATTTTACTTAGCAGAATAGATTAACTGTTCCCGATGACATTTTAGCAGACCTTATATTGTGTTTAGTTCTACAGTATGCTGCAGTGCATTAGATCACAGCATAGTGCATCGTGAGTAACAGATAATCTACTATCAACCAGATATGTTCACTGATTAAAGCCAAACCCTTCCAATAACATCAAAGTATGTACCTTTAATATCCTATAGGAGGGTTGGGATATTTGTATTATCCATAGTCAATATAATTATATAGAGAGCATTAAGGTTCAATAATTATCAACCATTAAACAATAGATCTGACATTTAGGGTTGAAAAAACATAACGGTAAACCCTTGCATAGTGACATTAGATACCCAGTTATACGTTTATGGTTGAATAATCACAACCCTTATATAGTGACATAACATACACAGTCCTACATTTAAGGGTGAATAATCAGAACCCTTACAGAGAGACATTACATACAGAGTCATACATTAAGGTAGGATATTCACAACCTTTACATAGTGACATGATATACACAGTCCCATATTTAAGGTTGAATTATCACATCCTTTACATAGTGACATAACATACAGTCTTATATTTAAGGTTGAATAATCACAACCCGAACATAGTGATATAACATACACAGTCATACATTTAAGGCTGAACTAGAAATCGGCAAATCAGCAACATCATGAATCTGTACAGTCACAATGAAATATTTACCATCTACTCTTCCCTGCTCTAGACAGCCATTTTGAACTTTCAGAGGCCAAAATCAGAAAAACAATACCATAACTGTGATCTACTCTAAAATTCCTTCAATTTGAGATTATTGTGAAATCCCACATTAGGCGGCCACTTTGAATTTTACGAGCCCCAAATCAGAAAAACGATACATTATTTACAATCTACTCTAAATCATGTAAATTGCCTCTCATTCAAGTATAATAAAGCTATACTTCAAAACATCTCAAAATTAACACAATTTTTTGTTTTCCCAACGGCCCCTGGGGGTCAGGGTGAAAAACATGGAATATGTGAAATAGATAGATGTAATAAATATACTACCAAAATTTCAAATAATAATATTTAGTACTATGGTCTAAAATGAAAAACATAAGATTTTTGCTCACCAATATTCATCTTTTCATCAAATATGAAGAAAATCCGTCGACCAGTATTCCAGTTATCTTCCGGATGGACAGATGGACAGACGGAGGGCTTCACTATAACCCTACCGAACTTTGTTCGTTGGTATAATAATCACAACCCTTACATAGTGATATTACATACCCAGATTAATGAAATGAGTAATTAATAACACTGCAGAATGACACACAAGACTAATAAACTTACTTAAACCTTTGCTATACTCTTCTTGATTCACAATCTATTAGCAGTTAGATAATATAATATCATAATAACATAGACAGGGTGACGGAAATTCATGTTCCTGTATAACCTCTAGCTCTCAGGGAAGAGCTGCCCTTGGGAAGACCTTTGACTAGCTTTGAGATAATCTAGATTAGAAGTAGAACCTCCTACAGCTTTAATGTAGCTTCGAGGTAGGTCATCCTCGAGATTAGCAGGAGATTTTCCTCTAAATTAGAGATAGACCTTCCTCTAGATTCCAGGTAGTAATTACTCCAGCTTTGTGATAAATATCTTTGTAGTTCTCTAGGTTTGAACCAAACCTTTATTAAAGACAGAATCAGATCTACAGGGGTGGAAAAATTACAAGCAACATGAACAATTGACATATTAATGTATTCTTTATAATCTTAAATACCATATCTCCCAAAGATTCACAATATGTTATAAATTGATGAAGTTATCAAAGATTCAAAGTTCTAAAATAGGTGAAAAATGTGTAAATTCTCCCAAATAATTATATGAATGGTAACCATTCTAATAAAAAATAATCCATTATTGTAAATATCTTTAGTTTTCCTGAAATAAAGTGTGCACTTTAGGAATTTTTAGAAAATAGACATGACAAGGAATTAAATGAGCCAGAAATATTCTAAAATTGAAACAATTTTTTGTTGGACTGCTCGCTAGATCTGATTCTCTCTTTAAGCTTTGAGGTAGATCTCTACATCGTATTGAAATAACAATACATTGATAGATGTCAGGACCAATAATGCCTACTACCACATGTACAACACTAATAACAACATCAACAATAATAGGATGACTAAAAATATGGTGTGCTCAGCTGTACCATTAAGAAAACAGATATCGTGGACAAGCAAATTCATATAAATAAATGTGCATTCATGAAAATTTCACAAATCCTCACAATCATCTCATTTTATAAAAATCAATGTAATTTAAGGTGATATTTAAATAGATTTCTAAATACTAGACTTGAGTGACAAACACATGTAAGGGATATGACCAGCGCTTGCATTAGGTTAGAAAATTTGTGAGTCCCAAGGACGCAATTTTTTGAAAAAAGTGTGTCCTTTGAAAAAAAAGTGTGTCCCCTATTTCTAGCCTGTTTTGAGTAGGGCTGGCACGGAACGGAACGGAATCTGAACGGAACTCGGAACTTGACTTCGGAATTCTGAACTTTCGGACCTTATTTAAAATAGTTCCTACTTCTCCCCTGAAGTTCTCATTTTTGTTACCATAGGAACAGCTGAGTGTACAACTATATATATTTAAGTTTATTAAATACAAACACTAACACTATCTAACTGCCAGAACAGGTGACATAAATGTTCAAAACTAATGGCAAAATGTTAATGTCTTTGCCTTCTTGGCACCTTGGCATACAACTGTTACTGTATATTGTATATTGGCTTTCTTACAATAATTTTCTTTTCTTATAGGTACTGAATATATAAAAAACAATCATACTTTATTTATTTCTATCATTCATTACATATAAAACAACTTTACCAAGTGAAAATGTTTAATGATTATATATATTTATTGATTTCGTTTCATAGTACGAGTTCGCTATAGCGAGTTAGCGTATCGCTATAACGATAAGTGAATGTTCTTTAAGGAAAATAAAAATTCAGAAAATTATCGGAATATGAGAAGGTAGGTCCGAAAGTCCGTTTCCGAAGGCAAAACCGGATGGTTCGGACAATAATTCCGTTCTGTGCCAGCCCTAGTTTTGAGGTATAACTTCTTGCCGCGGAAAACGGAAGTAAACGTTAAGTACGGACTGAATAAATGCATGTTCGTTCATTCGACAATGAATACATTTTATTTCATGAATAACCTAATATTGGTTTCTGAATAGGAAAAACTGTGGCGTGTCATGGTTTCAAATCTAAAAATAAACAAAGTCGAAAAAATTCGAGAGAATCATGATTATTTGTAAATATTCAACATGTTGAGCCTTATTTACGATTCAAATGAAGGTGAGAGATCATAATTATTTGTTTTTGTTAGGTATCGATGTAAACACATTGTAGTATTGACCTAAAAAAAATCTGCGTCCAAAAAACGGAAATATTTTCAATTTTTGCGTCCTCCAAATTATTTTTGAGTCCTTAACATGTACGGGACGCCGTTAATGCAAGCCCTGGATATGACTATAATTATTTATTTATCTTTTATCTCATAAGTCAATATTTCAAAAGAAAATTTTGACCATAATAGAAATAATAATCTCAAATGAAATCCTATTATATATATTTGAAAATGATGATCCTATTTTCTCATTATAATACTTATATTCATAAAACTACATCTTGGTTCATTACAATTGAAACATGGAAAGTTTCATTGTGATTATTTCAATGTTGCTTGTGACACCATTACAAAATCAATCTACTAAACAGAATAAACAAACAAACAGAAGTTACCTTTCTTAACAAAATAGAAATAGGAAAAATAAAAGTCATTTAATTCATAATATGTTTCAAGAGAAGAAAGTATGGGATCATAAAAACCTGGGCCCACATCTATTTTCTGTCTACACATATACATGTACTCTGCAGCATACTCACCACTTTCATCCCCCATATTGGCTGCTGCAGCAGAAATATTGAGAGACGGCAAATTAATATTATATCTGAGACTAACGTAATTTATGATGGTCTCAGGTTATAGGTGTACGATGGAATAAAACATGTAAATAATATTGTGAAACTCACTCGTTCAGTCATAGTTATCTAACAAATCGACAAAGAAAAAATGATTTATGAAAATGCATCCCGAGAAATAAAAGAAAATGAAAAGCAATTAATTTTTCTTTTTATGACCGCCATTTTTCTATCAAACAATCTTTCAAATTTTCAAAGCTCCTATTTTTTGAAAAATTCAAAATAATTTGTTCAGTGACCTTTCTGAAAATATAACTTTTAGCTTTTTCACTGCATATTTTCAGATGGCTGAAAAGCAATTTAATCCATAGGTTCTGGGCTGATATAAAGATGGCAGCACCAACATAATCCAGTATTAACACTCACGACTCTCACGATTTTACAATATTGCTTGATTTTATCCCTTATTTGTTAGGCGGACTGATTTCCCACACTTGTTAGAATAATGTTCCTGGGAATGGAGAGATGTAGAAAGGTACTCACTCACTGGATGAAGTATTCATGGCCACTGATGGCGGAGATTTTAATATTCTGGCCGATTTAAAGATTGAAGTGTAGAATCTGTACCTCTGGAACTTATGTGGAAAATGTTTTTAGCTTTGATAGAATGTTTACGGTTATCCCGTGCCAGGACTAGACTATAGTCCTGTAACCAGAGCATTCTTTTGCCTGTACGATTAGAACTTGGGAGAATTATCTACACCCCTTACACTTAAGATACCTGCGTCAATAGATTCCTGGGTATTTTAACATTCTTTTCGTGTAGTTGAATCCACAATTGTTTGGGTGTATCGGCAGAATGGGAACATTTTTCTTTTTCATCGAGAGATATTCCGTCACTTTCCAAGATGGCGGTTGGATTAAAAAGGGGATTCCCCGTTTGACTGACCCGGAAGTGGCCCGGATAACCAATAAATGCAAGAATTTGATGGTTGAAATAAGTTAAATATTACACGCAAATATTGCGATCAAAAACGAAAATTTCTTTGTTCTGCCGATAAACCCAGACAATCGTGGATTCAACTACACGAAAAGAATGCTAAAATACCAAGGAAACTATTGAAATGGGTATCTTATGTGTAAGAAGCGTAGAAAATTCTCCCATGTTGTAATCGTACAGGCAAAAGAATAAGACGTTCGCAAGACCAGAAATGAGATGGTCTTGGCACTAGATCTAGATAATAGCTCTTCCATACTCACTCACTATTCAGCCACTGAACCTCACCCAAAACTTATGATTTTATTTTGTACAGACTGTAAACAAGTTTTAGAAGTTACAAATTGGGACCCACGCTATGCGTAATTATATACATAGTTATATATTCTATTTGCTTACCTATCAATCTTTGACTCAGTAATTACTTTCGTTTTCTAATAGAATGCTGCCAGGAGTAATCACCAAACAACTTGTTGCTTGATCAAAATCTCACAGAACCGGAAATCTTACCATTTTGATGACCTTGGATTTGATTGGTCTGTTTTATTGGCGCTGTATTCAAAAACATTCCAATATATTGTTGTTTGGTCATGTCACTTGTGCTCAATTTTAGAATATCATTGTTGATATGGATCAGCTCTTCGTAGACACGTGTAATATACTAGAATTATGACCGAATTGCGAATAACAGTTTCGAACGATGCTAAAATAATCTATGTTCGGAATTTTAAAGTAGGATTTTTGGGGTGTGTCATGACCTCGAGAAAAAAATAAAAATATTCTGGAAAAGCTGATCATTTTATGATGTAGGCCTACAAATGACAATATATCATAAGATTTTCAAATGTTTTACAAGTCTTATGAATAGCAGAGTATATATTGGATGAATAACAATATGGCCATGTTTCGAGACAGTTTTTGGGTGAGTATCGTCAGTTGAATTTTGCAATCATTTCATTTTGATTTGATTTTTGAATCAAATCAAATTTTGATCATCATTCAGATTCATCATTGATGTTTCACAGGAACCAGCACCTGACAGTGACATCTATTGGTGACAGGACCCTGGGAATATATCTCTTATTACAAGGAAAGTAACCATCACTTGAACATCACGAACCCTTACAAAATTGTTATTTTTCTTTGCCTGTGAGCCTTCATATTTTGGAATGTATTATCAACCGAATTTCCATGTTTTACCTCGTTTGAACAGTATAATTTGCAATGTTTTTGTATCTGGGGGTAAATATTTTCAAATAAATGAAAACGAGGCTGTCCAAGTTACCCATCAAAAAAATTCAATTTACTACTTTTTTCAAGGCCTGACTGCGTCGCTAACATGCTAAATATAAGAGTTAGCTGACGTTTGGGAGTCTGACTTACCTTCTAAAGGTTAGAACCCGAATCTTAATGAAACCATATCACCTTTGTTCCGTCAACCATGGAGCATTTGCCACAACATCCAAGAGGTAAATCATGGATCGAGAAAATGAATGATTTCCTTGTAAGTTCCGGAAGTTTCAATACGAAAAATTACCGAACATATGTGAAAACCGAATATTTGTTCGTTGTTTTCACGATTTACAGGTTCGTTTGTTCTTCAATGTTTTGGTCTAAATTATAAAGCATCACCAACAGGTCTTACTCTATTAATCGACTAATACAGCAGACGGCTCATATTTCTACGTAGCATTTCATTCAGACTAATAGTGGGAGTGTAGATCACGCAGTTTCGTTCGTTGCGTACTTCACTTGAAATTGGTAATTTTATATTGGCTACTTCACTTAGCTTGGCGGATGTAGAACATTGCTTAATATTCTTTTAATTTTCACACCAGACATGCTTGGTTGACACGTCAACAAAGTAAAGTTCAAGGGTCAATGCGTTATTTCGTGATAACTACAACGCCTTCCCGAAAGTTAACATTGATGAAAAATGAAAAAGTCGGAAAAGCATTTACACTTATTTCTATCAAATGCTATGTTTATGCATCATCATCGACGCAACAAAGGTGATATGGTTTCATTAAGATTCGGGTTCTAACCTTTAGAAGGTAAGTCAGACTCCCAAACGTCAGCTAACTCTTATATTTAGCATGTTAGCGACGCAGTCAGGCCTTGAAAAAAGTAGTAGTGCTCAGTTTTTCGTCTCTATATCACTAGTTTCTATTGGATATTTCACACTCCGGATGTTAAGTTATTTGTTTGAAACACAACTCGACCACAAAGCTCGATCAATTAGAAGTTTAAAATATAAATATATTGAGATCTGAGTACTTTTGTGACTTGACTTTTTCTTTTGAACTAAATAGGTCATCCTCAGGGTCAGCCTCGTTTTCGTTTAATTGAAAATATTTTTTAAATCGTCCAGATACAAAAACATTGCAAATTGCACTGTTCAGATGAAATAAAACATGGAAATTCAGTTGCAAATACATTCCAAAGAAGTGGATGAAGTATCTCTGCAATTGTCAGATTGTTGTTTGTGCCGAAACTAGCGATAAACGAACGAAAGGTGGGTAATGAAATTTTGGAAATTTTGAGCCACAACCGTACTTTTGTTGTACGAAAAGTCAGCCAACTTCAGTCATCAAATTATCATAATCAATTGACGATGAATCGAATTTTATGCTAAATTCTAGTTATTTCCGGGGTTTGGTCACCAATAGATGTCACTGTCAGGTGTTGACACAGGTTCCTGTGTGATGTTTTGCACTTCACTTGTCAGAGACTCAGTTCAAAAAGGTATTCAAATTGATCAACACTGTGGTGTTAAATATGGTTTGGAAATGGAGCTGTTTTGGTAAAAAAATGTCACAGCCTCAATGGTACATGTACGATTTTTCTTTTTCCATGAAATGTCATCCCCCAAGACTATAGAACATCCTATTCTAAGCTTGGAGGAAATGTAGAATGTTACTCGACTTTTTGGTGGTATTGAAGTCATGTCTGCACTTCACAGTTCAAAATCAACTTCTGAAGTAATTTGACACCACCTTCTAATTAGTTCAAGAACATTAAACTCAATAACGGCGTTCTTTACTATTAGAAATTTTCTTGGGCGTTATTGGGTTTAACCTCCTTACTATTCTTTCCTTTATTGCAAGTTCTTGATCCATCAAAACCATTTTTCTGCGATAACATGCAACTGATACTTGACAATAATATAAAAACACATAACAGCAAGCGATTTAACACAATACATTAAAATCTGCGAACAGGGAATGCTCTTGGGACTAGAGTAAAGTTTCCTTGTTCAGAGGTTTTCCCTATAGAGAGGGGCCACACTTTCAGCAAACTCATACTTGCCGAATAAGCATATTTGTATATATATGGGTATTGATTGATTGTACTAATGTCGACTCCATACTTGGTTGCTAGACCTTGTTTTGACATCTCGGAAGATGTATGAAGGTCTCCCGCCTCCCTCCATTGGCTGAGGGTGAGGAGCGTTCTCCCTATGTTGATTTTACCTGCTGCTGCTGGTTTATGATGATGTCTAGTTAATGTAATTATTGATATGATGTGTAGAGATATGTTGCTAAGAACTGAATTTCAAGTTTCATGAATGAACCCCATTTTATATCATTGATAATCTAGAAGTTTGGATCAGTAAAAGATTTAAAGAGATTTGGCTCAACATGACACATGTACTTTTATCTCCATAAAACAATTGTGTCAGTCCTTGATTCCCTAGATTATCACAACTAGCCAAACTGATTTGATGTAATTAGGTTAATATATACAGAATATCGCATCATTTTGAGTGATATCATTTTTATCGCCGAGTTGATATCAAATATCAACACGAGTGAGCGAAGCGAATGAGTGTTGATATTTGATATCTACGAGGTGATAAAATGATATCACGAGAAATAATGTGATATTGGGTTTATCCCA
Source organism: Owenia fusiformis (assembly GCA_903813345.2). Taxonomy (NCBI): domain Eukaryota; kingdom Metazoa; phylum Annelida; class Polychaeta; order Sabellida; family Oweniidae; genus Owenia; species Owenia fusiformis. The sequence goes on along the minus strand of CAIIXF020000007.1, from coordinate 15,764,005 downwards.
TGATTACAATCACCTTGTGATGTTCTGATCCATTTTCCAGGACATTGGCAGACAATATAAACTAGAAATTAGAAATCAATTGAATATTTGAAACACTTTATTTTAATATGCACTACTTTCTGTACATGATATAGCTAGTTTGTCATAAATACCATTTTTAATCGTTATTTAGCAGGCTTCTAATCAAATTATATACACAATCGTAATTCAATACACCAATAAAACTTAAAGAGAATAAATCAACGGACCTATTTTCTCAAAAGAGAATAAATTATCTGACCTAATTTCCAACAATATTGTGACGCGAAATGCAAATGTGATATCACACGGATATGCGTGAGATAAACGATATCACACGCATATGAGTTTGATGAACGATTTTCTGGAAAATATCACACGGATTTCAATTATATCAGAAATATAAATAGCTGTTATTGTACAGATAACACATTAATCATGGGATAAATCAGGGTAATTAACAGTGGGTCGGATGCTACATCCTGTAAACAATTGGCTTATCTTAATCTCAATCATATTAATCCAAGCTTTTTAGAATCAGATATTGGCTTAGGACTTTCACAACTCTGAAAAATAATGGAACATACAGTGTCACCAATATTCCTTGTTCACAGGTGAATTTTCATAATTTGCCCCAAAATAGTGTTCCTTGTTCCCTGTTCACAGGTTTTCCCTACAGAGACATGTAACATGTAAGTAAATTGAAGATTATTTGGTTCTTTTGAAAAGCATTCCTTGTTCATAGGTTTTCCCTACAGAGAGGTATTCCATCAGACAGGTTTTACTGTATTATTGTGGTAAATGTTCATTTATAGGAGTAAAATGAGGCTACACTTACCAATCTCTAAAATGACATTTCCGCATGTCCGTCATTGTGTCTGTTCGTCCCAGGTTTAAATTAAACTATTAGCGAAACAAAATTGTTGTCAGATAGATTGATAATTATTATCGCGATTACTCGGGCTAATTTTGGCTGGAGTTGACTGTGGGGATGGACTACAACCTATTAATCTAGTGAAAAGCCCTGTATTTGGAAAGTTAACCTTGATGAGACTATGAGATGAGATATGTTTCCATCTGGATATTTTCAAATTGATAATCACCCACCTTCATAAACCCAACTTTCTATATGTATGGAAACACTCTTAAAAGGTGTTTACCAAAGTTAAGAGTTTATCCTCTCTTCATATGAAAAATGTCTGTGAGAATTTCTGAAATGATGAATGAGAGAGATAAGGTGAAGAATTGGAAACCTAAGCCAAATTTAGAACACTCTAAGTAAACTTGGCCTGATCTTGATATAGTAAGGCATATATCATGCATAAACAACAACCAAAGACGTAGTTACTCCATGTAAGTAAGCTTCAATGCCAAAGGAATAAGCCTGAATCTGGCTGGAATATATCTGTAAATGATTCAAAAATGGACTGTATCAGAATTCAGCTTTTTAGAGACTTAAGCTTAATAACAGGAGATGTTCATCAGGTAAGATAAATGAATAAATGATGTGAGGTAATCAACAATTGGCAGGCATCCAATGAGATATTCAACATATTATACCAGTCATTTGAGATATTTAGCATCTAAGATCAATCTCATGAGATATTCAACATGTAAGATCAATCACATGAGATATTCATCATGTAAGATCAATCACTAGAGATATTCATCATGTAAGATCAATCACATGAGATATTCATCATGTAAGATCAATCACTAGAGATATTCATCATGTAAGATCAATCACATGAGATATTCATCATGTAAAATCAACCACATGAGATATTCAACATATAAGATCAATCACATGAGGTATTCAACATGTAAGATCAATCACATGAGATATTCATCATGTAAGATCAACCACATGAGATATTCAACATATAAGATCAATCACATGAGGTATTGAACACGTAAAACCAATCTCATGAGATATTCAACATGTAAGATCAATCACATGAGATATTCATCATGTAAGATCAATCACTAGAGATATTCATCATGTAAGATCAATCACATGAGATATTCATCATGTAAGATCAACCACATGAGATATTCAACATATAAGATCAATCACATGAGGTATTCAACATGTAAGATCAATCACATGAGGTATTCAACATGTAAGAACAACAGCATTCGATATTCAACATGTAAAATCAATCACATGAGATATTGAACACGTAAAACCAATCTCATGAGATATTCAACATGTATGATCAATCACATGAGATATTCAACATGTAAGATACCCTGCGTGCAGAGTCTAGTTAAACTACACTCTGCCTGGTAGAGACCAGATTACAGTTTAAAAGCCCCGCCCCCACGATAGGTACCGGTGACAGTTTGGGTGATAAATCACTTTTGACCTACGCGCTGACCTTTCTTCCACCAATCAGCGAGCTTGAAGAAAGATTCACCAAATGCGTTCTAATTAAATATGCGCATGTCATTGGTCAATTCCGGGCTCAACGATGACGTCAGAAGGAATGACCATATATCAAAACGTCGGTCAAATTTGGCCGACGAACACTGACGAACACTGGCGCGGTGAGTTCACAGGTTTATTTTAGTTTTGAAATAGTGAAGACGAAGCTCTCTTTTAAGAGGTGAAGTCAAACGAATGCAAAGGGTACATGTAAGACCAACATCATGAGAGATTCAACATGCAAAATCAAACCTAATCAACTTGTACTTGTATTAAGTCATTCATGTGAGCTTTTTAATGTTTTAAATATTTGATATCCTAGACATTGATGAATTCAACATTACCAAATTAGCCCAAGGTTTAATTGTCAGTAGCAACTGTTCCCATTTGCTCATGATAAATCATCAGTCCTTATTTAACTCAATACATAATATAATCTTGGTATTGAAAGTTGCACTGAGGTCAAGTTTTCAAAATATTTTTATGGAAGATTTTTTCACATCTTATCTTTAATGATCCGGGATTTTCAGGTTTACATAGTCATTCTCCAAATCTATGAGTTCTGGTATATCAGTTGAATTTATAACAAGATAACAAATTATTTCTATTTTGTAAGGGTTGCGATGTAATTAAAATAATATAATAAAAGACATCATCTTTGTCTCAATTAAAAAGATCATAACTGTGCTGAGTTTGTGAAGTGAAGATGAGTGCTCTTGTACTACTAAGATTAAGTTTGAAGACATTACAAGTACTGAACCAGGATATGGATAATTATAAGATTTCCTCATAACATTTAGATTATACAAATACAGGACTTAATAATTTCTGGGATTAACTTACCTAACTTTGTAAATTATCATAGAAAATTTTAGATAATATTTTACATTATTTGAGTTAAATGTTTTAGCGAATTCTTTCTAAGTCGTTACATAGGACTGATTGTTTTTGCATCCCCCTTGAACAGTGGGCTTCGGTATAGCCAGGAATAGCAGTGCTATGAAGGAATCCTCTGTAAGGGCAATATAATCAAAGGAACCCATTATAAGTATAAGACAATTTCTCATTATAGAAAGTATGGAGGAGGAGCAGCTTCGGTTGTTATCAACATGTAAGACTCCATTATTCATGGAGTATTTCAAAGAGATTTTCTGCTTTAATCCCCAAAGGAGCTTTGTCCATTCTCAGGTAATAAGAGAATAAAATCATTTGTTATGTTTGGTCTGAAACTAGTTTCAAAACACATTTTAAGTGTCCAGGAGGATCTAAAAAGGAGGATAGCGATATTCAATATTCGAAAGTGCTTTAAGGTGCCTCAGCCCATAGGAGATATCTCTCTAATAATATTGGAAGAATTGATAAGAGGAGCCTTGTAAATCAGAATAGGATGTTCTCCACTCATAGATTTTCCTAAATGAGTGGGTTGTGATAAGTCAAGATGTGAAAAAACATACTTGATAACATAAAGGGGAGGAATGTTTTTCTTTTATCAAATCTTGATTTGAAGACCTAGAACATTTTCTGTTTGAAATATTTCCTCATCATTTTCTTAATGAAAATTTAAATGATATATTAGCTTTCTAGAAAAAAGTGATTTCAGTATTTTGAAAATAAATAGCAATTATAGCATTCCTGGGTACAAAAAATGAATAAACAAGACTCTTTTATTAGGAATATACCAGAATTTCACATCACAAAAACTTCAAGAAAAGAAACTAAAACTGAACAATGTTATTTTAAATCTGTAATATTTGGCCAATGTAAATATTTCAAAACTCATTTTCAATTTGATTCTGACATCATATTTTTTATAAGTGTTTATTGAACGAGCATGTGTTACTGTTATCTGGTATCTGATAATATTTATATACATCCTTGAACTTTTATATTAAAACACATTAAAGTTGAGTTAATGAAACAAATATGTCCATGTATTTATACTTTCTACCTGAACACTCATGTAAATCATGAAAGGTACACGTTTGTTTCAAATACAGGTACCTGTTTTTAATGCCAAAGTTTACAATGTAAAATGTTTGTATATTATATCCCCAATGTTTAAGATTACCATACACTTGCAATATGAACAATTATCGTATGATCTGTAAAATGAAGCCTTCTGATTGGTCAGTTCTTGTGCTGTACCAATCTGTATTGCTACTGAGATTGTCCTCATTGATCATCTCCGTCGCAATACAGAAAATATTGGTACGGAGGGGACATTCTCAGTAGCAATACAGAGGATCACATGATAAAAACATTATAGAATGATTTGAAGTGCAATACAGGATATATTCTGCAGCTAGATATTCTCTATTGGCACTCGACTTCGTCTCGTTCCAATATGGAATTTCTCGAGCATAATATATCCTGTATTGCACTTCAAATCATTCAATAACTTATATTATCCTACACTTCAAGTGTAGTGTACTAAATGTATAATAACATTAAAAAATAAATTTGATATTTATTGGCAAAATGAATATCCGGAGGATATCGTAACGATATACTCTGGGCGGAGGATATCGTGACGATATACTCCGGAAACCCCAATATGTGGAGGATATTGTGACATTGCTCTCTCGTGCAGATATCAATATCACCTCGTAGATAAAAATGATATTCCTCAAAATCATAGGATATCCTATAAATGTTTGTCACCAGGAAGAAAATGCACTTAACTCCTTATGTCAAGATATCTGAAATATTTAATGTGACCTCAAGTATCAGTTGATGTTGCTTGAAATACCACTTAGAAGTTAGCAGTAATTTGGCCTCAAGGTGAACAAAATATATTCTCATTGCTGTATATACCCCCCACACCTCTAGAGAAAAATTTGGGGTCAAAAAAGGCCTGTAGGCCCCAAAAAGTGGGCCTTTTTTGGTCATTACTGGGCCTTTTAAGGCCTTATTTTTTAATTTCAGGCCAAATTTTGAAGAAAATAGGCCTCAAAAGAGCCCACTTTTGTTTTTTTCTCTGACTTGAAATTCGGGCCCCCCCCTTGTTGGTTCCCAGATCCGCCCCTGTTACAATTACAATTTACAAAGTCTGTTAAGTATAAAGAGACTTAATGGACACCCTTATATATTTATGCCAACCCTGTTAATTATTTGAATTTCTTATTTTTGTGCCTGTTATTACTAATTTTCATTTATTTTTGTCATGCATTTGCAGGGCCTGAATGGCTTTGAAGAGCTGAGGAAGTACATTAAGCAGGGTAATGAGTTCTGCAAGGAAGTCTCCACTCTCATGTTAGAGAGGTTTGTTGAATCCATATGTAAATTATCATAGTACTTGAATCAAGGAAAACATGTGATTCAAATGATTTTACACTATGAGTGACACTGACAGTACTACTACATGTAAATGACAGTATTCTGATTTTTGATTGAGTGCAGCCATTATGGGAACTTTCCTCAAGCTATCTCAAATAGAAAATCTACTCCCTCCCCTTTTATGTGACATGATAATTAAGATACTTTCATACTTAAGACAGCCTATGCTTGTGTAAATGTAGTTGACTTTCATCGTTATCGCACATTCTTTAAATTGGCCATACCAGTGTTCTCCCTAGTTTATTATGTCATCAACAGAAGTGGTGAGATTTTGTTATGGTCTCTAACTATTTGTGGATGGTGTTCGGCATTTGAAATTTGGTGGTTGGCTTTTGGTAATTTGGCATTTGGAGGTCAGCTGTTGGCATCTGTAACAAATGGCAGGTGGTGACATTTTACATGTTAATGCCTTGTTTCTCAAGCACTGTAGGTGTTAAATTAAGAACATACATCAGAATATAATGCCTATTGCCTATTTTCCATGATTTTTTCATTTTGAAGTGGGTCAAATTTGTTATTAATTGAGTGCAAACCAGTTTTCGAAATCCAAAGTGGCATAGCACATACTTGATTTAATGCTGCATTCAATATATATTCAATGAATTGCTTATAATAATGAATTAAATGCATTTTAGATCAGAGCTAGAAATGCACTATGGAAAAGTGCTCAATAAGCTTGCAGGGAAGCTGTCTAAATCTGCTACAAACTGTATAGGGTAAGCCCTTTATCTATCTTCATCTATAATCTTATTTAGTTTCACAGTAGGGACATAGCCAGTGTCTGAAAATAGGTGAGGAAAATTTAGATAGGCAAGGCTACTTTAATTTTCAGTTTCAGTGAAAGCTATTCTAAATATTGTTTTTTTCAGGGAAATTTTGGTTAAGCACTTGTCTCGCCTGCTTCATGACTGGTTATGCCTTTTTTAGTCAGAGATTCACAATTCGCAAAAATCTTAACGCTTATATCTTTCTATCGACTGCCAGATTGAACAATCATTGATTTTTCTCCAGTTAAAAGTAACTTTCTTTTAGAAATTGATAGTGTTCATATCAATTACATGAAGAGGAGGGAAAATTCCAAAGTTCATAGATGACCTCAACTCGTCTTCAGTAGAAATTTATAGAGAGACGACCCTCATCACTGATTGGTCAAATGACATAGGAGCTTACGAAAACAAAATGACGAATTCAAAATTTTGTAAAACCTTTTACAATAATATGATTTCTGGTGTGTTTACCCATGGGCGTAGCGCCCGGTACGCTGGGTACGCACAGGCGTACCAGATGGTTGCAAATTCGCTCCAAATACAACCAAATTTTAAAATTTTCCTGGGGGAAACCCCCAAACCCACTGAATGCTCGTTTTTTGATTCACTCAACTGTTGTTCCTGTGGTGGTGGCGTACTACTTAGAAAAATAGCGCTACGCCCATGTTTACCAATGGTTTACCAATTCATGTCTTGATAAAGAAAGGTGTAATAAATATGTTTACATCGATTAAAACATAATATCGACGTGTGGTATTCATGCAGAAACGTAGATGTTGGACATTCAGACAAACGAAAGTGGTAAGCAAGAGAGGTAATTATGAGGTCAGCTCTGAGCTCTGAGGTTTTCCTTCCTCTTAATTATTACATGGACTTACATCACTATGTTTACCTTGTTCCCTATGGTTGTTGAATAGGAGTATAATATGCAATTTCAACTTTTAGTACCTTGTGGTTGTTCAGTATGAGAATAATATGCAATTTCAACTTATAATTTGTAATCTGTACTCTTTGAGATGTAAGCAAATATTTACCATATAACAGAAATTGCTTCAATTGATTAGAAATATTGAACATTTAGTTTTTCTTTCATATCTCTACCAGCACAAGTATGTTATTGCTTCTCTGGAATGCCTAATCTCGACTAGTAGAGATACTAGATCATAAAAACAGTTTTGTATGGTATGCATGGAGCAAACCCCAAAACTGGTAATAACTAGAGATTTAAGATTGCAAGCAATCTTACGGAGGCCCTGTAGGCGTTTTTGGCAATTTGAAGGTCAGCCAAAGGTCAAATCTCAAATCTAGGGTCATATACTAACACCAGGCAACTTGTAGATGATTTTTAAAAAAAAGTTTGGTCAATTTGAAGCAAGTTGAAATTTAGTCTTGAAAAGTTTGGAAATTTGACCTTTTTTCAGTTTTTGAGTCCTAATATCTCAAAACTGGTACACAATTTTAATAAATAGTCAATTGCTAATATGTGTAGAAACTATAGAGGAATATATATCCTGACTTTCATGAAAAAATATTGATTTGAAGTCACCAAAACTTAGAAACTTCGAAAACACAGTTGGTGATTTAATTTGATGACCTTGACCTTTGATCTTGCAAATTTTACTTTAATTCACCTCAGTAGCTCTTTTGTGATCAAATATACCTAAATTTGAATCCAGAAAATCGATTTAAAAAATCAACTTTTTTTCCCCTTCCGAAGGTCACTGAAGGTCAACCAAAGGTCAAGGGTCAAAAGTAAGGTCAGATTTGGATTCCTGAGATCCTGTAGATGCTTTTTAAAAAAAAGTTTGGTCAATTTAGAGCAAGTTGAAATTTAGTCTTGCAAAGTTTCGAAATTTGACCTTTTTTCAGTTTTTGAGTTCTAATATCTCAAAACTGGTACACAATTTTAATAAGTAGTCAATTGCTAATATGTGTAGAACCTATAGAGGAATATATATTCTGACTTTCATTTAAAAATATTTATTTGTAGTCTCCAATTTTGAGAAACTTAGAAAACACAGTTTGTGATTTCGTTTGATGACCTTGACCTTTGACCTTGCAAATTTTACTTTTTTAGACCTCAGAAGGTCTTTTGTGAATAAATATACCTAAATTTGAATCCAGAAAATCGAGTTGAAAAATCAACTTTTTTGACCTTTCGGAGGTCACTGAAGGTCAACCAAAGGTCAAAGGTCAAAAGTAAGGTTAAATTTGGAATCCTGAGAACTTGTAGATGAGTTTTAAAAAAAAAATTGGTCAATTTGAAGCAAGTTGAAATTTAGTCTTGAAAAGTTTCGAAATTTGACCTTCTTTCAGTTTTTGAGTTCCAATATCTCAAAACTGGTACACAATTTTAATAAATAGCCAATTGCTAATATGTGTAGAACCTATAGAGGAATATATATCCTGACTTTCATGAAAAAATATTGATTTGTAGTCTCCAATTTTGAGAAACTTAGAAAACACAGTTTGTGATTTAGTTTGATGACCTTGACCTTTGACCTTGCAAATTTTACTTTTTTAGACCTCAGTATATATTTTCTGATTAAATAAACCTAAATTTGAATCCAGAAAATCAATTTGAAAAATAAATTTTTTTGACCTTTAGAAGGTCACTGAATGTCAAATAAAGGTCATAGGTCAAAATTAAGGTCAGATTTGAGTTCCTGAGATCTTGTAGATGCTTTTTAAAAAAAAGTTTGGTCAATTTAGAGCAAGTTGAAATTTGACCTTGAAAAATTTCGAAATTTGACCTTTTTACTGTTTTTGAGTTCTAATATCTCAAAACTGAAGCAAAAATTTAATAAATAGTCAATTGCTTATATGTGTAGAACCTTTAGAGGAATATATATTCTGACTTTCAGTAAAAAAAATTGATTTGTAGTCTCCAATTTTGAGAAACTTAGAAAACATAGTTTGTGATTTCGTTTGATGACCTTGACCTTTGACCTTGCAAATCTTACTTTTTTAGACCTCAGAAGGTCTTTTGTGAATAAATATACCTAAATTTGAATCCAGAAAATCAATTTGAAAAATCAACTTTTTTGACCTTTCGGAGGTCACTGAAGGTCAACCAAAGGTCACAGGTCAAAAGTAAGGTCAGATTTGGAATCCTGAGAACTTGTAGATGAGTTTTAAAAAAAAATTTGGTCAATTTGAAGCAAGTTGAAAAAAGACCTTTTTGACCTTTTTTTGACCTTCAATATCTCAAAATCTAGGCAAAATTTCTCCAGACGGCAAAAGGCTAAGACTAATAGAATACTAATAATAGTGTCAGGATTTGAGAAACTTGAAAAAAACTTAGATTTGACCTAGATTTTGACCTTTGACCTTGACCTAGATAAAAATTCCTTTCCCCCCAAGTTCAGCCAAGGTCCCTAGTAGGTGCATATAGTAGATAGTTGAAAGGTAGTTGGAAGTAGGAGAAAAAGGTTTAGGAAGAATAAATAAATAAAGAATAATAACTAGACTTTGGAAGATTGCAAGCAATCTCACGGAGGCCCTCTTAGGCATTTTTGACAATTTGAAGGTGAACTAAAGGACTAATATCAAATCTGAGGTCAGATGAGAACTCCTGAGAACTTGTAGATGATTTTCAAAAAAAGATTTTGTCAATTTGAAGCAAGTTTAAATTTGACCTTGAAAAATTTCGAAATTGACCTTTTTTCAACTTTTGAACATTTATATCTCTAACTGGGACAAAATTCTATTAGATAGTCAATTGCTAATATGTGTAGAACCCTTAGAGGAATATATATATTTCGACTTCGGATTAAAAATACTGGTTTGTAGTCTCGTACTTTGCGAAACTTAGATAGCACAGTTTGTGACCTAATTTCATGATCTTGACCTTTGACCCTGAAAAGTTTTACTTTTTTAGACCTCAGTAGGTCTTTTGTAATTAGGCTGACCTAAATTTGAATCCAAAGACTCAATTTGAAAAATCAACTTTTTTTACCTTTCGAAGGTCATTGAAGGTCAACTAAAGGTCAAAGGTTAAATCTGAGGTCAGATTTGGACTCCTAGGAACTTGTAGATAATTTTTAAAAAAAATTTGGTCAGATTGAAGCAAGTTGAAAAATGACCTTTTTTACCGTTTTTGACGTCAAATATCTCAAAAATGGTAAACATTTATGCTGACATATTGTGAACAATTTGTAGAGAATACTAAAATGTAGTTTCAGTTTAATTCATCGCAAGAAATAATGAAGTATAAGGACAAACTTGAGAAACTTGAAAAAAATTTAGATTTGACCTAGATTTTGACCTTTGACCTAATTTGATAACCGTGACCCTTGACCTTGAAAATTTTACTGCTTTAGAGCTCAGTAGGTCTTTTATGATTAGGCTAACCCTAAATTTGAATCCAAAAACTCAATTTGAAAAATCAACTTTTCTGACCTTTCAAAGGTCACTGAAGGTGAACAAAAGGTCAAATGTCAAATTTGAGGTTAAATATGAACTCCTGAGAAGTTGTAGATGATTTTTAAAAAAAAGTTGGGTGAATTTGAAGCAAGTTAAAATTTGACCTTATAAACTTTGAAAAATTGACCTTTTTCAGTTTTTGAGCTCTTATATCTCAAAACTGGGACAAAATTTTAATAAATAGTCAATGGCTAATATGTGTAGAACCCTTAGAGGAATGTATATCTTTACTTTCAATTAAAAATATTGATTTGTAGTCTTGAACTATGAGAAACTTAGATAGCACAGTTTGTGACCTCATTTGATGACCTTGACCTTTGACCTTAAAATTTTTACTTTTTTAGACTTCAGTAGGCTTTTTGTAATTAGACTGACCTAAATTTGAATCCAAAGACTCAATTTGAAAAATCAACTTTTCTGACCTTTCGAAGGTCACTGAAGGTCAAGCAAAGGTCAAAGGTCAAATTTGAAGTCAGATTTGGACTCCTGGGAACTTGTTGATGATTTTTAAAAAAAAATTGGTCAGATTGAAGCAAGTTGAAAAATGACCTCTTTTGACCGTTTTTTGACGTCAAATATCTCAAAAACGGTAAAAATTTAATGCTGACATATAGTGAACAATTTGTAGAGAATACTTAAATGTAGTTTCAGTATAATTCATCGCAAGAAATAATGAAGTATAAGGACAAACTTGAGAAACTTGAAAAAAAAACTTAGATTTGACCTAGATTTTGACCTTTGACCTTGACCTAGATAAAAAATATTTTCCCCCCTATTTCAGCTGAGGTTCCTAGTAGGAGCATATAGTAAGTAGTTGAAAGCTAGTTGGAAGTAGGAGAAAAATGCTTTGATAGAATAACAAGAACTCGATTTGAAAAATCAACTTCTTTGACCTTTCGAAGGTCACTGAAGGCCAACTAAAGGTCAAATGTCAAATCTGTGGTTAAATATGAACTCCTGAGAAGTTGTAGATGATTTTCAAAAAAAAATTGGGTGAATTTGAAGCAAGTTAAAATTTGACCTTATAAACTCTGAAAAATTGACCTTTTTCAGTTTTTGAGCTCTTATATCTCAAAACCGGGACAAAATTTTAATAAATAGTCAATTGCTAATATGTGTAGAACCCTTAGAGGAATGTAAATCTTGACTTTCAATTAAAAATATTGATTTGTAGTCTTGAACTATGAGAAACTTAGATAGCACAGTTTGTGACCTAATTTGATGACCTTGACCTTTGACCTTGAAATTTTTACATTTTTAGACCTCAGTAGGCTTTTTGTAATTAGACTGACCTAAATTTGAATCCAAAGACTCAATTTGAAAAATAAACTTTTCTGACCTTTCGAAGGTCACTGAAGGTCAACGAAGGGTCAAAGGTCAAATCTGAGGTCAGATTTGGACTCCTGGGAACTTGTAGATGATTTTTAAAAAAAAATTTGGTCAGATTGAAGCAAGTTGAAAAATGACCTCTTTTGACCGTTTTTTGACGTCAAATATCTCAAAAACTGTAAAAATTTAATGCTGACATATAGTGAACAATTTGTAGAGAATACTTAAATGTAGTTTCAGTTTAATTCATCGCAAGAAATAATGAAGTATAAGGACAAACTTGAGAAACTTGAAAAAAAACTTAGATTTGACCTAGATTTTGACCTTTGACCTTGACCTAGATAAAAAATACTTTCCCCCCTATTCCAGCCCAGGTTCCTAGTAGGAGCATATAGTAGGTAGTTGAAAGCTAGTTGGAAATAGGAGAAAAATGCTTTGAAAGAATAATAAAGAAAAATAATAACTAGACTTTTTAAGATTGCAAGCAATCTCACGGAGGCCCTCTTAGGCATTTTTGACAATTTGAAGGTCAACTAAAGGACAAATATCAAATCCGACGTCAGATGTGAACTCCTGAGAACTTGTAGATGATTTTCAAAAAAAGATTTTGTCAATTTGAAGCGAGTTTTTTGACCTTGAAAAATTTCGAAATTGACCTTTATTCAACTTTTGAACTCTTATATCACAAAGTGGGACAAAATTCTATTAGATAGTCAATTGCTAATATGTCTAGAACCCTATTAGAGGAATGTGTATATATTTCAACTTCGGATTAAAAATATTGGTTTGTAGTCTCGAACTTTGCGAAACTTAGATAGCACAGTTTGTGACCTAATTTCATGATCTTGACCCTTGACCTTGAAAAGTTTTACTTTTTTAGACCTCAGTAGGTCTTTTGTAATTAGGCTGACCTAAATTTGAATCCAAAGACTCAATTTGAAAAATCAACTTTTCTTACCTTTCGAAGGTTATTGAAGGTCAACGAAAGGTCAAAGCTCAAATCTGAGGTCAGCTTTGGACTCCTGGGAACTTGTAGATGATTTTTAAAAAAAAAATTGGTCAAATCGAAGCAAGTTGAAAAATGACATTTTTCGAGTCATTTTTCGACCGTTTTTTGACGTCAAATATCTCAAAAAACGGTAAAAATTTAACGCTGACAAATAGTAAACAATTTGTAGAGAATACTAAAATGTAGTTTCAGTTTAATTCATCGCAAGAAATAATGAAGTATAAGGACAAAGTTGAGAAACTTGAAAAAAAACTTAGATTTGACCTAGATTATGACCTTTGACCTTGAAAATATTACTGTTTTAGAGCTCAGTAGGTATTTTATGCTTAGGCTAACCCTAAATTTGAATCCAAAAACCCAATTTGAAAAATCAACTTCTCTGACCTTTCGAAGGTCACTGAAGGTCAACTAAAGGTCAAATGTCAAATCTGAGGTTAAATATGAACTCCTGAGAAGTTTTAGATGATTTTCAAAAAAAAATTGGGTGAATTTGAAGCAAGTTAAAATTTGACCTTATAAACTCTGAAAAATGACCTTTTTCAGTTTTTGAGCTCTTATATCTCAAAACTGGGACAAAATTTTAATAAATAGTCAATAGCTAATATGTGTAGAACCCTTAGAGGAATGCACATCTTGACTTTCAATTAAAAATATTGATTTGTAGTCTTGAACTATGAGAAACTTAGATAGCACAGTTTGTGACCTAATTTGATGACCTTGACCTTTGACCTTGAAATTTTTACTTTTGTAGACCTCAGTAGGCCTTTTGTAATTAGACTGACCTAAATTTGAATCCAAAGACTCAATTTGAAAAATCAACTTTTCTGACCTTTCGAAGGTCACTGAAGGTCAACTAAGGATCAAAGGTCAAATCTGAGGTCAGATTTGGACTCCTGGGAACTTGTAGATGGTTTTTAAAAAAAAAATTGGTCAGATTGAAGCAAGTTGAAAAATGACCTTTTTTGACCGTTTTTTGACGTCAAATATCTCAAAAACGGTAAAAAGTTAATGCTGACATATAGTGAACAATTTGTAGAGAATACTTAAATGTAGTTTCAGTTTAATTCATCGCAAGAAATAATGAAGTATAAGGACAAACTTGCGAAACTTGAAAAAAAACTTAGATTTGACCTAGATTATGACCTTTGACCTTGACCTAGATACAAAATATTTTCCCTCCTATTCCAGCCCAGGTTTCTAGTAGGAACATATAATAGGTAGTCGAAAGCTAGTTGGAAGTAAGAGAAAAATGCTTAGGAAGAATAATAAAAATAAAGAATAAAGAAAAGCTACAAAAGCTATAGGAGGCCCTTTCTTGAGGGCCTCCTAATAATAATAATAATAACTAGACTTTGGAAGATTGCAAGCAATCTCACGGAGGCCCTCTTAGGCATTTTTGACAAATGAAAAATATGAAATCCTGAGAAGTTGTAGATGATTTTCAAAAAAGAATTGGGTGAATTTGAAGCAAGTTAAAATTTGACCTTATAAAGTCTGAAAAATTGACCTTTTTCAGTTTTTGAGCTCTTATATCTGAAAACTGGGACAAAATTTTAATAAATAGTCAATTGCTAATATGTGTAGAACCCTTAGAGGAATGTATATCTTGACTTTCAATTAAAAATATTGATTTGTAGTCTTGAACTATGAGAAACTTAGATAGCACAGTTTGTGACCTAATTTGATGACCTTGACCTTTGACCTTGAAATTTATACTTTTTTAGACCTCAGTAGGCTTTTTGTAATTAGACTGACCTAAATTTGAATCCAAAGACTCAATTTGAAAAATAAACTTTTCTGACCTTTCGAAGGTCACTGAAGGTCAACTAAGGGTCAAAGCCTTTTTTGACCGTTTTTTGACGTCAAATATCTCAAAAACTGTAAAAATTTAATGCTGACATATAGTGAACAATTTGTAGAGAATACTTAAATGTAGTTTCAGTTTAATTCATCGCAAGAAATAATGAAGTATAAGGACAAACTTGAGAAACTTGAAAAAAAACTTAGATTTGACCTAGATTTTGACCTTTGACCTTGACCTAGATATGAAATATTTTCCCATCAAGATGAAACCAGGTATCTAGTAGGAGCATATAGTAGAAAGTTGAAAGCTAGTAGGAAGTAGAAGAAAAATGCTTTGAAAGAATAATAATAAGAAGAATAATAAATAAATAAAGAAAAGCTACAAAAGCTATAGGAGGCCCTTTCAGGAGGGCCTCCTAATAATATCTATAAAATTAATAGGAGGCCCCCTGTCGGGGCCTCCTAATAAGAACATATCACAAGTATAGCAAGCTGTTAAATCATTTTTATGAAATAGAGAGGCACACACCTGATTATAAAAAACCAAGGTCTACCAAGTAATTCCTGGCCTTTGATAATCACCTTGATTGATTCAGCGCATACTTTTTAAAACATTTTATCAACAGTTTGTTTTGTTTAGTTTGTACATAGACTAATGTGTCATGTTTTGATACAATTGTCAATAAAAGAAATATATATCAACAAAAATTGACAAGCTGATCACATTACAGTGTTCAAGAAATGTACAGTGCTGATAATAATATAGGGTGCGTTTTCTAACTAAACAGAGTGTTCCTACTAAAATGAATTTGCCTACATACCCCTGAAACTCTTATCTGATAGATAGAATGCACAAATAAAACAAAAGTTTTGCTATTATAGGTAAAAAGTTCTCTTGAAATTTCGAAGTGATTTTACCTGTTAATTCTGTCCATGGTCCGCCATTTTTGCGGAAGTTACACTGAAACGCAAACTCCATGAAACGAAACGAAATCACTAGAAAAAAACATGGCACACATTGTGCGCATGTGCAGCAAAGTTTAGACCAATTAGATAATTTGATTATTTTGCGCACGTGAATTATTTGCTTCTGAGCACTTACAAGCTTACCACAATAAACAAACCTGGCAGAGACTACCCTTAGCCTACTTCATTTTGGCGAAATTTCAGCTCAAACTCGTGACAAATGCATTATGCATACGCTGGTGTGAAGCCTTGGAGACACTCATTTTGGTAAATATGATTTATGGGGTATACTTTTCTGCAGTTTGTGGGAGTTTGGGACATTAAATGTTAAAATTCAAGAAAATATTCCAATTAAACGACTGATCAATTAATATATACCAGCACTGTAATTCAATATTTTCTTGATAATAGGTCACAATGACTTGTTCATGCATTTTTGTCAATTTATTTAATTTAATTATCAATTTATTATCAAATATTATCACAAACTTTATCAAATCATCCACACGGGGGATAAGCAAAACGAAGGCGAAGCCACGGACTGCGACTCGCGTAACTTTACACCGCAGCCCAGCGCCAAAATGGAGGGACATCCGGCAGTGCCTTCTGCTTCTTCCGACAAAATAGAGAAATCCAAGTATTTTAAATGCTATCGTAGTGTCTAATCGGTGACCAAAATATTACTCTGTATCTACTGTTGGTCTGTAGATAAGAAAATAAGCAGTTGTCCAGATCAAGCTAAAACAGTAGCAAAGTTCTGATTTTACCTGTAAAATATGTGCATATTATTTAATTTACTATACATTTGAAAGGAGTTTTAACACGTTTCTGATATCTAAAGGTTAGTTGAGGCTCCGAGTATAATTCGTGAAAATGATTTGATAATAGAATGTGTTCATGAGGAGAAAATTAGATTCAAACTGCGCATTCATAGTGGTCGCAGTCCAGTAAACAAAGCTATTTCAACAACGCAACACATCCTCCATTGATATTCTAAGCAACGCAGTCCAGCCGCGAACACGAAATAAATAAGATAGTGTAAACTATATTCCTACGCTATTATTGTTTCAGGAAAAGAAAGTCAGCATCCAGATTATCATTCAAAGTTACGTTGATTAACATATGGATAGGGTTAAATATATAGATAATTGGATAGTGGTGAGACTTTTTATAAGAAGTAGAAATGCGAAACAATTAACTTTTTGATGATGCAATAAAAGCTGTTGGGGAATGTAGTATTTAAGATATCAGGAAAATATCAAATAATTGGAGAGTTGGTGAGTTAATGTAATTCTGGATGATCTTTCCAACAGTCCATCAATATTGCTAGCTACCATAAATTCATGATTTCAGCTGTATTTGACAGCTTGTATATATTTGCAGAATGGATTGAGACACGATGTAGGTCTATTAAAATAGCCCTTTATATTCAATTTTGTCCAAAGTTGCTCCATTTTGGCCACACCTGTACACACATTGTGCTATCTACCTTTGGCTGTGATTGCGTTCAGCTTCAGATATTAAGCAACACTGAGCCGCGGACTGCGTTGGGCAGATGGATGGACTGCGACTATTATAAATTCCAATTTTCTATGTAATTGTACGCTTTCCGCTTACCAAATATCACACGAAGATGTAATTGTAACAACAGAACATGAATAATTATATTAATTCGATGTCATTTATGATTCCTTTGTTTAAATCGGTATATTAGGGACAAATATTGACAAAATTACATTTTATGTGGCAGATTTCGAATTCATTTGTGTTCATGCTAAACTATTGGACAGCCGAGCACCAAGAATGCCATTGCAGGTGGAGTATGAATATGTTGATCACCGACTGGAACATACTAGCTATTCTGTAGAATATCCAAACCAATAATCTACCCCAAATCCTAACATGCCTTCCAAATTAAGTTTGGACTTACCGCCATTGTTCAGCTATAATGCGTTGTAACCTCGTTTTGAATTACGCGAGTCGCAGTCCGTGGCTTCGCCCTCGTTTTGCTTATCCCCCGTGATCCAACCTTTGGACAGAAAAGCAAAAACATCATTTCAAGCTGAAGTAATGCATTTACAGAGGTTTGATTGACAGGTCTATTTTTACACATTCCATATTTGGAATGAAATGTATTGCATGTGTTACAAATTGAAGGTCAAGCTGATCTGGTCACTCTCTAAGACAATTTAAAAATGAAAATTGTTTAAAAATGATCAAATCTTTTACTGATTTTCTTTGCTCAGACAAGAGTTTTGGAAAATTGACCTTTCAAACCATTTTTAGAGATTCAATATCAGATCATTTGAGAACTTTTGTCTTTAATTGAGTTCAGTAATAAGGTGATTTTTGATGAATTTTGTAAGACTATTTTGTCAAAGAATTCTGATATATGACACTTGAATCATGTGTATCAGATTTGGCAGTTTCATAATATTCTACAATTTTAGTGATGGTTAATAACCATTGATATTTAAATATTGTAAGAGTATATCAGGTTCATCACAAAATGAAGATCAACATAGATTTCCTACTTCAAGCATTTGCACATTTGATATAGGAAGTTACCATGACAACAAACCCATTCTATATTGCCTTTGAAAAGAGATAAGTCAGAATGACTTTGCAACTACATGTATCTGAAATATAGGGTACATGTTCTTGTAATTGCAAACATATCTGAAATAAAAAGTTCCATATAAATCTCTTACACAGTTAGGCGTTTACCGTTCGTTTTTTACCATTCTAATATTTATTTTCTGTAAATGCGCCATTTTACATTTCTTTAGCACATTTTTAAAGTTGTTATGTTGTTATATTTTCTGATTTGATGTGAGTTTTGGGTATTTTCAAAGTTCCAAAGATCCATTGTATAATTTTGTGTGATATTTTACAGGACATTAGCCTCAGCTTGGAGTGCTGTTGCCGTAGAGATGCAAGAAGAAGCAGAACTTCACAAGTAAGATGTTTATTATGAGATAAATTCTGAAACAAAAAGTGTTCATTTTGAGGTATAAGGAGTATACCGAATAAAAGTAAAAGATTCGCATTATCATTATCAAGAATACTGTTAATCTATGTTTAGTTAAAACTTTGATTATCAGGAATCTGGGACAGATGTTGAGTGAAGAGGTGTACAAACCATTGAAAGTTCTGGCAGAGAACCAACATAAAGCAAGAAAACCTGTAAGTACAAAACGATGTGCTAAATGTAATGTGTGGTAAAAACTGGTATCAAAACTGGTACTAGAGAAAAAACTCATCACATGAAAAACATGCCATGCAATATATAAACTCAATAATGCGACTAAAAACATGTGCCTCTTTTGTAAATAGTGAGTACAAATAAAAGAATAATATCAAAATAAAAATAAAACAATCTTTGGTTCAATAGAAAACCTTCCAGAAATAATTCTGCTTCTTGAGTGAGTCTTGTGCACAAATTCATCAAGATTACATATATTTCGTAAATATTGTAAATGAAGGATTCCCCCAATAAGCAGAGGTATATTTGTATTGTGTGTAAGACTGAGAAGAATTTGTTTGATATTACAGGTAGAGTCAATGGTAAACAAAGCACTGCAATCTCTCACTGATAGAAGATCTGAAGAACAGAAGGTAAAGGAATAAATACATACTTACTTACTTAGTCTGGCTTTAAAACAGTTATGATCAACAAGGAGAAATAATCTTTGAAAAAAAGTAAGTCAATGTAATTTTTTTTCTTAAACTTGAAGGTTTTCTGTATTTCATACTAAAAATGATATTTGTCCTCATACACAATTAAATTCTCTACTATGATATGGTTTCATCCATAATTCAGAAATGTGCTTTTTAAGTTTTTGTTGTCACTGTTTCAGGCCAAAAAACTTGCATTTTCCTCAGCTAAAGAGCGGGAAAAACTTTCTGAGCAACTTGCTCAGGCAAGAGCTGGAAAAGGAAAGTCAACAGAAAAAGACATTTCTAAGGTATTTTGTTTATTTATTACTCAAAAATCCTCTGCCTGTTTAGTTTAGTGGAACAGTGAGTAGAAAACTCCATATTTTGTCCATGCAAAAATCTGTATACTATCTACCATTTGAGAGTGCCAATGTACATATTCTTGAATAGACTCGTATGTTTATGTTAGTTCTGCCAACTAAAATTTTGGCATTTATTTGGTCTACAGGGGTATACTAGTATAGAACTGTTACGGTTTACTTAAGTCTGTGTTAACTGAGTGAACCATATGAGCTAATTTTGAGTTAATGGATGAGAATTAACTTTGAGGAGGGCAAAGGGGTGTAACGTCGACGCGTGGGGTGATGTCAGCATGAGAAATGGGGTAACTTTGACACTTACACGTTAGACGTAGAAATTCCGTTTTCCGCCATGTTTGAAAAAAACATGACTTCCCCAACATAGGAAATTAGAGCAAATAAAAACAAGGTGTCGAAGTTACCCCATATGTCGAAATTACCCCCAAAATGGTGTCGACGTCACACCCCTTCGCCCTATACAGTATGTGGTAGAACCTATCATAGAAGATTGCATCTATTCATATCATCATATTTTCAGCCTGACAAAACTAAAAAGGTAAATCATTACTTTGATAAACTAATTCCCATTTCCTATATTTCAGTATTTTCCTAACCACTATTAATTGTATTTATAATCACTTACTATAAACTGATTAACATCTAACATCTTAACTTTAGGTTAAGGGTTGCTAAGGTAAACAGTTTATGAGGTCAAAAGTCATCAGGAAGGTCAAATGTGTCAAAAGATTATGAATACATTAAAAATATATGTGTATTATATACACAATCTACAATATTCATATTGTTGAGGTCAAGCAACCTCAATTCTTATAAAAGGTCATATTCAAATATGTAGTTTTTTTATTGATGAACCCTGAAGTCAGGTTATATTTATTTTTTGTGAGGTCAAGGTCACATTACCAGAGAGGTTAAATATCAAACCTCATAGGTCAGAGTATATTTATGTCACCACCAAAAGTATTGTTTAATTACACCACATGGACTTAATTACCCTGTGATATTTCTCTTTGATGCTTTAATACTGTTCATTGTTATATAGAGTAAATATTTTCTGATTTCTTTTTTGATATCCCTTCAGGGATCCATTTGGGAATATTGTTTTGCAAATGATACTATACACAGATATTTCCCTCATTAAAATATAATACTTATAAAAAATATTTTTCCGTAAAGATGAAGGCTCATCATCACAGGGAGACAGGTGTGGTCTTGCATTTTTGTCACTCAGTCCTTGATGGCCTCTGTGTTGGGGCCATTGTTTGAATATTTTCTTATGTATAAGGGGCATTCAGGCTTCACTTCAAAATAATTATAGTTAAGTTTTAATACCATCATATAACATGCATGGGTTATGTCATCTGAGTTTCAGGTCGTTTCAAGTAATGCTGATTAGATTCTCAGCTGATTAACATTAGGGGCATGCTCTATTATATTCATGCATACATATTGCATGTATATTTGGTGGTTATACTTAATCATTTTTACATATAAAATGTATTTAAATACTTATATACAGTATACAATATATACAGTATGATTAGATAAGTCTGTATGTAACAGAGGTTAACATACGTTTTTAATCTGATAAGTTTATCAATTTCATTTTATCAAAAGTACATGTACTCCAAATGTCTGACAATTTATGAAGAATACTTAGGAAAAATTTTGGACAATAGCATGTTTCATCTCTTTTCATCATTATCTTTAAATTGCAATGAAGAGTGAATTTATTTTGCATTTCCTTCCAATTTTAGAAGTAATCCTCCCTTGAGAAATACAAAATATTTCACCATTCTCAAAATATATTTACATATCAGCTTCAGAAAAGGGTGAACACATCTGATGAACTACTACGCAAAACAGACCGAGATTATCATAATGTTGCAATTAAAGCAGAGGGATCAAGGGAGGACTGGGAAACTGCAGTGTACAAGGTGAGCATAATACAACTACAGTAAAACCTGCGTATATTGAACATTATTTGCCAAGAAGAAACATTCAGTGTTGGTAGGTGTTCACCACAGAGAGGGTAATTTATACAGAAGTCAATAGAACATGTACAGACGAAGGGTGCCAACTACAGATAGTTGTCTACAGACAGTTGTTCATGATAAAGAGGTGTTCACTAAGAAAGGTTTTCTGTACTAGCAAAATTTCTAAGATAAATCAATTTCTCAAGGTTCTCATCAGGCCTGACTGAGGTACAATATTATAGTGAGATATACACTTGATAATGTATAGTGTTATTTAAATCAACACATTTGAATTAATGTAAATCATCCCTTGGCTAATACCCAATGGTTTGGTGATGGCTTTATAAATAAGAATAAAATGAAAATAATATATGTATGTTCTAGGCCAGTATTCAAATGCAGATGCTTGAAGAGACAAGAATTAATGAAATGCATAAACAGTTACAGAAAATATATTCCTGTATCGCTCCATTAGCACCAAGGCAAGTCCAGGTAAGGCAGTTTAGCATTTGAATTTCATTTATAAATGTTAAAAATAAAGGTTGTATAACTATTAAAGTGTTTTCACACTTTTCCAAAGCCCTGATACAGCACGTTGCTGTGTATATATCATATTCATACTTTAACAGTTGGAGTGAATACTCATCTTTCATTTCATGTAAAGAAAACAGAAATTGATAAAATATTGAGGGAGTGGGAGCTGTTATAATGACCCCTACTTTTCGGAATGGAATTGAAGCATGTGTGTTATTTTTCAGAGCTGTGAGCGTTTAAACGAGGCTGTGATATGTGTTGATCTGAATGCAGACCTAAGGACCATAGTAGATCAGAAGGGAACAGGACCCAATCAGCCAAATCAGCATCTTCTAGAATGCTATGTAAGTTCAAATATGATTGCGTCAAATCATCAAAATGCCTTGAATATGGTTTTACTAGAATTTCATCAAAAATTAAATAGGTTCAGACATAAATACTCATATCAGTCCAATATCATAGGATTTTTCTTGCTCTCATTACGTCACACCCACACTTTTTACATATTGTTATGGTCTCCAACTTTTTTGTGGTAGGCAGTTTGTGTTCGGCATTCAGTATCTGTAACAAATGGCAGGTGGTGACATTTTGCATGTTGATGCATTGTTTTATCACCTGTAAGAATTAAATATCAACATTTTGATAAAAATGAAATATGTCAATATCACTTACATATTGAATAGACAAAGTCATTCTATTTAATTTATAGGCAGAAGATTTTGCCAACAGTATGGATGTAGAAAGGAGACGGGACTTACTACAGTCTTACATGTTATATCTTACACAGAGTATAGAGGTAGAGGAGAAGGGGAGAGAAGGTAAATAGAAATATTACTACAGTCTTACATGTTATATCTAACACAGAGCATAGAGGTAGAGGAGAAGGGGAGAGAAGGTAAATAGAAATATTACTACAGTCTTACATGTTATATCTAACACAGAGCATAGAGGTAGAGGAGAAGGGGAGAGAAGGTAAATAATAGAGACAGAAGTTGATTTTGTTTTAATCAAAAATATATTACTTAAAATATTTATCCAAACGTTGAATCTGTAACTTAATAATATGTTGTATGTGCAATTTGAGTGATTATTCCTAACACATTTCCTATTTTGCTGGTTTAAAACTGCCTTTGGGTAGTTTTCTAAATTCTGTTTTTATGGTGTTAATTTGCTTTATTTTATTCATATTCACTAGGATGTAAATGTATGTATAAAGCAATAAAGCAGTTTCTCTTTATCTGCTACAGGTGTGGAAAAATTAATGGATGTATATAGAAATAAACCAGGATTTGCGGATCAAGAAACACAAGATGACACCCAGCATAGATTAGTACATGTGAGCTAAAAACATGTTTTGTTAATGTTTTATAAGTGAAGACAACACACTTATCAACTTATCAGCATTGAGATTCAGTACTATTCCAAAGAATAAGTATAATGTCCTCTCGGAATGTCTGCATCCACCACTTTAAAATCAATTTTATTCCAAGTTATAACTGTGAGGTGAACATTGTTGAGATCAGTCAAAGCCTTGAGAGGTGTTAATATTATGTGTGAGTTCATATGAAAGCCCACTTAAATTGCAAAATGAATTATTTAAGATATCTTTTTCAGTTGAACTCCATGTTAAGTTTTCTAAGAGGCAGTCAATACAAAATATCATGTGCTTTGGCTCACCTTAATGGGAAACCAAAGCCAGATCACCAATACAGCCAATATATAGAGAAAACCAGGGATAAGCAGGTAAAGTAACTAGACAGGATATGTTACAAATTCTCGTATTTTGGGACAAGTCAATTAGGACTTACATTTTAGGCAGTGCTATGCACAGGCTACATGAATTGTAGATTGAATAATCAAAATTTAGTTTGATAGTTAAAAGTCAATAGTCATAGGTTTACTAAGTTATGTGCTGCTCGGTTTTAGATAAGAGGTATAAAATCTATCAGTATCACATAAATCTTGTCGTGGACATCATAAAGAATCACACTCAAATCCATGGCTTCATACATGTAGTGCTAAATTGTATCTTACATATTTTCACTTCTGTGTGGATATATCAAATATGAGGCATGAAGAATGAATCATGTTTTTCAGGGTCTAAGTCAAAGTATTCTAAAACTGCCAATATCATTGCTATGGCAGACATTCCCTAATGATGACTACAGGGGAGCAGCAGATGGAGGGCAGCCAGATCCCCAATATGGTAAGTTAATGGAGTCCTATAGTATCATTTATTTTCATTGATATCCATTTCATTTTCAGAACTTCTCATTATTATTATAGTAAAGATGTCTAGCTTTCTAGAATTACCATTAAACCCAGTAAGGTCAACTGTTTTTTTCTTTCTTATATATTTCGTTTTCCCCAAATCTCTCTACATCTAATACATTGAATGACCCTATAACAGTTATTTTCCTGGATTCTCTCTTTAAGTTGCAAACTTGTTATAAACAATAGGCCTCTATATGTTCTTGTGCATTTTATTGCATGTTGTGGCATTTCCTTGCATCTTCTCCAATTTTATTTCAAGGATTCAATTGTTATAATTCATAACCGTTTTTATTATTGAAATTCTAATTCTAGCATGCATGTCATTATTTTTTGCTCTGTTTTCCTGTCTGTTTAGATGCACGAACCCAGTCTGTTGTGTCAGGTATCAGTGTGTGGTCAGCAGGTACATGTTGTAGATAGTTGATATTAGTGCTTTATGTTGCTTGTGCTAACAAAATAGTCAGACTGCTTTTACATGTGTAGTACAGAGGCTTGGTTTGACTCCCTTCACATCCACAAATCCCAACACAACTAGGAATGCTTGAGCTGAGTTGCAATTTGGAAGTGCACTGGCCATTTATAAACCCAGATTTTGGAAGAAAAAGGAGGAACCTGCTCATCCTGAACATAAAGGCTCTCAAATGCCATCCCTTTTCAATGTCTTAAAGAATTGATGTCCATGTCTAGGGTGGTTGGGTTGACAATAACACAGGCATCTAAATATATATTCTGTTTCAAAGTGCACATGTGTGAGTCTAGGGTGGCATTAACATGTAGTTGTTTATCTTTTATTATTAGAATTACCTGATTAGTTTACCTAGTTCACATATCATAAATAACCTGTATAGTTTAAGGATGCAGATCAATAATCATGACATATACATGAAGGCCTATCCATTTAGGAAAACTTTGACATGGTGAAGTGGCGCATAAATTGATTTGATATGTAGTATGACCCATGGAACAAAGATGTATATCGACCCATAAAGCAATGATGTAAATACTATTAACCCATACCCATTACCCATTAACTCAGAACCCATTATTTGTATTTTATGACAATGTTTGTGCTGCTCCAAATACAGTGTAAATCTTTTGGGTTTGAGTTTTCAAAATGTTTCACTATGCTGTACTATTTATTATATAGTAGTAAGTTAGGTTATGCTTTGGTTATTTGGTTTGGTACACTTTGGGATGGATAAATATAGGGGAACAATGTTGAATCATGAAATTGATTTGGGATTTTGAAAAAGTCAATTCATTATTTTAGTTTTTGTGCTTAATTTATGTTTCTCTTATTGACACCTGTATCAAAACATGACACATTAGTCTAATATGTTTAACTCAATTAAATTATGACTCATCCCTATAAAAGTCATGCAAAGGAAGTATGGCAATTTGCTAGAGGCTGTTTAGTATATTTAGTAGATATTCAGGGCTGTTAAACATGTTCAAAATGTTTTTAGATGCTTTTTGTTGTGTTTCTTTATATTGGAAGAGAAGTATAGCATATGAAGTCACCTCAAGGCCTAAATATCTAGAAAACTCTCTCCAATCAATATAAAGGGCCAAGGGTCAGCAGATGTAAAAATTCACTTAACTCCTGTTGAACATGACCATTGCCCAGTTGAGATGTAATCAAGTATCGGAGCACACATTGGTTGATTTGATGATTCTGATTTTGTATTTTAGATGATGATGAGTTTGAAACTTACGAAGGTGATGATGCTGCATTTAAACCACCAGAATACAACAGTATCCAGAATTCACCAGAAGGACGTTGCGAAGCGATTTATGAGTATACCGCAGGACAACAAGATGAACTTACAATAAAGCCAGGTAAGAATGATTCATTCTGTACATTGGTTCTGTACTAGCTTTGCTCCAAGACCCTGTGTTGTTAAAGTAGATAAGGGGGTGGTCCAGGGTCTTGAAGCAAGATTTATTTAACCATTTCCTATGGAATACAATTTTATGAATGTGTAATCACCCGAGGGCACCCCAGGGGAATGACTAACTAACGAGCATAGTGTAACAAGTCAGATAAAGAAATTGAAAGAAAGTGTACTAAATTCAATGCCCCATGTGGGAATCGAACCTAGGACCATTGGACCCCAATTCTGATGCTCTACCGACTGAGCTATAAAGGCTTAAGCAGCAACAGTTGCCTAATTCATGTCAGATAACATTGCACACATGCTGAGTTCCCTTATACCTGAATAAAAATAGATATCAACATTATATCTCAGTATTTCTTGTTTCAGGTGATGTAATAAATGTTTATCAAAAACAACAAGATGATTGGTGGCAGGGTGAACTGAATGGAAAAGTGGGACTATTTCCAGCTACATATGTACAGATGATACCTTCATAGTGAATATTTTGATACCAAAGTGTTATGTTATTGTGAACCTTGCCAACCACATATGATACTGCATCAGTATACATGTACAAAAAATCCTTGTATATATAGAGCATATATGAGCCTCTTGACTCAGACTCAGTCATATTCAATATTGTTATCAGTCATCGTCGATATGGATGTCAGGATTGATACTAGTCATAGCCATTGGCATTAGTCATAGACAGTACTGATAATTGGCTGTGGGACTACTCATTCAGGAGACTAGAAGACAATATGGCATAATTTGATACAGCTGGGCCATTTCCTCAAGGAAACCATGTTATTTATGCCACATGATGAGCAGCTGAGAGGTTCTCCCTCTGGAGTCAGTGCCACTTAATTTGTTACACCTTAAAGACTTCTCCTTTAGGAGACAGTGTCACATAATATGTTACAGATGCGCTTCTCCTTTAGGAATTATTGCCACATACAGCTGAGAGCCTTCTCCTTAAGGAGACAGTCTGGCATAGTATGTTAAAGATTAGCTTCTCTGTCAGGAGAAAGTGCCACATAGTTTGATACAGCTGAGACAATGTCCTAGTTTATTCAAGCTGAGAGGCTGTCTCCAACAGGGTTAAATGCCACTCAGTTTTATATGCAATTGTGATGCCAAATTGTTAATAATGTTCATATAGTATAGGATTACTCTTTTCTTAATGAGATTGATTATTATTAGAATATAATTATATTTTTAAAAATGCATTCCACTAATAACTGAATTGAAGAAGCCACTCTCTCAATGATGGTCTTCAAATATATTCTAAATAAAAAATACTAATGATAATGAATATTAATAAAATCAAATGTTGTGTGATATTATTACATGTATGTGGGATATAGAGTGGCTGCTGTTCTTTTTGTCTGTCAGGGCTTTTGTCTATAGAAATGGGATTTCTGCTTGAGAAATATAAATATTCAATTCTCAAGGTTCTCTCAAGAGCAGTGAAGTAGCATAACTTCATAGATAAGGTTTAATCCATTGAATAATGATATTGACTTATGAAGTGACATATGAGTGTCAGCTGAGGTCAAACTTGCTTTCTCAATTATATCTTATGATTCTGTCCATGTTTTTTTAAATGTCATCAAATATGCTCTCTGATTCATCGAATACATGGATTTCCTATTGATGACAACATGCACATTACACTGATGCATAACACTAATGCTTCAGTCACATTTGATCTATGGCAAACCATACAGTGACAGTAGCATAGGGAAATGAGGGATAAGCAGTCCAATGTAGATTTTCTGTATCCATTTTGTAAAGCTACAGCCACTGCAGAGGAAATGTGATCACTAATAATACATGTACAATGTAACACAACAGAAACTTTTAAATCTACTGTTTATTGCAAATCAGATTTCATTTCTACAGCAATTCACCAGCAAAATAAAAATACAACATAACTTGCACTTTATACAAAAATATCATAAATAACGAGACTAGTATCTTACACCAATAATAAATATCACAATAAATGAATCTACATTTTATTGCACAGTAGAATGACTGCATGAACTATATGGACACTTGTCGATAATCTGAAATGTGCCCAAGGTCCTCACTTCAGATGTCTCTAATATTGAGGATAGATGTCTTTCAATAAGAATGACAAATAACAATTGAATAACATACCTTACACTATTTTGACAAAATTGACTTAGATGAGAATATGGATAAGTATCTAATAGCTCCATAATCTTAGTATGTACACTTACAGTGTAAGTAGCCTTTAGGATGTAAGCACATGTTAGTATGTATGTAGTTATTTGTATAGATATGGTTCACCCTAATGATATTTCATTTGATAACATATAATTCAGAACATCTAAAAACATTTACATCAGCTACTCATTCAAAAACTGATACATTAACTAGACTGGCCATATTCCTAGAATCCAGAGTAAATGGGAAACTCATTAACATGGCTATTATTGCTCAGTTGGAGGGTACCTTCGGATCTTTGTAAATCATGAAATGAGTACTTTGAAGCATTTTGTCATTGTATATTACACCTAGATATCTCAGAACTGCAATATTTAAGGTATATTGACTAAATACACATAAATGCAAAAAGCCACAAAAAGCAATCTGTTCTATTATATACATCATATCTGAAAAGAATTGTCAAATATAATTTTTAATAAACATGACTACTTGATTAATAAGGCACCAATAAAGCAAACTGAAACTTTTAATTAAAATAAATATTATTTACATAACAAACACAATTTTGTGTCGTTTAATTTCAGTTGCATAGTCTCTGTTGCAATTTGATTGCTGTATTCTTGTTTGCATAGTTTCTTTTTGGGGTCGGTTCAATGAATTGAGATCCACCAAAAATGCCATTAATTTTGTTTTGACTTAACCCCCATCCTCTCATTCGAATTGAAACCTTTCCTTTAATTACGCTTGTCACAACAGTAATTCCAAACTCGAACACTGCGAGTACAAGAAATCAATGATATCACAAACCCCAAACATACGCAATTATATTTTTTGTTGGATAGCAATATTTTGACCTGACCCTTTATCACATTGTAATTTTATTAAATGTCTACATCCGAATCCATTGCCGAGGCTGCATCACCGCAACCAAAAGCATGGAGGAGTTGATCATTTCTAGTCGCCTCTGCCTTACGTCTTAAACGATACTCCTCCGCGAATTGTTTGATTCTGTTGGTGCTGAAGATGGTGTTTTCTCGTTTTTCTACCATCTTCTTGGACACTTGAAGAAACTTGTGGTCTAAACACTCTTCAAGTGTCAACCGATTCCTGAAATATAGAACTCATGTTATTATGTATTATTTATTTAATGTTGAATGGTTACTGGTGTCTAATCTCAGGGATCAAAGGATTTCTAAAATGAACTAGGGTGCATGGGACACTTGTCAAAGATAACAAAAATACAGAATGTTTATGATAACCTACACTAGTATAGAATTGAAGAGAACATTAATGTAACCTACATGCATTGTATGATTAAAATCCATCAATGAATAAAATGTGATACCAGTTAATTTTATCAACTATATAGAAATGCATCTCATACTTAAACCATTTGACAGTCTATTTTTGTATATTTATATTTAAATGTATTAAACTGAAGTACTGGAAACACTTACACAGGAACTCTCTTTAGTGTCTGGTAGATAAACTTGAGAGCCTCCTTAGTAATGCTGTCGTAGAGATCATGTGCATCGTAGTTCAGATAGTTGATGTTGGATGTTGTCTCCTCATCACTTTCACCTCTGAATGGTGATACACCACTCAGACTGAAATACAAGTTCTTGTATATAAGGGACTGGGTCAATATTGTATTGTTATCTCATTATAACAACTCCTACATCTTGCTCAAAAGTGTAATTGTACAAATTATTTAGTTACAAGTAAGGGTGACACAAGAGTTCCGAAATCTGTAGTTGTCAATATTTACCCAAAAAACAAGTCAATGCTTCATGAGGTTTTTGCATAAAACTGGGTAGATTATGTTTATTATTGATATTTGCATGACTTTTTTCAAACATCCAAAAAGACTCAAATCATTGCAAAGTCCCAAACTCAGAAAATTGAATTGAAATACAATGATGCTGTATAAGTAAATAAGAAAGTTATTCCAAAATTAGAGGCCTGCATTTATAGTGTCACACTGTATTTTAATCAAAAGTTGGTTTATTGTAGTTTTAAAATACCCTTCACTCATTTGGATTCAATAAAATGTCACCATGCAATTTACAAACAACCAAAATACATGTATGTACCATACAATATCAAAATGAACCATATCAATATTAAGATACAAAGACCAGAGTCTGGTACAGTCAAACCTGTTTAAGTGGAACACCTTTGTTACCTTGGGAATTGTTGCTCTTTCAGAGGTGTTCCACTTTACATGTTTTACTGTATATTTAGATACTTACAGTATAAATGTGAGAACTCCAATTCCCCATATATCTGCCCCAACTCCGCACAGATCTTTGTTCACCATTTCGGGAGCTGCAATAGAAACAGACATGCAAATGACCACAAATAATACAGGCACATATGAATTTTAATACAAAAAATGATGACAGTTTAATCAATGTTAATGAATATTTTTTTAAAGTGAACAACTCACTTTTCAACTTTTTTGATACCCCATTGACGCTCATGTTATCAAACCCTCTCACTGTGAACACTTTAGCAGTTATAATTTAAAAGTTGATAAGCATAATGATTCTAAAATAATCTGGCCTGAATCTGTGCCTAATTTAATTGTATTTTCTCACCCATGAACTCTGTTCTCCCATGTCTCTCACTTGGCTCCCCATCATCAGTGAGGATCTGCTGGGCGCAACCAAAGTCTATGACCTTGACCTTCAGGCGCCGCCTGCTCACCATGAGAATATTGGCGGGAGCCAGATTGAGATGAACAATGCCATGATGGTGTAGATACTGGATAGCATCCATCACCTGTCTGATCACCTTAGAGACCAACTCCTCGGTGTATTTTGTCTTAAATGACAAATAACGGGTGACGTCTTCTCCGTGAAGTTTCTCAAAGATGAGACAGACATACTCTGTTGTTTGGAAAGCCTCCAAAAGACGAACTATATGTTCTTGACGAACAAGTTTTAAAACCTCATATTCTTGGAGACACTCTTTTTCTTTTTCAGAGTTAAAGAGGCTAATTTTGGCGGCCCTCTGTTTGCTGCTGCCATCTATCGGATGACAGTTTCGAATAATCGAGAATTTGCCTCTGAAATTATATAAACATAATAATACAATATCTGTGTAACCACACATTTCAGAACAGTTATCAAGTATAATATTAAAGGAAATAAGTGTCAAATGTTTTCTAAAATTTAAAAATTAATATCAACTTCTTGATGACTGCCCATTTTTTGGAAAAATAATAAAAAATGAAAAAAATGTGAATGAATCTAACAGCAAGAAAATGAAGCAAGACCCATAGCATTTTGAAGGTCTAGACCCATATTTTATGAAGTCATAATTGTTTTATGCTGACAAACGACAAACCTAATGAATGCACTGCTTTATACGAGAGATGATCAATAATTAATGAACGCTTTTACACATTTTGTAGATACCTGTTTATTTGCGAAATATTCAAGTTTTATATTATTTGAATGACCCATGCACTTTCATAATAACTTAATACAAACCTCCATAATTCAGTGTGGAAGTCATAAAATTTCTCAGGTGTAATTTCTTGCAAGAAAACTTCCCTGTCTGCTCCCTTCACTTTATCGACATCAATATCTTCCCCATCCACAGGACTCATGGCCCTTGGGGTACCAGAGGGACTGGATGTGGGTGAGGGACGCTCTGTGGCCTGACGGGAGCGCAGCAATATACGTTTTGTATCTTGATCAATATCAAGGTTGGCTGCACCTAGAGAATTAAGTTGTAAAATTACAAAAAATACAGACGTACGGGTTGTCCTAACAAACTTTTCCAGTATTTCTAAGAGAAGATACATGTACTTTTGTTCATGAATCCTTGTAGAATTTAACATAATATCTTCCATAAAAACTGGAGACTATGTAATCTATGTCTATGCAAAATAATCATAAGAACTAATTCCAAAATAAAAAGAACATATTCTAATTAGGAATACAATGAGTTTGCTCTTGTTGGTTTAAATTGTGATAATGATTCCTTTCCTTAATGAGGACAGTCACACATTAGATCATTGTTGAGGATGTTGGGGGTTTGTCTGGTACTTAAAAACTTTATTTTTCTAACTGTGACTGATCTTACCTTTGGACTTTGTCTTGCACTCTATCGATGCCCAACTGTAGGGACTGGCTCCAAACTGGTTGATACAAGAGACACGGAACCTACAACAGATTAACATTTGATGTATTAGCCCAGGGTCCTGGTCAATTTAATATCATCCCAAAATGTAATCATATTTCTGAATGGCCCTCTTATATTTAAGAATATCCCCCAAAATAGTGCCTCAACACTTGCCAATGAATTTCATTGTACAATGAAGGTACATGTTGTAGCTTGAGCTGATTTACAATATTGTTGGCTTTCTCAGTTGGTGTTTGTAGGGCTTAATGTGTGTCTGTATCACATAAATCTTTGATGCTTTGAATGCTTCAGCATTTTGATTCAAAACATATAGCTATTATATAACATTTAATAAAATAGCTGTTATTACAATAATTGTAAACTGTAGCAAATAAACATACCTATAAATGGTGTCATCTTCCAGGTTGTTTATCAGAGCACATTCCCCTATTGTGTATGTGCCAGTGGTCCACCTGTCATCTCCTACAAAATAAATATAAAGTATAGACATTTGCTATGATCATTTTGAGATTTGGATTTCTGTTGCAATATCTCAGGCTCAAACTCCAGCATGTATTGAATTTATGTTATTAAATATGTCTGAGACATCTCTATTCATACTGTAACTTTCATGGGAGTCTATGATTCTGTACCACCCTGTACATTTTACCACTTAGGTGTTATCATATCACCAGATGCATATACATCTTTTTGAGGTGTACTCTCATAATTATGCATTGCTTCACAATATTTAGAATGATAATTACTAATAGCCCTTTAATAGTACTTTCATATTTTGGGTTGTCACACAGTTGTTTGAGTGTTGAATAAAAAGGCTCAGAGCGTAGCAATTACACTAATACAATCAGATCACACATTGGTGTTCCCTCCTTTGGGCTATCAAAAATCACCATTGGTGTCTAGATCACACACATTCCATACTACAGTTCTATATAAATGGCATAAATATAGCAAGAATACAAGTTGATATTAGTGGAGAAAACGCTGCTTATTTTCAGAATATTGCTGTAAATGTGTGGTTATTTATTTGCCCCTGGTCTAGGATGAATGTTTTCATTGCATTGGGATATTATTATGTCAGTTGTAGTTTAGCTTTATATGTATTGGGGGGGGGCATGGGAAAGACGTTCATGTGGGCCAAACTGTCCCATCTATCATTTCATTGTTGTCTACGATTACTTGCAATTGAGCACTCACAAGTTCATCAATTTGTGTTTTAAGCAGGCATACTTCAACAATTGTATTATCAGAACCAAACAATTAGGATGGGGCTATGAATATATGCGTTAATTATTGTTGTCCAGTGTTGTTCAAAAACAGCAGTACATGTGGCAGTACTGGAACTCATGCAACGCAACACAACATACACCCCCTCCATAAGTTTGAAAGCATTTATTGGACACAAGTAATGGGGATGTGGATTTCCAAACTTATTGGAGGGAGTGTAATGTAAAAAATTAACAAAGCAAACATGAACGCAAATAAACTTACTTTTTGCTACATCTTTATCTAAAAGCATTCAATAAATAAAATGAATGTCTACTTAACCATAAATTATGATAATACTACAAAATTATACTAAAATATAATAATAACATATATAATGCATATATATAACATACATAAGGGGTCGGATTACCTACTCTAGGTATCTATATGTAATTCTCTAATACATGTACACCTTAATGAATTATCAACGTTGATAAAACTCTATGGCAAATTCACGTTACAAACCAGTTTTTATAGTATTTGGTGGCTCTTGCTTATTAATTGTGCATAATTGGGGTATGTGATTTTTAAATGTTCCATTCAATTCAAATTAACTCATACTGGTTACTAATATCTGTAGCCCTGATAAGGCATTATTACCATTGGTTTATTTCTTGGTATGACCTATTTTTGTGATTGTGTTTCTCAAATGTTGCCCTTTGTTCTCTAGGTTTCAAATCTAAAAGGGAGGGAATGTCTTGAACCGGGGTCTGGGACTAGTTATGGTTACATGCTTATGTCAATGTTCTTACCGTGACGGCGATAGTCCACCTTGTATGCGATGATATGTGTGTTACCATCTGACTTGGGTGCGTCCCAGATGATGAACGCTTCCTGGCTGGAGACCTGCGTCACTGTAGGACGTCCCGGCCTCTCTGGGATGTCTGTAGGGATACATTTAACAATAGTAGTTGGTAAAACAAGAGTTGGCAAATGTTGGACAGTCCTAAAATCTGAGTCATTATACTAATAATTTGGTCTTGTCTTAGAAAAGATAAGATATATTTTCAAACATTTCTTTCAATCTTGATATAAATTGTTTTTCAACGAAATTCAAAAGTTAATTTTAAAAAAAATGGAATATGATTTGACAAAGACTAAACCCTTAAGAGTTTCTTACCTCCAACTAGAAGTCTAGCTCTGCAGCTGACTCGACCCAGTTTGTTCCTAGCGACGCACTTGTAGATTCCCTCGTCATTGGGCTTTGCACTGAGCACTGTCAAACTGGCTCTGCCATCTGAAGTGTAGGTACATCGGACACGACCACCACTACAAAGAGAACATTTAGAAAACGTACAGGTATCATCCTCAAAGCAAAATATATATTATATTGAAATCGAAATATCGGATACGATATTGTGATTTAAAACTGGACTGCTCCTTTTTGTGCCTGTTTTATTTCGATTTGAAAAAAAAATTAAATCTTGTCCTATCCCGAACTTAAAATCAAAATAGACAACATCACAAACTCAACACCTCTGTACCAATATCCACATTTACCTCAAATACTATAGCTTCTTGAACACTAATACTAGGCCTATTCAATTCCATAAGAAGTGGTAAATAAAATAAGTATTAACATTTTATTGCATTTCCTACTCACGTCTCTTTAATTAAACATTGCTTATGACAGTTCATTTTTTCAATCAAATTAAAATGCAAATGTCCATACCTGTGTAGGAGCTCCTCGTTCCTATACCATGTAACACTGGGGTGTGGGCTGCCCACTATTCTGCACTTCAAAGTGACGTAATCTCCTACAGAATACGCCGTATCGTTCACTTTCTCCCGGAACACTGGCGGACAAACTGTTGATGAAATGGTACAGCAATCAGTACAATCAGAACAATGAGCAAAATAATGCAACAAAAAAATTAATAATCAACCACGTTCAAACAAACCGGCGATGAATTAAAGTCATTAAAAGATGTACAGTGTCCATTCTTTCTAGTTGAAGGCAGAAAGATGTGATGAGTATCAGAATGAATGTCATTTGATTTTCAAATTGGCCCAGTACAATTATCAATAAAAGAAGTTTACATCCATATAGATGAGGCCACCAACTTACGTTGACAATTATAGTGAAAATTGACAATGACCTCAATCCTTATTGTATCCAACAATGCATTGACATTATTAACAGAGTTGCATTTGACACTGAGAGTTAGGATTGACTTTGATTGTTAGGATTGGATTTGATTTTGATGGTTATGACTGAACTTTAAATTGAGGTTGATTGGTCGTTATGATTGAGCTCGCTAGTGGTCGTTGTATCTAATTTAGATGTTGATTTGACAGACTAAAATTAACTTGGATATTGATCGTTGTAATGAACATTCATCGTAATCATACCTGCCAACCTACCGTATTTTTACGGGAATCTACCGTAAATTTTTCGTTTTTCCGTAAAAAAATGACAAACTTCCGTAAAAAATACCATGTTTTTCCCGTAAAAACGCCCGTAAAAAAATTTACCGTATTTTTTTCGAAATCTACCGTAAATTTATTTTTTAAAAACTCGTTTCTTCCATGAGAACGGCCGTAAAATCTACCGTAAATTTTTGAAAATCTACCGTAAATTTTCGAAAATCTACCGTATTTCTGCTAAAATCAACAGTATTTTTGTTCAAACTACCGTAAAATTTCCCGTTATTGTTGGGAAATGCTGAAAATTGAAGTCTTCCTGTACTGTCCCTGTAATATTCCTTCACCAACCCGAATATAAATAGGTATCGACAGGTCTGTGGTTATCAGGTTATTGCGCATTTATCTCAGTACGCTGGCGTATAATCAGTCCAAACACCAACTACCACAAGAAAGAATTCTTTCTGACATGTTAACCAAACCCTTTTGTACACAGATCTTTATTCCGAATGCAACAAAAATATGATTTTAGTTGCGCTTCATCTAAATAAATGAGTGGAAATGACAAAAACTACTTGCTTTACCGTATGAAATATGCGTAGTTTGGTTTATGATCAGTACTGAACGCCACATATACATTATACATAGTTTAATCAATTTGTTTTCAGTACGATAAAATGTTGTATTTTTCATCTGAACACATTATATCAGTAACAAATACATAATATATACCAACCAGCATGAGGATTATGGAATTTTTTCTGCATCTTTATTCTATTTTCACACTTTTGGATTTGATTACAACCATTCGATATTCCACTCTATTAAAATGGTTCGAAACACGTAATAAATTCGTTTGCTTTTACACATTTATATTTGATTTATGTAACTATATATGCGATAAATGCACTAATGCGATTCATGTTATTCAGTGTTTGGTAAAATGTCACATATTTAAGTCACGAACAAAGACGGTTGACACATAATATATTTAGAACACACATCAAATACAAATATACTTTAGAACCAAACAATGTTCATTTACCGAACATTTACCAAATAGCACGGACATATAGTGACTTACCCCACATGATTAATGACATATTGCACATAAAATCATGTGGGGTAGGTCAAATTCTTCCACAAAACTAGTTATTTTAAAATCTATCGCAAAAACTACCGCATTTTTTCCAAATTTACCGAGCGAAAAGTACCGCATTTTTGGCAAATCTTCCGCAAAAGTACCGGTTTTTCAAAAAATTACCTTAAAAACTACCGCAATTTTCAAAATCTACCGTAAAACTACCGCGTTTTTTCCGAATCTTCCGCAAAACTACCGCTTTTTCAAAAAACTACCGTGAAAACTACCGCATTTTTTCAAAATCTACCGTAAAACTACCGCATTTTTTCAAAATCTTTCGCAAAACTACCGGTTTTTCAAAAAACTACCGTAAAACTACCGCATTTTTTCTAAATCTTCCGCAAAACTACCGCTTTTTTCAAATTTCTACAGTAAAATTACATTTTTTTCAAAAATCTACCCCAAACCTCTGAAACTACAGTATTTTTTTAAATCTACCGCAAAAACTACCGTTTATTTTATAAATCTACCGCGAAAACTACAGTTTTTTAAAAATCTACCGCAAAATTCACCGTTTTTTTCTAAAATCTACCGTAAAAACTACCGCAATTTTGTTGAAAAATACCGCAAAAACTACCGTATTTTGAAAAAATCTACCGCAAAATTTTGGTCTTAGGTTGGCAGGTATGGTAATGAATAAAACTTGACTAGGACGATCGTTGGAATGAACTTGACTTGGACCTTGATCGACGGGAATGAACTTGACTTGGACCTTGACCGATAGGAATGAACTTGACTTGGAGCTTGATCGTTGGAAAGAAACGCGACCTTTACCGTTAGGAATACACTTGACTTGGACCTTGGTCGTTGGAATGAACTTGGTATTTTGAAAAAATCTACCGCAAAATTTTGGTCTTAGGTTGGCAGGTATGGTAATGAATAAAACTTGACTAGGACGATCGTTGGAATGAACTTGACTTGGACCTTGATCGACGGGAATGAACTTGACTTGGACCTTGACCGATAGGAATGAACTTGACTTGGAGCTTGATCGTTGGAAAGAAACGCGACCTTTACCGTTAGGAATACACTTGACTTGGACCTTGGTCGTTGGAATGAACTTGGTTTGGACATTGATCGTTCAAATGATGTTTAATCGTAACTCGAACGTTAGGAATAGTTCTATTAGTAGTATAGGATTGTATGACATGCGAATGGATATTCCACTCCAAAACGTATTCTAACAAATGGTCGTTACATGCATTAAATCAATTTTGTTTATTTTACAAGCATAATTATTAATTTTCAGTATGACAAAACATATATGGCAAACATACACATACAGGTTCACATGTTCAGAAACTTATTTTTCTCCATCCCGATCTCCACCACTGGAAGCTTCAACGGACGCAGTGTTTTTGATACGCACCAATTTTGATGTGCATTGTATTTTGGTGCGCACCAGTTTTTAGGAAATGTTTCATTCAATGGAGGACGACGCCTGTTCAACAGTCATCCCCGCAGCCCGCAGCATATTGGGCAAGGACAAATCATGCATACAGACTCTAAAAGTGATGCGCATCGTCATCGCGCTTTTTGAAAGTGCTACTGCGCAATGATACAACTTTACTCAATTCTGGGAGAAACAATCAATCAAAGAGTAATCTGAATAGTGCAACAATCACTGGGATGCAAAGAAACAAAGCTCTACCCAACAAAACAACACAGACACCTTTGCTAAACCCGGACAGTAAACTAGTGATGTAGGGGTGTTGCATCAACAATTTCTGTGATGGTGTCAAGTTCAATCGCCTGTCTGTGTAGTTATTTATCAAACATTCCAATGGTTCTCGTGAATCATGGAACACGGGTTCTAGATGAAACATGGAATGTGCACGTGCTAAGTTGTAACTTCGTCCACTGATTTTCCTCCTCACCACTTCCCCATCTTTTATCAATACGCTCTCAGCAGCGATTTTGCTTGCTTTCTTAGCCTCTTCACGTTTAAGTTCACGTTCTTTTGCTTCTTTATCAATTTTGTGATTCGTAATCACAGTTTTCATAACGGATAGTAACTTTGGCAACGACGTCTTCTTCGGGGATGGGTCTTGTGCTTTCGGGTTGTCATTTTCGTCAGTTTCTTCAGTTATTGTGGCCACATTGGGCACACTCAGTGATGATTTACGTCTTATCTTTAGGGCAGGAACACTTAAAGTGTTGTCCATTGCAAGGTCATCTTCTCCATCAGGGGGAGACATATTATCAATTTGTACATTGTTTTCACCATAAACCATAACTATGCTCGTAACTACGTCACTTTCAATTCCAGAGATATCATCATCTGATTTTATGAATTTTCTTTCAAATTTAACTGAGTGAACGTCAGATGAATTGATTGTTGCAATAGAATATAAATCATTATTGTTTCTATCGATGTTTGAATTATTGGAATCGTGACAAATATGTTCATGCAAATCACATAAATTTCTATCTAGGCCTAGTATACTACATGCAGGGATACACGCCATGCGATTCGTACCTTCTCCCATGCGTTTACGTTTAGGTGGAGTGCTCTTGGCCGAGCGTCTCCTTATTGTGTCATCCTCGTCATCGTCCTCCTCTACAAGCATTCTCATCTGTCCACCAACAGTTCTGTCAGTGACCTTCTTCTTCTTTACCTTCTTTAGTTTAACCTTCGGAAGGTTTTCTTTATCAACGTCCTTGAGAGTTCTGCGTTCTTGGAGCGTTTTCTGCGCAATCTGGTACTCACGGTCGACGCTTGAGTCAAGGATCGGTGAATCTATGGACGGTATTTGGACATTCAGCTCAGGGTGTGGCTTACCATCGCTGCGTTTATAAGCTCTGAGTCTTACAGGGAGACTCTTATCACCAAGCGGTAGAAGACATGTGTCAGGGCCTTGTTGATACATGGTGCTCCATTCTGCCCAGTTGTCTTCATCTTGTAGTTCAACATCATCCTCAGATCCCGACGTTACGGTATCAGAGCCAATGATCATTGGGGATGGAGCTCTCATTACGCGTAGCTTATGGCTACTCGCACCCCCTTCAGAACTTGCATATTCACCCCAGCCTCCTGGGGCCAATCCACCGGCTGCTCCCCCTGGGCTGAGCAAACTCGGGGGAGGGCTAAACAAACCTGGAGGGCTCATAAGTCCGGGCGGACTAAATATTGAGTGCTCAAACGTAGCAGTAGAGGATGGGGAGCCTTCTCTGAGTGGGGTCGGTGGAGGCCGTTCGCCCTCAAAGTCCAGACCCATTTCTGGTATGAGCAGTTGTGGCACTTGGAACATAGGGATATCAACCATCAGCTCTGATAGAGGTTTCATCTGAACAACGTTCTTCACATGTCCGGCAACTCGCTGGAAGATTAACATCAGAATTAAAGATCAATGGGCCTTGCAAAAGTAATTGACCATGTACAATATTATATTAATATGTTTTACTTACCTTTGATACAAATGCTTCTTATAATTCTATATAAACTACTAGGCTACCAACAGGGACCTAGAGATGCTGCTATTGAATATAGTACTTAAAAATAACACTTCAGAAAAGATAAAGCCAATAACATCTTCGCATTGTTTTTATACCGAAATATAATATATCCAGTATTGTAATACATTAATAATGATATCTATTCTGCTGATAAGTATGTGAATAGATGCAAGATAATGGGACTTATATCGGTTAAGGTCATTTTAGGATTCAAAATATTTAAAGGGGCTCAACATACCAGCCACCTGCTCCTGGTGTGCAGAACGTGCAAACGATCTAGATTTATCTTGGGCCCCTCTCCTCTGTTTTCTGCCAGCTGGATGAATGGGTGCATCAAACACTCTTCTACGCTCATCCGGTCCCTAAATACAGGGGTTCAAATCATCAAATTTTTTAATTCTACCTTATTAGCGTAAAAGTTTATTATTTAATAAACACTAATGGGATATGGTCATATAGACTTTGCATGTGCTGGCGTTAATGCCTTTATTCTTCATTTTAGTTTTAATATCTGCAATTTCATTATTCTAGATTCCTTCCTAGGTTTCATTTGTAACATCTACGGCGTTATTAAGAAATAATAAATAATTGAAACAGAGAATAATCATAATTCAGATGTGATTGATTTAAAAGTTGAAAATCTTAAATTGTAATAATTAACAACTAATGATGAAAGTAATACTTACAATGGGTTGAGTTGGAGGATTCTTGTTACAAAGTCTTTAGCCTCGTCTGATATGTTAGCAAACACGTCACTGTCAAAGGACCAGTCAACTTTCTGGATCTTTTCGAGTGTTTCTTTATCGGACGCACCTCCAAATGGCGACAAGCCACTCAATCTGTTAATATACAAGAAAAATCAAAATAAAGCATATTTCAAATCCTTTCAACGAAAACAATAAAGTGAAATATAGAACAATCTGACAATGTTTAGAATAATGCATACCCTGTATCCTCCACGACTAATCGCTCTACCCCTCTTACTAATTACAAATGATTTAAAATGCTCATGGCCTTTGATGGGTCTTAAGCTATGAAAAGAAAACCATATGCAGTAAATACGTATAATGAAGTGCTCTTCCCACTAGACAATATACATAGCCTGGTTTGGAATAGAATCGGCCTGGTGAAAGAATCATCTCTCATTTGAAGTGGGTAGCGGTAGTCGATCTCTTGCAGAGGGTAGACAATACTCGAAATTGACATGAAGAGGCTTGTTGAGATATTTGGATAAATAGCAATAAAGATATCTGGTAAGTTTGGTTGTTGTTGTGCAATGAAGATAACATCAAGATGTAACAACAACACTATGCAGCCCATTAAAGGGGTAACAAAGACTTGAAATGAGTTTAGAGGAACTCTCAGAAACGTAGTTTTATAATAATTCTTAATCAGAACATTCCATGTTAGACCCTTTTCCTCAAAACTCACTCAGTTTTTTCTTGATTAATTTTTTGATTTTAAAGGTTATTCGGCAAACTTTTGGAGGAGTCTCCCTTTTCAAATCTACAGACAGATAAATTTCTAAGCTTAATGTTGTATGCCGGACACATTGACCTACCTTTCGAAAATATAGTTTCCAACATATTACGTTCTCCAGTCTTTGGTGCCACTTTATTTTATGACCCATACTTTGAGATTTTGATTGTGAACCATAAATCAAATTGTATCATATATCGAGATAATCCAGTCAACGATAGAAAAGGGCTACTTACAAGATGTATGCGATTACTCCAACAGACCATACATCAGTAGCGTAGGAGACGGAGTCGTCATTCACTGTCTCGGGGGCAGCAAACTCTGGCGTACCGTAATGGAACTTCAATGGCACCTTGGGGTTGTACCGTCTTGCAAATCCAAAGTCAGTCACCTTTATTTCATCCGAGGTGTTGTTAGCTAGATGAATATTTTCAAGCTGAAAGTAGGATAATGTTGGATCAACATCAACGTAGTTAAACAAAATCTACTTAGTTTTTATCTATTTAGCCACGCACGCATTTGACTCCTTTCATCCGTTAAGAAGAGTTCGTAATGATTGTTGATCACGATTTATTCACATTTTATTGTTTTTGTTTTTTATTCACATCTTGCGCTCATTGATACCCTTTTCAATTCGCCCCAAGCAATGGTATATCTTTAATTGATCTCGAATGTCCAACGTTTGATGCGTTTTATCATGGTAGCAATATCACAAATCCAATGCCTGTTAATGTCGAACCGTTGCACACAACTATTGACTGGAAGGCGCTCGATCTCGTATTTTCTTGTTCCAATGAACATATTTCACAAATCAAAATATGTAAATAATCATAAAGACCCTATTCACATAGGCTTTACACTAATGTGAAGAAATTCAGTGCAGTTGTAATCCCAAATCCAACTGTGGTATTGATAAACTAATCAACAGGCCTATATGGTTCGGGGGCCATTGTCCACATATGATGGAGAATTGGAAGATTAAATAACTGGTACTCTTTTCAGAATTTCAATTATCAGATGTTGTTAATCAAACACATTCAAATGTTACCTTAGCTGAACTGAACACATCAAATTATTTCTAGGTCAGGATTGAAATGTGATATAAAACATAAGAAATAACTTTTATTATATGAGACCAGATAAATTGTTTCCACTCGAAACATTTTAAATGATAACTGTCATCTTTAGAGTGAAAGAAAAAACACTACAACTTTTGCTTCAACAAAATCGTGGCACGAATTGTTATGTCAAATGTCTATTCATGCATATGTTCTAGGCAAATAAGTACGTCTTTCTTCAAGTAAGAACGTCTTCGTTTACTTTCTTTAATAATAATAAAACATAATTTTGGTCAACGTCTTAATCATTTTGTTCCTAGACGGTTGACTGATCTCAGATGTTTAGAGACTTGTCCAAATTAGACGATGACTTCCCGTGATCAAATGGGGTTGAATTTGAATT
Organism: Owenia fusiformis; assembly: GCA_903813345.2. NCBI lineage: Eukaryota > Metazoa > Annelida > Polychaeta > Sabellida > Oweniidae > Owenia > Owenia fusiformis. The sequence continues at coordinate 15,719,702 of CAIIXF020000007.1, read as the reverse complement.
AAAGTCACTATGAAGATTCGTTTCCGTTGGATGGACATCGCAGATTGAAGACTACAAATTGGATTTTAGAGAGAAATTGAATGTCCTTTCTTCAACGACACAATTCAAATAATTTACCATTAATAAACAACTTCATTATTGTAACCTTTCCTTTATATTATATGTACTGATCTCATCAACATGAATATTGGACTCCTGGAGATTTAATGAAGTGTTTTTAATATGTATCTAACTGCGCGTTCGTTCTGAAACGCAAGATTTTTATCAAAAAGATAAGTGAATCCCATCTTTAATTCTAAGGTGCCTCATTATGCGAAGGCATTCGTAAACCACTTTAAGTCTAAACGTAACATTTAGTCTTGTATCAAATCTCTGGACCCTCCCCAGCTCAACCATGCACATCACCACCAAAGGTGAAGTGTGCTGTTAAAGCAAAACTAAGCAACATAAATTCGCGAAAACACACCTTTAAATCCAAATGTAAGACGTTGTGAGAATGCATGTGTCGGACTGCATCCAATATTTGTCTCACAAAGAAAGCTGCTTCACTCTCTGTCCAGGAATCTTCTGCTATGACTTTGTCAACCAGTTCTGGACCATTTACTCTAGGCACTTGTCAAGGTCATAACATTTCGTGTTTGAACGACATGGTGAGGACACATCGGTTGCAAAGTTCACAGTTTTTGTGTAATCCGGGAACACTTTCAGAACAATAAATTTTTTAAAAAAGGTTTGATCGTACCAGTGTAGGCATTATTATACATTATCATTCATTACGTCTCCATTCTTGCAAAGAACATGCCTTTCTTAAAATAGCTAAAAAGATGTGATGAATATCAATATACGATAGATGTCTAGTCATACATTTTGTGAACCACGACTTTCTTCTTTCACAAAAAAGTTGGAGAATGTAACAATACTTGTGGTGGTGACATAAAAATGGGCCTTCTTGGATAATGGGGTCAAAATATCACCAAATGTTTGCAATAGTGACAGCGGTATACCACTTTTGGTGATATAACGATTCCATTTATTGCAGGAAGACATTTTTGCACTCTTGTCAGTTTTCATGCCAACCACGGAGTAAATCATTTCTTCATTCCACAATACTAAACAAACAAACAAACTCAAATGCAGATAAATGTTAGAAGCACACGTATCATAACGAGGGTCAGATGATGGGGGAATCTCATTATTTAATGAAATAATCTAATCATAGGTTTTATTATAAAATTAATATTTATTACATGCACTTTTATTAAAAACGTTAATAATATTCTAATTTTATCACAATATGTGATTCCCTGAGTATAATGTAAAGTTAGTGCAGAAGGGTTGCCTTTCTGAGTAGACTACAGCGTGTAGTGGTGCAGAAGTAAAGTGCAGAAGTAAAATGCAGAAGTTATCAGAAAAATACCTTCGTATATGTATACGATATAGTATTTTGCAAAATGATCTATCTGAATATAGCATTGGTGGAATCGCTCACCTTCATATTAATTGTTCACCTTCTCGCATACATTGGTGCAGAGAAGAAAATCATACAGTAAACCTGTCAAAGTGGAACACCTTTGATACATCTAAAATGTTCCACTTTTGAGTGTGAGGTGTTCCACTTATAGAGATTCATTTAACTTAAACCCTTCCTGAGTTGAATACAAAATAGTGCTCATGCAATAACGACATGTACATGTATCATGCAATGGGGACAATCATGTAGAAACTTTGAGAGTATGATGTAGCAGCACACAGTGGTGTCATTGTAACACATTGGTGTCAGTATTCGTCACAGTCATGCAATTAGGTTCTTTTTGCAAACATTCCAAATCATCCAAACTCTTTTAAGTGACAGTAGAGAATAGAGAATATATCTATAAAATGTTGGAAGCAATCTTTTCAAAGAGCAATGCTAATGTTTCTCTGATTGAGATACCTGATTGAATGTTGAATTTATTGAGTCTATTAAAGATTCGGAAAACCAAAAAAATAAAGTCAGAAGCCAGGCATGACTTGGAATGTTTTTAGCAAAAATTTTAAAATTGTGACAGATATTTGGAAAGTTAATTTCAATTTGTCTCTTCTTTGATCCAGCCAATTAGACTACCTAGTCAGGAAATCCTGAGATTGCATACTATGACTAGCCAATGGGGAATAAGGGTCAAAGGTCATGCAATATCACTTAGTGCTTCAGTTCACGGAATGAGGATACAGTTCCATAACTAGGACGATTCTCCTCTCAATGGGGATAAAGGGTCAAAGGTCATGCAATGTCACTCAGTGCTTCAGTTCATGCAATGAGGATACAGTTCCATAACTAGGACGATTCTCCTCTCAGTTTCATAGGCATCCACAAGATCTACAATATTCCGATGTTTACAAAGTCGCAATGTTTCCATTTCATGTCTTAGTTCTTCTTTCATTTTCTCATTTCTCGCTCTGAGGAACTTTGCAGCGAATTCACAACCAGTTGACTTTTCTATCATACGCCTCACTATTCCATAACGCCCCCTATAAGGAAATAATTCATTGTTCATTAAATGGTTATTTAATATTCTAAAAGCAATTTTTGTCCTGAAATGATCCTAACTTGACCCTAAAATATACAAAGGTTTTTCACTTATATTCATTCGAGATTTTTCCTTGAACTATTGTGGATTACTCTATCACCAAGTGATAATGAAGTGATTAATTTTTCCAAAGATTTGGGAAATTCAAGAGATGGTTGAGCATTATTATAATATGTGTTTCTGTTTTTCAACTGTTGCCCCTTAATCTGACAGTGTAAGTGAAGTTAAGCCCTTTACCTGCCAATCTCCTCTAGAGTGTGGTAAAAGTCCTCAACCTTTGTAGGCTTGAACTGAATATCACTCAAGAAGGTTGCCTTCTCTGGAAAAAATATAAGAAGTACATGTTGCATCTGATTCTTCTATATGAGATGAAACACATACTACTGTATGAACATCATACAAATAAGCATCAGTAATGTGTTGTTTATGATATGGGTGGAGCTACATGTAGCTTAAACACCTCAAAGATATTAACTTTGATTCCAGCCGGCTATTTCATTGTGAAAGAATCCTCTACAAATGCTTCCTCTTATGGGGGAACAGAAATTTACAAATAGAGATACAGTGAAATCTGTTAAGTGTAACACCTGTATAAGTGGAACAACTCTGTTACTGGAACACTTCACAGTTCCAAGACCAACTTACTAAATGTTAGATGAACACCTCCCGAGTAGAACACTTTTTAGATGTAGAGATGTACCAAAGTTGTTCCACAAGGATAGGTTTTACTGTATTAATTTACTTACCATCTATGGTGACATTGGCGATACAGTGGACTTTGCCTGCAATGTTCTCAGCAACACATATATACAAGCCAGTGTCCCGACCAATAACATTGTCCAAGCTAAGCACCCAGTGGTCTTTATCTTTCCGTTTTATCTGAAAAATTATGTAAAAAGTTAACACAATGATAACTCTGTGTTTAAGTATTCTTATAATTTGACTTTTCATACAAGTTTGAGATGAAATATAATTTTGAGTTTTGACCTTTAAGTTTATGTTATCCTCAATTCACGTTTTAAAAAACCTTTCTTTGATTGGCTGGTGATCATTATGCTCAGTTTACGACATGAGGTATATACCAATTTAATTCAAAAAGAGAGATATCCAACATAACAGATAGACAGACAAAATGTATAACATCCTTTCTAACCAAATATGATTTTTCATGCTTAAATTAAGAAAGTGACTTTAAAGGGAATAGATTGCAAAAGAGATATCAGGGTCAAATCAGTATCACACACCATCATATCTGCACAGTTTCAATCTTGGTAAAACATCTAACATATAAATGTGAATTAAAGGCCAGCAATACACTCCAGGTTAACATTGTTTGGGAGAATATTGGTACATTTGAGAGAGAATACAAAAGGAAATATATCTACATGTAAAGTACATTTATTTGAATCTGAGAATGCATGGTCAACAAGAGACTCGGAGAGGATATGAGACAATTTAAGGCAATACAATCTCCTCCAAAAGAAGAGGGACGTTGAATAAAGACCTGGTTGAGCTAGAGCTATAGGTTACCACCACTCTAAACTTACTCTTTCTTGTGAAATATTTGAAAGATGGATAGCCTGTAATAAATAATATATATTCATTTTCAAATATATCAACAGAATCCTCTGATGTGCTTCTTGATTAGCCTGCTTTTGGAGAATTTAAGTTGTTTATGGTTTATGGCTGTGGAATATAAGTTGGGACACATGTAGTGACTCTGTTTTGAGCATTAATTGTATTATAAATGTACTTCATATGGTTTATTGGGATTGTGTGAGTTTGCACACTTCATATGTTACCTCCTGTATTTCTTGGATTCATTTTCATATGTGTCCTCTAAAAAAGTAGACATTCCAAATACAGCAATGAAATATAATATGTATGATCCATTTTTTCTTGTATTAATGGTACTTACCCTAATTCTATGGGACTCGGGGAGAGTTCTCCAGTCTTTGTTCCAGGAGAGTTTGGGGTAGGGGAGTCCATCTACCCGACACTCTAGTTTCCCACTGCCCCATAGTGGGATGGTCAGGTTCTTTAGAGGCTCCAGGAATGTCGGCGGATCTACAAAAAATAATACAAACTAAGTAGAATTCAAAAGGATGTTTATAAATGTTCACATTTGGTGAACCTTCCTTTCCTTTCAAACCTGGGTATATTTAGCAGTTGGGTATGCTTAAGCAATATATCTGTCATATGTGATATATAAGATGTACTGTAAAATCTGAACTATCAATCTTTTACTACTGAGGAAAAATAGTGCAACTATGTCAAAGTTAAGGTATATGTGAAGTTGACTAATCAATAAGCAACATGTGGTCTTTACCTGCCATTTCAAATTTAACAGTCCAGGATGACTCTCCATACTCATTCTCAGCATAGCATTTGTAGGTTCCAACATCATCCCATGACATATGATCAAACTCCAGTGTACAAACACCCTTATCATCCAAGTATGCACTGTAACGTCCACCAAGGTCAATCTTCTCCCCATTCAGGAACCACTTTAACCTAGGATGTGGCCAGGCATGTACTGTACATGTGACTTTTGCTGTATAGCCCTCAACTCCATACTGTGTGAGATCTCCTTCCTCTTGGTACACAAAACTAGGGGGAACAGCCAGCCCTGAGTCTGGTTTATCAAACCCAATGTCCCATTGTCTTTCCCTAAAGCATGGCCTACTAGGCTCGCTTTCACCAAACTCATTCTGAGATTTTACTCTGAATTTGTAGTCCTTATCCTTCACTAAGTCATTCACTTGAGTTGTGCATTCTGGGATACCATCTTGTACCCGTTTCCATTCCACACTAGGGAGAGTTTGCATCTCCACAATATATTTAATAGGGACTTGCTTGCAATAAGGTGAAAGCTTTCCAGGTCCCCAACATAATACCACATTGTTGTCTGCTTTCTGAGAGATATAAGGGGCTTCTGTTGGTGGCAATGGAGGAGCTGAAACACAGATAGTATTATTCCATGACACACTAAAGAGATACTTCTATACTTCAACCTTTTGCATCAATCTTGGTATCCCTTAACCTCCCCTCCTTAGAAATTTGATGCAAGGCTAGTTGACACTGGCCACAGATACTATTGTAAATGTAATGCTGGTCCAATCCAAATATGATCCCCTACATTGATTTTCATATAATGACCTTTACAACATATCATTATACTCATTCAGGGCCATTATTGTCCATATAGAGGAGAACCATAAACCCAGGAGGAAAGTAATTTACATGTATTTTAGATGAGGATCGGGTAACCTTTTTAACGTAACAATAGAACAATATAAACAATATGTGAAACATACCTTCTCTAGTAAATGTGGATGAACCACGTCTTCCTCCAAAAGGAGCGTGGTCCACAGTATCTTTCAATAGCCGGTCTCTATAGGCTGATCTACCAGGTTCACTTTCTCCATACTCATTCTTCGCTCTGATTCGGAACCTAAAATTGTTTAACATTCATCCATTACAACAAATTCATCATGATATAAGACATAATTTGTGCAAAAAATAATGTTTGCACAACATTTGAGGCTGACTCCTCCATATAACCTACTTGTCGATTTATATCTCCAATTGAATGATTTCACCCAAAATTTAATAATAGTAATAATTTTGATTTGTATTTGCCCCCTACCTGTATTCCTTGCTAGGATCTAGATCTGGAATATCAGCAGTAAGTTCCTTTATATCCTCAAGTTTTCTCTTCCAATCTCCACTGGGAGGTTCTTGGTATTCCACTATGTATGTACAGGGACCTGGTTTACCAAGAGTGGCTGGTTTTGCCTTCTTCCATGTAAGAGCCAGCCCCTTATGAGTGGCATTTGTAATCTTTGGAACATCTGATGGCATTCTTGGAGGAGCTGGAATAGAATTGTAACCTGGTATTAGCAATTTTGCTTCTGGTTTGTGATACATCAATTTTGTTTACATGCAATGATGCAACACAGATTTCAGGTTACCATATCAATAAAACTACAATAGAAACATGCTATAATTTTACAAATTTCAATTTATATATCATCACATTATGACATACACATAATAAAATCTGCTCACCTCCTCTTCCATAGAGATCTTCAATTGTCTTCTCTTTCTTTCCTCCAACTGTAACATGTCTTGTTGGTTCACTGGTACCATACTCATTAGAAGCACGAACCCTATATTTCCAGTCACCCAAATCTGGCTTGAAGTCCTTTACACCATATGTTGGATCAGACAACCCATCAACCAATTTCTTCCATGTGTAACCATGTGGCTCCTGATACTCAACGCTGTATGTGATTGGTGATTTCTTTCCATATGTGGGTACATCTGATGGTGACCATGTGAGAGTGAATGAGTTATCGGTGAGGTTAATAACATGAGGAGCATCAGGGGGTGATCTGGGTGGAAGGGCCATCAAGTGGTCATCATCCCTCTTGGGTTTCTCCCTTCTCACTGTCATACTAGGCTCACTGTTGCCATATTCGTTGTGAGCTCGAATCCTATACTTGTATTCCTTATTTGGATCAAGTCCATCTAAGTCGAATGAAATACCATCGATGCCTTCATGAATTCTTCTCCAATCCATATCAGTTGGTTCAAGTACTTCAATTATATATGTTATTGGAGATGGTTTGCTGTATGGAGGCATTCTTGCAGGGTTCCAATTCAGGGTAAGTGATTCTGGTTTCCTGTTGGTGAAGTATGGGATATCACTTGGAGCCTTTGGTGGTACGGTGATGAACTTATCTTCATCTTTCTCAATTTTATCCCTGTGGACTGATGTAGATGGTTCACTTACTCCAAACTCATTCTCGGCTCGAACCCGGAATCTATAATCCCTTCCTGCATCTAAGTTATTAATGGGATGAGAAGTGTCATTAATTCCACCCTTCAATCTTTTCCAATCAAAATCAGGTAGTTCCTGAAATTCTATGATATATGTGATGGGGGATGGTTTCCCGTATGCAGCTGGCTTTGCTGGAGACCAGTTCAATATTACCGATGTGTCTGTTTTGTCAGTGAAGAATGGTGTATCTGGTGGTGACCTTGGTGGGACAGTTAGTGCATACTCATCCTCTTTTTCCCTACGATCTAGTCTAGCAGCCATTGTAGGCTCACTGACACCAAACTCATTATGTGCCCTAACTCTGTATCTGTAATCTTTTTTAGGGTCAATATCACCAATATTGTAGCATGTATCAGATATACCATCAAATATTTTCTTCCAATCAAAGCTTGGTGGATCCTGTACTTCTATGCTATATGTTATTGGTGATGGTTTACTCATCGGTGCAAGTCTAGCTGGGCTCCAGTTCAGGGTAAATGAAGTATCAGCTAAATTTGTAATATAAGGAACATCTAATGGAGCCCTAGGAGGAACAGCAATTGTCTGGTCAAAATCTGGCTCTTCTCTTTTGACTCCTTCTTTCTTGACTGCAGGTGTTGGCTCACTTGAACCAAAATCATTCACAGCCTTAACTCTGAACTGATAATCCTTATGGGGATCTAGATTGCTAATCCTAAACTTGGTGTCAGGAAGGTCAGATCTTAACCTCTTCCAGGATGACATTGGTGGGGTATTTGATTCAATGTGATATGTGATAGGAGATGGTTTCGAGTTTTCCTGTGGGAGAGCGACTTCCCAGTTAAGAACACAATCAGATTTGCCTACATCACTGATATAAGGTGTACCTCTGGGTGCATATGGTGGCAGTAAAGCTAAATATTCAGTTTTGGTCCTGGGTTTCTCACGCTTGACCGGTAAACTAGGTTCACTCTGACCATATTCGTTTTCAGCTCTAACTCTGAACTGGTAATTGTCTTCTGGAAGCAAGTTGTGGACATCATATGTTGTATCAGGGAGTCCGCCAACAAGTTTATTCCACGTAAAAGCAGGAGGCGATTGCATTTCAACTATATAAGATATTGGCGAAGGCTTGGCATTTGGTGAAAGCTTAGATGGGAACCATGACAGAGTAAGATCAGTGCCTGTTGAATTAGATATAGTTGGTGCATCAAATGGTGACCTTGGTGGCACACCAACTGACAGGTCCATCACTCCTTCCTTAGTCACTCCCAAGGAGGGTACACTTTGACCAAATTCATTTTCAGGTATCACTCTGAATCGGTAATCTTTTTCAGGATTCAGATCTCCTATTCTATATGATGGGCCATCTAAGCCTCGTTTGTATGGGGTCCAATCACTACTATTTGGTTCCATAATATCAATTCCATAATGAATTGGTGATGGTCTGGAACCTTCTGCTGGACCAGATGGAGCCCAGTTGATTACACAGTCATTATCAGATATATCTGACAACCATGGTTTCTCTTTCAAGCCAAGTGGTGGAAGTCCAGGAAGCATATCTTCAGCTGGTTTTTGTGGTTTTAATTTGGGTCTTTTCACTGGGAGACTAGGCTCACTAACTCCAAATTCATTCTCTGCACGGATCCTGAATTTGTAGTCATTATCTGGATTCAGGTCTGTTAGCCTGAAGAAAGTATCTGGGATTCCACCAGCAACCTTATACCAATCTGGACTAGGTGGATCCTGTCTTTCTACTGTGTATGTTATTGGAGATGGTTTGGCATATGTTGGATATGAAGATGGATACCAATTAAGAGTGAGGCCCTCTGGTGGTTCAGAAAAGTAAGGCACCTCTGCCGGAGCTCTTGGCGGAACAGCTGCTCGAAGATCTCTGAGTCCTTCCCTTGTAACAGCGATAGTAGGAGAGCTTTTGCCAAATTCATTGACAGCAAAAACCCTGTACCTATAATCTTTGCCAGGGTCTAGGTTGCCTATCTTGTATGATGGATCAGGTAAGTCACTTGTCAGTGTTTTCCATTCTGAGAGAGGAGGATCTTGGTATTCAATGGTGTATGTTATTGGAGATGGTTTAGAATTAGGTTCATCATTTGCAGGTGCCCAAGATAATAGAACAAAATCGTCACCCCTGTCATTGAAATAAGGAGCTTCCACTGGCATATTTGGTGGAAGAAATAATTGGGGTTCTTTTGCTTTTGGAGGCTCTTTAGGTGTCCTTTTAAACTCTGCAATAGGAGAGGGATCACTTAGGCCAAAGTCATTCTCCGCTCTTACTCTGAAGTTGTAATTCTTCAAAGGATCAAGTCCCCTGACATCATAAAATGGATCGGGCCAATTAGAACTGAGTTTGCTCCAGTCATTATCAGATGGCGAGCACACTTCAATGTTATACCATAGAGGAGATGGTTTAGTATTTGGCTGCCTTTCAGCTGGGAGCCAGCTTAGCCTAAGAGATGTATCCTTAAGATCACTGAATGTTGGCATTTCAGCAGGTGGCAGGGGTGGAATCTCCCTTGGTTTTTCCCTTGTGCCATTCTTGTCAACAGGAAGTGATGGAGAGCTTGGGCCGAATTCATTTTCTGCTATAACTCTAAATTTGTAATCCTGAAGTGGATCTACATCTTTAATTGTATAATTGTTGTCTTTGATTCCATCATACTTCCTTTTCCAATCAGATGAGGGAGGTGTTTGTACTTCAATGACATATGTTATCGGAACCCTCTTTGCAAATGTTCGATAATCTGCCGGTGACCAGCCAAGGTCCAAAGTTCTATCATCTTTGTTTTCACTAAGAATTCTTGGTGCCTCCATAGGCATATTTGGTGGATATGGTTTGGTATTTGAGTCATCATCTGGTTTGCTATCTGTATCATCTATTGGCTTGTCTCTTCTCTTAGGTCTCTTGGCAGGTAAACTATAGTCAGATTCTCCATAATCATTCAAAGGTGTTACTCTGAATTTGTAATCCTTGTATGGATCCAAACCATCCACTTTGTATGTTGTATCTGGTATATCTCTTGCAAATGGAACCCAATCTTTGCTGGGGTATGCAAGAAGCTCAATGTTATATCTGATCGGATTGGGCTTTGCATTTTTTGAATATGTTGCAGGAGACCAGTGAAGATTTAGGCTATCATCTGTAGCATCACTAATTGTAGGAGCATCAGTCAAAGGTCTAGGTGGCTTGTTCTTTCTCATATCTTTTACACCATCTCTGTTTACACCTAATGTAGGAGTGCTTGGTCCAAACTCATTTTGTGCAATAATCCTGAATCTATAATCTTTCTCTGGGTTTAGGCCATCTAGATAATGGGTTGTGTCTTTCAAACCACTTGCAACTGGAGTCCAGTCAGCATCCCCAGGCTCTTGGGTTTCAATGCTATATGTAATAGGGACATCTTTAGCATCATCAGGAGTTGTGGCTGGTTTCCATTTGAGGTTGAGGTTATCTGGTTTGCTGTCATATATCTTAGGTGCATCCATAGGCATGTAAGGTGGAAGATGTTGCAGGGGCCTTTCTCTTGTGAGCTCTAATACAGGGGTAGGATCACTCAATCCATAATCATTTTCAGCACGTATTCTGAATTTGTAATCTCTCAATGGATCAAGTCCATTAACATCATAGAAAGGATCAGGCCAGTTTGTGCTTAGCTTTTTCCAACCTATATTAGGTGGACAGAGCATTTCTATGTTATACCATATTGGAGATGGTTTACTATTTGGTTGCCTTTCTGATGGAAGCCAGTTAAGCTTAAGGGATGAGTCTGTGAGGTCACTGAATGTTGGCATTTCAGCTGGGGGAAGTGGTGGGAGGGATTTCCTTTTATCTTTAGCCCCATCTCTTGAAACTGGAAGTGATGGCGAGCTTGGTCCAAACTCATTTTCTGCAATCACCCTAAATCTGTAATCCTGGTAAGGATCTATGTCTGGAATTGTGAATTTTGACTCAGGTATGTCATAATATTTCCTCTTCCAAGATGAGGATGGGGGTTCCTGAACCTCAATGGCATATGTTATAGGAGACCTCTTTCCCATTGTGCGATATTCAGCTGGTGACCAACCAAGAGAGAGAGTCTTATCATCTTTGTTTTCTTTAATAATTCTTGGAGTTTCCATTGGCATGTTTGGTGGATATGGTTTAGTATTCTGGTCTTGATCATCCTCATCTAATGGTTTGTCTTTTCTCTTGGGTCGTTTGACAGGCAAACTATATTCAGATTCTCCATAATCATTCAAAGGTGTTACTCTGAATTTATAATCCTTGTATGGATCCAAACCATCCACTTTGAATGTTGTATCTGGTATATCTCTTGCAAATGGAACCCAATCTTTGCTGGGGTATGCAAGAAGCTCAATGTTATATCTGATCGGATTGGGCTTTGCATTTTTTGAATATGTTGCAGGAGACCAGTGAAGATTTAGGCTATCATCTGTAGCATCACTAATTGTAGGAGCATCAGTCAAGGGTCTAGGTGGCTTGTTCTTTCTCATATCTTTTACACCATCTCTGTTTACACCTAACGTAGGAGTGCTTGGTCCAAACTCATTTTGTGCAATAATCCTGAATCTATAATCTTTCTCTGGGTTTAGGCCATCTAGATAATGGGTTGTGTCTTTCAAACCACTTGCAACTGGAGTCCAGTCAGCATCCCCAGGCTCTTGAGTTTCAATGCTATATGTAATAGGGACATCTTTAGCATCATCAGGAGTTGTGGCTGGTTTCCATTTGAGGTTGAGGTTATCTGGTTTGCTGTCATATATCTTAGGTGCATCCATGGGCATGTAAGGTGGAAGATGTTGCAGGGGCCTCTCTCTTGTGAGCTCTAATACAGGGGTGGGATCACTCAATCCATAATCATTTTCAGCACGTATTCTGAATTTGTAATCTCTCAATGGATCAAGTCCTTTTACATCATAGAAAGGATCAGGCCAGTTTGTGCTTAGCTTTTTCCAACCTATATTAGGTGGACTGACCATTTCTATGTTATACCATATTGGAGATGGTTTACTATTTGGTTGCTTTTCTGATGGAAGCCAGTTAAGCTTAAAAGATGTATCTGTAAGGTCACTTAATGTTGGGATTTCAGCTGGGGGCAGGGGTGGGAGGTATTTCCTCTTATCTCTAGCACCATCTCTTGATACTGGAAGTGATGGAGAACTTGGTCCAAACTCATTTTCTGCAATCACCCTAAATCTGTAATCCTGGTAAGGATCTATGTCTGGAATTTTGTATTTTGTCTCGGGTATGTCATAATATTTCCTCTTCCAAGATGATGATGGGGGTTCTTGAACCTCAATGGCATATGTTATGGGAGACCTCTTTCCCATTGTGCGATATTCAGCAGGTGACCAACCAAGAGAGATAGTTTTATCATCTATGTTTTCTTTAATAATTCTAGGAGTTTCCATTGGCATTCTTGGTGGATAGGGTTTTGTATTCTGATCTTCATTCTCCTCGTCGACTGACTTATCTTTTCTCTTAGGTCGTTTGACAGGTGAACTTGGTTCACTAGAACCATATTCATTCAGTGGTGTTACCCTGAATTTGTAGTCTTTAAAAGGATCAAGGCCATCAACCCTATGTTGTGTTTCAGGAATATCACCAGCAATTGATTTCCAATCTTTACTTGGTGGTTCATTTTGTTCTACATTATACTTTATAGGTGCTGGCTTAGCATATGATGGATAAGTAGCTGGAGACCAACTGAGGTTTAAACCGTCATCTGTCATGTCACTCAAAGTAGGAGCATCGTAAAGAGATCTAGGAGGCATTTTCTTTCTTGTATCTTTTTCACCCTCCCTTGTAACTCCTAATGTTGGAGTGCTAGGACCATATTCATTGACAGCTATTACTCTGTAGCGGTAATCCTTTTCAGGATCTAGATTACCTATGTTGTGACTTGTATCTACAATGTCAGTTGCAACTGTTGTCCAGTCAGCATCCCCTGGTTCTTGGACCTCAACAGTATATGTAATAGGACAATCTTTGGCATCATCAGGGATGCTTGCTGACTTCCACTTCAGGGTGAGTTCCTCTGATTTACTGTCCCTAATTCTTGGAGCATCCATTGGCATATGTGGGGGGAGATGTTGAGGCTCAGGGGCACTGGCAGCCTCTGCAGCAGTCTCAGGGGCAATGATATCAGTCACAATTTCACCACCTAAAATATTTATTTAAATGCGTCTTGCAAGGCTGAGATATTGGTGGTACATTTGGTTCATATAATTTATACTGGGTGTATGTATTGTGTCACTCAACAATCGGCCCCTACATAAGTGCTTTCAGACTAAAATATGATGTGAATTGTTCTACTATTTACATCTAAAAATACAATGTTCTTCACAAATATACTATATGGTTGAATAACGTATTCTTAAAAGTATTATCATTCACAGATTATAAAAATATTTAATCTTCCATAATTATGCAATCAGTATGGTTATTCACACTCTCAAATTATATGATGCAAATATTGTAAGAAATATTGAAAAAGAATTGTGACTATTATCATAAGTTGTCACTTCATATGAATAGAGGTATAGCACTTATCTAAATGACCATTAGACATAAACATAATCTTCTATGGACTGATATACAATAAGACAAATATGCAGGCATACCTTCCACTTGAAGATTAGCTGAACATTCCACTTTTCCACTGGCATTACTAGCTACACATGTGTATGTGCCAGCATCCTCTGGATTGGTGCCATTGATTGTAAAAGATATGTTCCCACCATCTCTGGTAAGGTTAAACTTGTCACTTGGCTCAATGGGGACACCATCCTTCTTCCTATAAACATAAAGTTATTTCTTGTGGTCAACAAAAATTACTGATATATTACTTTATTTGATCACACAGCATTTCACTACACCTACCACTGAATATCAGGGTCTGGAGACCCAAGCAGTCTACACTCAAGTGTGGTTTTGTCCCCTGCACTTGTGATTGCATCATGGAACCTCTTGGTGAACATTGGAGCATAACCATCTTCCTCTACTTCTTGTCTGCAATAAATAAATATTTCAAGCTGTTGATATCAGTTTCTGTGATATATAGAGAGTTGTAGTACATGATTTCTTTTTTATCTAATGTGGCCAATTGAGCTAGATATAACTTACTCATTTGAGAGTCAGCAACTGCAGGTTAAGGAACACGACAATTGATTGCTTGATGTTGCCACTTACTCATTGTCAAACTAAAAAATTCAGCTAGGTGAACTTACTTTTTCTTTTTCTTGGCTGCTATTGATAATGTTGCCCGTGTCGATACATCTCCTTTGATGTTGGACACCTTAATCTTGTACTCCCCTTCGTCCATTGTCATTACATCAGTCAGCTTGATTGTAAACGTCTCCTCCACTTGACTAAACTTTCTGTTCTTGTTCTCATATATTCGTTTTCCATTCCAGAACCACTCAACTTCATAATCTGGTTGTTCAGGGACTTTAATTTTACATTCTAAAACAACATCTTCACCACTTTCTACTTTAGTACTTTTAAGTTCTTCTATAAGTTCAGGTGGGTTAGCATGTTTTTCAACATCAAGTTCCACAGTGAGCGTGGCACTACATTCCACTGTACCATTGTCATTCGTAACTTTACATGTGTATTCACCAGAATGCTCAGGTAAGGCCTCATTTATAATGAAAGTTGCTACTGGACCTTTGAATGAAACGGTGATGTCATTGGATTTTTCAACAGGTTTGCCCATGAAAAACCACTCTACCATTGGCAAAGGGTCACCCATTATGCCACATTTCAATTTTGCTGGTTTGCCTTCCTTAACTTTAACATCTGTGAGTGGCTTTACAAATTCAGGTATATAACCAACCAATTTCTTCTTAGGTTTCTCTTTTTCTGTAACAGTTAATATTGCACTACATTCCTCAACTCCATATGGGTTCTTAGCTCTGACAGTCACCTCACCAGAGTATACCTGTTTGGCCTGCTTGAATGTCATTGTTGCTAACTTTCCATCAAATTGGGCGTCGACCCGTTTTGATGGCTCAACTAAATGCCCATCTATGATCCATTCAACATCAGTAGTGGAGTCACTGTTGATCTCACATGATAGGATAATTGGGTGGTCACCCTCCTCAATTGTCTGATCTTCTAGCTTCCTATCAAATCTGGGTGGAACATCTTTAGTTGCCTCCACACCTGCTGTATCTGAAATGACCAAGCCATTGCTATGAATATCAAGGATTCCATACTTGATGTGTGACCATTTCTTTGGTGACCATTTCTTTATTTTGTACACTGACCCATTTGCTGATATATCAATGGACTAGGAGGCTTTTTGCTTTTTAATGGATGATAGAACTTATCATAGTACTGTTTTGAATATAAGATGATTGATTGATAAACTAAACATTATCAGGATTGATTTTATACATTTGTATTTTACTTGTTGCATGTTTCTTTTTAACATTGTTTCCTATAGTTGTGTGTTGTACTTTCTGATTAAAGGCTTATAAGACCTAGAATGAAGGGATACATGAATTTCTATGTTTCCCAATCAAATGCGATCATTATAATATTTTAACAAACACCAATATGAAAAGATTAAGAGTAATTTTGCAAAAATAAAAATTGTAGTATAATGATATATAGTGTTGCTACAAATGAACATAGTAAAAGGTAATCATAAAACAATCATATAGGAGTATCTTTTGTAACGCATTGTTACAAACTAACTGTTAGTATAATTTGTATAGTGATATTTATGAATTAATTATCTGGAAATTAATATCACAATCATTCCAGATATAAGCAATTAGTATAGTGTGATTGTTTAATTAATCATTTATAAGTTATCAACTATCTAGAAGATTATTAATGAAGATAAATTTTAATTGCATATCAAATATGTCTGACAAATTGATCAATAATAGAAAGAACAAATGCAATTTCACAAATCAAACTTCAAACTTGCCTGGGATCTATAGCTACTGCATGCATGGAGTAGTTGTTACTAGCTTTTGCTAGTATGGACTAGTGGGACTTTGACACTCTAAAATCATGCACAGCTTACCATCCGGCCCATTAGACAGCTCGGGTATTTTAACAGTAACCTCAGCACTGCATGAAGTCTCACCGTACTCATTTTTAATTTTACAAGTGAATGTTCCAGATTCCTCCATATTATTCACAATTAGAATGGCAGCAGTACCATCAAAATCAACTAAGATATCTTCTGATTTTGTAAGTGGATTGTTATTGTATGTCCATTCTGCATGTGGGTCTTCCGTGGCAAGAACTGTACATTCCAACACCAGAGTCTGTCCCAGGTCAACTTCAGTGTCACTGAACTTAGATATCAACACAGGGGCAACTTTCATGGATTCATCCTCACTTGCTGAGACCCTGGAGAGTTTCTTACTCTCATCCTCTAGGATGGTTAGCATTGCTTTGCATTCACATTCACCCTCAGTGTTTCTGATTTTACATGTGTATTCCCCAGTGTCTTCAGGGTACGGGTGCTTGATAGTAAAGCTTGCTTCAGTTCCATCAAAACTCATTGTAAAATCATGCGAGGGTTTTATAATATGGCCATCTAATAGCCATTCAATGTCAGGCTCTGGTGTGCCAGTGATATTGCACTTAAGCGTGACTGTCTGTCCTTCTGTTACACATATATCAGACAACCTGGCTGTGAAACCAGGATTTCTCCCCTCATCTGTAACAGAACAATCAAAATATATCATGCACTAAGGGCTCCCAAATAGGGTATCTAGATTCCTCGTTGCAGCATTTCCCTATTGAGAGCCCATGTGGTGGTTAATATAGAGAGACTGGTTAGCAATGTTCCAGGTAAAAGGTATATACTTCATAAACTGTACACATAGGGAAAGGGAAATAGGGATAGGGAAATATTTTTCTACTGAATAAAGGTACATGAAATATTTTTCAGTGTAAGTATCATACATATATGGATGTAAATATTTACTGCACACAAAATAATACACAAAACAATATTACAAATTTTCCATTCAATAAGTTAACACACAATCACAACTATCAAATCTCAGGGATTGAAAGGGACATGCACATACACAAGTCCAGGGAAAATTCAAAGAAAATTGCATTCAGTCATTCCCTTACCTTTCATAGTGAGAGATGCACTGGCACTGTCCTCACCATATTTATTTTTTGCTTTACAAGTGTAAGTTCCTGAATCTTCAGGGCTCACATCTTGAATTCTAAGGGTGAAAACATCTTCTTCATTAGAGATTTTGTAATGGCCATCATCTTTGAGCACCATATTGTCTTTGCACCTGTATAGAAGAAATGTGATCGACAATGAATCACTTTAAACGTTAATTGAAAAACACAGAATAACCCGATTAACCCAGAAAATTCTAAAGTTGAACGAAACAACTTTAACTTAAATCAAACTGTGAAAGTGATTTATGATTGAGCGATTTTCCCAAAAAAGCATTGAATTGAGGAATATTGGGTTACCATGATATTTCTGCATCTTGAAATGCTTTGACTTTAACAGCAAACTCGGCAGCCTGACCTGGCTCTACATCAGTGAGGTCTTTGAGTGTCTCTGTAAACTCTGGCTTCAACTCCTCTATTGCAGGAGCACCTGCAAAGTGAAAATACATGTGCTATGTACAAGAACATAATATTTAACAGATTCATATATTTGGATTAAACCTCCTGAGCTTAACACATCCTAATACTAATAATGTATTCAAGTACCATAAATGGCTCAATAAAATTCCTAAGTCTATACCTTTCACAGTGAGAGATGCACTTGTACTATCCTCTCCAAGTTCATTCTTTGCTTTACAAGTGTATGTCCCTGAATCTTCAGGGGTCACATCTTGTATCTTCAAGGAGTGCACATCTTCCTCATGGGAGAAAGTAAAATGACCAGAATCATCCTCTTTGAGCAACACATCATCTTTGCACCTTTAAGAAATTGGGCAAATACAACAGGGCATATTAAGAAAAATAATTCATATCAATAAAATACATCTATTTAACAATAATAGTATTTTGAATTCTACCACAAAATAGTAAAACGGTAAGAAATCCTGATATTAAGTCAAGCTTAAATTGAAAAATAGTAACATCAACATGGCATGTTAATTGTTATATATTCTGCTAAAAAATTATCAATATCAATCACATTCAAAAACTGATAAATCAAATTATAATGTACCATGAAATTTCAGCATCAGGAAAGGCTTTGACTTTCACTCTGAACTCGGCAGCTTTACCCTGTTCTACATCTTTGATGTCCTCAAGTTTCTCACTGAATTCAGGTGTCACTTCTTGTTCCTTTAATTCAGCTGAAACAATGACACATCATGTGTTTATCAATATATCTGCATCTGCAGCAACAACAATATATTTTTATACTTATATAAAGGCACTGTGTCACTTCTTGTTCTTTTAATCCAGCTAAAATGCATACAATACCAATAATCACACAAGGCATTAACATGACAAAATGTCACCACCTAAAACAATTTGGTCAATTTAAAGCAAGTTGGAAAATACCTTTTGACCTTAAAAAGAACTTCTAAGAACATGTAGATGATTTTGAAAAAAAAATTAGTCAATTTGAAGCAAGTTGAAAAAAGACCTTTTTGACCTTGAGAAGGTCATTGAAGGTCAAAGGTCAAATCTAAAGTCAGATTTGAACTTCTGAGAACTTGTAAAGTCAAATTTGAACTTCTGAAAAGATGTAGATGATTTTGAAAAAAAAATTTGGTCAATTTGAAGCAAGTTGAAAACAGACCTTTTTGACCTTTTTTGACCTTGAGAAGGTCATTAAAGGTCAAATGTTAAATCTTAAGTCAGATTTGAATTTCTGAGAACATGTAGATGATTTTGAAAAAAGTCAATTTGAAGCAAGTTGAAAAAAGACCTTTTTGACCTTTTTTGACCTTGAGAAGGTCAAATGTCAAATCTAAAGTCAAATCTAAAGTCATATTTAAATTTCTGAGAACATGTAGATGATTTTGAAAAAAAAATTTAGTCAATTTGAAGCAAGATGAAAAAATACCTTTTTGACCTTTTTTGACATTGAGAAGGTCATTGAAGGTCAAATGTCAAATCTAAAGTCAGATTTGAATTTCTGAGAACATGTAGATGATTTTGAAAAAACAATTTAGTCAATTTGAAGCAAGATGAAAAAATACCTTTTTGACCTTTTTTGACATTGAGAAGGTCATTGAAGGTCAAATGTCAAATCTAAAGTCAGATTTGAATTTCTGAGAACATGTAGATGATTTTGAGAAAACAATTTAGTCAATTTGAAGCAAGTTGAAAAAAGACCTTTTTGACCTTTTTTGACTTTGAGAAGGTCATTGAAGGTCAAATGTCAAATCTTAAGTCAAATCTAAAGTCAGATTTGAATTTCTGAGAACATGTAGATGATTTTGAAAAAAAAAATTAGTCAATTTGAAGCAAGATGAAAAAATACCTTTTTGACCTTTTTTGACATTGAGAAGGTCATTGAAGGTCAAATGTTAAATCTAAAGTCAGATTTGAATTTCTGAGAACATGTAGATGATTTTGAAAAAAAAAAATTAGTCAATTTGAAGCAAGTTGAAAAAAGACCTTTTTGACCTTTTTTGACTTTGAGAAGGTCATTGAAGGTCAAATGTCAAATCTTAAGTCAAATCTAAAGTCAGATTTGAATTTCTGAGAACACGTAGATGATTTTGAAAATTTTTTTTAGTCAATTTGAAGCAAGTTGAAACAGACCTTTTTGACCTTTTTTGACCTTGAGAAGGTCACTGAAGGTCAAATGTCAAATCTAAAGTCAGATTTGAATTTCTGAGAACATGTAGATGATTTTGAAAAAAAATTTAGTCAATGTGAAACAAGTTGAAAAAAGACCTTTTTGACCTTGAGAAGGTCATTGAAGGTCAAATGTCAAATCTTAAGTCAGATTTGAATTTCTGAGAACAGGTAGATGATTTTGAAAAAAAAATTTAGTCAATTTGAAGCAAGTTGAAAACAGACCTTTTTGACCTTTTTTTGACCTTGAGAAGGTCATTGAAGGTCAAATGTCAAATCTAAAGTCAGATATGAAGGTCAAATGTCAAATCTATAGTCAGATTTGAATTTCTGAGAACATGTAGATGATTTTGAAAAAAAATTTAGTCAACGTGAAGCAAGTTGAAAAAAGACCTTTTTGACCTTGAGAAGGTCATTGAAGGTCAAATGTCAAATCTTAAGTCAGATTTGAATTTCTGAGAACACGTAGATGATTTTGAAAAAAAAATTTAGTCAATTTGAAGCAAGTTGAAAACAGACCTTTATGACCTTTTTTGACCTTGAGAAGGTCATTGAAGGTCAAATGTCAAATCTAAAGTCAGATTTGAAGGTCAAATGTCAAATCTAAAGTCATATTTGAATTTCTGAGAACATGTAGATGATTTTGAAAAAAAATTTAGTCAATGTGAAACAAGTTGAAAAAAGACCTTTTTGACCTTGAGAAGGTCATTGAAGGTCAAATGTCAAATCTAAAGTCAGATTTGAAGGTCAAATGTCAAATCTAAAGTCAGATTTGAATTTCTGAGAACATGTAGATGATTTTGAAAAAAAATTTAGTCAATGTGAAGCAAGTTGAAAAAAAGACCTTTTTGACCTTGAGAAGGTCATTGAAGGTCAAATGTCAAATCTAAAGTCAGATTTGAACTTCTGAGAAGATGTAGATGATTTAGAACAAAATTGAAGTCAGTCTAAACAGTATTTGTTAAGTTATAGGAAGTTGTAAGAAATTGTTACAGACGCCGGACGCCGGACGCCAGACGCCGGACGCCGGACGCCAACCACCAACCGCCGTCGCAAAAAAAACGGAGACCATAACAATATGTCACCACTTTTTGGTGGTGACATAATAAGATGGTGTAAAAAAAGTTCTAAAAATGAATTTAAATATATGTAAGCGTGATAATTTGCTTTAGTTATTTCATAGTTTGTACCTTTTACAGTGAGAGATGCACTTGTGCTGTCCTCTCCAAGATCATTCTTTGCTTTACAAGTGTATGTCCCTGAATCTTCGGGGGTCACATCTTGTATCTTCAAGGAGTACACATCTTCCTCATGGGAGAAAGTAAAATGACCAGAATCATCTTCTTTGAGCAACACATCATCTTTACACCTACAACATAGTGGACCAGTACAAAATAGAACTTTAACAGACTTCTCAAACTTAAAGCACTAAAGAATTCCTAAAATCTGGTTAACAATGATTTATATTATAGTAACATATTAAAGACCTTGCATTCCTTCTAATAAAGCAAAAAGGCAAATCCATTGATATCAAATATGTATGTACCATGAAACTTCCGCATCAGGGAAGGCTTTGACTTTCACTCTGAACTCTGCAGCGTTACCCTGTTCTACATCTTTGATGTCCTCGAGTTTCTCACTGAATTCAGGTGTCACTTCTTGTTCTTTTAATCCAGCTAAAATGCATACAATATTAATAAAAATAAATAAATTCTAAAAAATGAAAATGTACTATTGTAAGTGCCAATACGTTGCTTTGATTACTTCATATTTTGTACCTTTTACAGTGAGAGATGCACTTGTGCTGTCCTCTCCAAGATCATTCTTTGCTTTACAAGTGTATGTCCCCGAATCTTCGGGGGTCACATCTTGTATCTTCAAGGAGTGCACATCCTCCTCATGGGAGAAAGTAAAATGACCAGAATCATCCTCTTTGAGCAACACATCATCTTTGCACCTGCAACATAATGGGCCAGTATATTAAGGTCCTTTAACAGACTTACAACTTACAAGACAAAGCCCTAAATAATTCCTGAAATCAGGTTAACAATGTATAGTAACATAGATTAATTGTTACCTTTACTCTTTAAAATCAAGATTAAAGACTTTGCATTCCTGCTAAAAATCCCTATTTAAAGCAAAAAGGCAAATCCATTGATATCAAATATGTATGTACCATGAAACTTCAGCATCAGGGAAGGCTTTGACTTTCACTCTGAACTCTGCAGCTTTTCCCTGTTCTACATCTTTGATGTCCTCAAGTTTCTCACTGAATTCAGGTGTCACTTCTTGTTCCTTTAATTCAGCTGAAACAATGACACATCATGTGTTTATCAATATATCTGCATCTGCAGCAACAACAATATATTTTTATACTTATATAAAGGCATTGTGTCACTTCTTGTTCTTTTAATCCAGCTAAAATGCATACAATACCAATAATCACATAAGATGGTGTAAAAAAAGTTCTAAAAACTAATTTAAATATATGTAAGCGTGATAATTTGCTTTAGTTATTTCATAGTTTGTACCTTTCACAGTGAGAGATGCACTTGTACTATCCTCTCCAAGTTCGTTCTTTGCTTTACAGGTGTAGGTCCCTGAATCTTCAGGGGTCACATCTTGTATCTTCAAGGAGTACACATCTTCCTCATGGGAGAAAGTAAAGTGACCTGATTCATCCTCTTTGAGCAACACATCATCTTTGCACCTTCACACAAAATGAAGTACAGAATACGGAAATTAATTAAACAATATTTGTTCAACATCAAAAATGATATAAACCCAGAAAAGAAATTTAAAACATAGATTACATAAATTGAAATATAGATTCATACTATAGGACTTAATGTGAATTGTGTGTTATTGCTTTGTTCATTAAAATATTAGTGTCTTTGAATTCCTTAAATGTTGCTCCTTAACCATTGTGATTAAAAAATTGCCCAATAAGTTAAACCAAAATTACACATACCATGAAATATCAGCATCAGGGAAGGCATTGACCTTGACCTTGAATTCAGCAGTTGTGCCCTGGGCAACATCAGGAAGATCTTCAATGGTCTCGGTGAATTCTGGCTTTACTGATCTCTCTATTACAGGAGCTGAAATATTTTTCCAGCAACTACTTAACAGTTTCAAAATCTGAGCTGTTTCATGAAAAAGGTTCAACAAAAAATTAGACATGTACATTTACTTTAACCATTTCAAATGTTCAGTTGTGTCACATAATATTTCTCATTGTTGTGTTTGCTTAATCATTACAAATTAGCCATTAATGGATAATACATATACTGAATTTATAAGGTATCCTTTAAATACATAATATCAACCAATCATCAGAGACATAAATGCAAATATACCTTCAATGACAGTGAGTTCAGCATTGCAGGTAGCAGAACCAAACTTATTAGTTGCCTTGACAGTGACAAGACCAGCATCCTCTTTATTCACTTCCTTGATTGTGAGAGAGAATTCATCCCCCTTATTTTCACACTGGTAAGCATCAGATGTTTCTACAGGGCCTCTATTGGTCTGCCATTGAACTTCAGGTTGAGGCTGACCGAATGTCACACACTCAAACCTTGCGGTTTCCCCTTCTGTTAAATATAAATCAAAAAGTTAACTAATTGATGATATTTTGCAGTTATGAATAACAGTTTTCTATTCTCCATTTGAGCCTACACAAATATAATATAACATGTTTGATATCAGATCTGGATCTCTAAAATTATAATTATCATAATTATTCAATGGATTCTAGGTATGAAATCAATTCTTAGTAATTCCTCTGTTCAATCTAAAACAAAATCTCTTACCTTGACAGATAAGCTTTTTGATTTTCTGTTTGAACATAGGTTTCCCTTGCTCCTCCATCTCAGTTGCAGTATGGTAACTACTCACATCACTGTCATAAGAGTCCATTGTGAAATACTCTGAAAATAATAATTTCAGATAAGCGTAATGTATGACATACACCAGTAGAGAACCAGAGAACATTACAAGGAACGCAAATATGATATTGCATTTATCCTTAATAAAAACATTTTATCAAACTAACTTATTACAGTATGAATGAAAATGTGTTCGAAATTCAAAGCTGTCTGTCTGCCAATGGCAACCAGTTTATACTATGGCAATAGATTTGAAAACAGTTGCCCATTGGGCAATGAACTGAATGCCAATATGATAAATTGCAACACTCATGTTTTGACCTTCATCTGAAACCCTGGTATGAACACCCTTGATCTTGTAGTTTTTAATTGTGATAACGGTTCCCTATGAGTGGAGGAGGATGTTGGACATTGCTATTGTGACACATTACTTTGTACATTAGATCGTGTTTTGCTTTAATTTTAATGTCATACCTTCAGCATTGGTATCACTAGTGGCAGTAATTCTGAAGCCTCCCTCAGACTCTGAAGCCTCATCTATCTTTGGTTGCGCAGGGGGTGATCTCTTCTTGGGGCTGGCCACTGGGGGAGACTTTTGGCGCATAATAGCCTCCTCTTGCAGTTCCACAGGGATGTCTGTCTCATCAATGCCTACAGATATGTATAGAGGGTGAGCATGTAAAAATGTGAAAGCGTTCAAAGATTTAACAGTATTAAATCTATAATGATAATGATAACAGAATGTATGTTGTTTTATGGCAAATTCACTCACCTTGTTCAATACTTGTTATGTGTCAGGTCTCTTTAAAAATTAATAAGGGACCAAGCTAGAAAAAGTTTAAAATTATCGACCAACCCTGTAAATAAAATACATGAAGCGACATGAAGCGACCCCTAGAAACCAGAAAACAATATCTATTCATATAGCCTACCAAGTTTCTTCATAGCCTTTCTAATATCATGGCACCAGGCATGTTTAGAATAGACATTGATAGCTTGGAAAGTGATCTTCTCAGAGGTGGAAGTTGCATACCACAACTCAAAGCGCTTCTCATCATCAAGAACAAAGTCATTCAACTGGATATCATTAATCTGCAAAATACATTTGAGAAAAATAACACATATCCAGTAAATATGAATTACAAAATATTGAAGGATGTACATAAACATGGACGTTTTCGAAGGTTTTAAGATCCAGAGAAAATTTGTAACTTAAATAATATAATTATTTAAGTATTTACTCACATCCACGACTGACTTAAATTGGAAGGAGGGTCCTTCTTGATCTGTCTCTGGCTTCTTCCTCTTTACAAGAAGTAACTTGTCATCTAACAAGAAACCAACTCTCTCCTTTCCTCTTCCTGATGTGTCTGCTGTGTCCCATAGTAAAAGGTCCTCCTACAAACATTGCACAGCATAAATGTATCAAGTTACCATAGCAACATACATTGTATGGACAACACACTCCAACATGTATCAGATTACCATAGTAATATATGTACATGTATCAGGTCATCTTAGCAACACATGTACAGCATATAATTATGAAATTACCATAGCAACAGGTATGGTCCTACATATCCATGTACTACAGGAAAATATTGAGTCAACTTACATGTCTTATGCATTGTCCAAGCTGTAAGTCCCCTGGTAGGCCATCTATTTTGCTTAGCAAATACTGATCATCTCCCTCTCTAAGAACATTAGCTAGCATCTTAATAGCTTCATCTATCTCCTGTGTCTCCTCCCCAGCACGTGAGGTGTACCGCACAAAGTCCTTCAGCAAGACCTGATAGCGTTCCAGTCTGGCTACTGGCTTGTTAAGAGATTGTTCTATTGTCACCTCAGGGCTTCCAATTGACCTGTTATACTCCTATGAAAGAAAAGAAATTTGGAAGTGAATCATTTTTCAATATTATATAATATGCAAAGATATAAAAAAAAATTATTGATATGACAAAATGTAATTTGCACATGGTTACAATTACAAAAGCGTAATTATGGAAACCACTCATTGGCAGAATGACCGAAAATCTACATACATGTAGTTGACCTTATTTAATCTACATTATTTGGCCTTCTGCTTTTAATGCTTAGTCAGATATCCTTTAAAAGTCTGGGATAGTTGTATACTTACATCAAAGAACGATCTAGTCTGATCAGTGTCTAACAGTGTATTTGCAGGGTTCCTGTTCTGTACATATGGTATGCTCTTCTCAAACTCATCTTTCCACTTGATGAAGGTCTTGCCAACACTAGAGGGATCTGATGTACACTGTGTTAGATCCTGGAGGAAGTTCTCATTGTGGAATTCATAGATTTGGGGTAGACCTCCAAATATTACTTCCTCACTACCTATTGACCAAACAAAGGAAGGTTTAAACAAAGATGTTTTACAATTACCAGCGGTTAAAACTTTCCTTGAGGCCTTTAAGACTTTTTAAGTGATTGGAGATTTCCAATATAGGTTAGACAGCAGCCAGAAAGACTTACTTTTAGTAACCTTTTAAAGGTATGGGAAGATAAAACAAACATGGATTCACCTCATTATAAAAGTCTTGGGTTCACAAAATGACTAAGTGGAAGGATCAAGAAACATACAGTGTACCAATGCACTTACCAACAAGTTCTTGAGGCAGTTCCTTGGATTCCACAAGTTTGTGGTAGTTATCCATGGTAAACTCTACATCTTTGACAAAGTCCCTCTCTGTCTCAATCAGCTCAGTGAGGGTGTAGCGGCGCTTTACCATAGATTCCTGGTTCTTGTTTGTTATCTGTATGATATCCTCTTTAACCACTTCCCTGGTAGACCGCCTGAAAAGATTCATGTAAGAGGTGTGTATTTGAGATACCAACTCTATTGTGCATATTGTTTTTCCATATGACTTTATTGAAAATTAACTCACCTATCCACATGCCCGCCTCCCTCCTTTTTCTCAAGTACACTTGAGGGGACCCATCCTTGCTTGGCAGGGTTGAGCTTGCTTGGCTTGGTTCTCACCAGCCACTCATCTCTACTCCTAGTATCTAAGGCACATACAAACTGCCCTTCTGTCAGCTTGATCCCCTCTTTCTCACTAGCAGGGGGAGTGTAGTCTGATATTGCAACATACACAGGGAAACTCTGAAATGCAGAGTGGAAATAATTATGGCATAAAAAATTCAAGATTTCTTATCAACATACATCTAATATAGAACTACATGTAGGGTGCCCGATAAGAATCTCAATTCCCATCAATATTTTGAAAATTGACTGCAGCATAATATATTTATCATATTATATTTGTGATGTTTATTTACAGGATGTTCTAATGAATTCAAACCTACCTTGCCAAAGATCTCAAGGTCCTCATCTGAATCCTCCTTCTCCGTAGAGCTGAGACGTTTACTGGGAGAACGGGAAAGTTTGCCACGACGTCTGGATTCTGGAGATTTTTCAGGAGACTCTAACTCATTTGGTTTGAGTGAATTCTGATCTAATGCACCTTGTAAATATAAAAAATAATTTCATGTACAACAGTGAATATAACATATTTAACTAGATGATTTACTCACTTTCTAACATATCATGCTGCTATAAAGTGATCTACCCATTATATTAAAAATATTAGCTACAATATAAAATGAAACTATTTATAAAAAAATATTCCCATCTGTTCTTAAAATGTTTGACAGTTACAACAGTTTGTTCATCTTGCAATAATAGTATTTTTTATAGTAGTTGTACCAAAAATCTTAATTCACTTGTCCTTTCTCCCAGCCAACAGGCTCAAATACTCAAATTGCTTTATGTTCTCAAATGTTACCCCTTGTGCTAATATTATACAATTTATATGTACACACCTTCTAATCCAGAGGAGAGTTCCTTCAGCTTGTTCTCCTTTTCCTTCTCCATTGAATCCTTGCTCCTTAGCTTTGACACAGGGATATAGCCAATCTATAAGGAAGAAATACATTGAATACTTGCTCCTTAGCTTTGACACAGGGATATAGCCAATCTATAAGGAAGAAATACATTGAATACTTGCTCCTTAGCTTTGACACAGGGATATAGCCAATCTATAAGGAAGAAATACATTGAATACTTGCTCCTTAGCTTTGACACAGGGATATAGCCAATCTATAAGGAAGAAATACATTGAATACTTGCTCCTTAGCTTTGACACAGGGATATAGCCAATCTATAAGAAAGAAATACATTGAATCCTTGCTCCTTAGCTTTGACACAGGGATATAGCCAATCTATAAGGAAGAAATACATTGAATACTTGCTCCTTAGCTTTGACACAGGGATATAGCCAATCTATAAGGAAGAAATACATTGAATACTTGCTCCTTAGCTTTGACACAGGGATATAGCCAATCTATAAGGAAGAAATACATTGAATACTTGCTCCTTAGCTTTGACACAGGGATATAGCCAATCTATAAGGAAGAAATACATTGAATACTTGCTCCTTAGCTTTGACACAGGGATAAAGCCAATCTATAAGGAAGAAATACATTGAATACTTGCTCCTTAGCTTTGACACAGGGATATAGCCAATCTATAAGGAAGAAATACATTGAATCCTTGCTCCTTAGCTTTGACACAGGGATATAGCCAATCTATAAGGAAGAAATACATTGAATACTTGCTCCTTAGCTTTGACACAGGGATATAGCCAATCTATAAGGAAGAAATACATTGAATACTTGCTCCTTAGCTTTGACACAGGGATATAGCCAATCTATAAGACAACAACAAATACACTGAGCCACTGTAGGTAAAATCGTAAGAATTCCATAAATATGACATATGAGGCTGTTGAGGTAGACCATACATGTATATGGTGAGATTGGACAGATAGGAAGGTAGATAAACTTATCCCTATTAAAGCTATAGAACCATTCCACAATATTTCCAGTTTGCATTTGAAGATAAGTCTGTGATCACTGTTCCCCTAAACAGCCCATACTAAATACTAATAAATACGAAATAGTATTTATCAGTTGAATATTGCCCTGCAGTACAGTATTTAGTAAATACTGTACTGCAGGGCAATCTTCAACTGATAAATTAATTACTGCAATAAATCAAAAAAACATTATGATAGAATCCTCCCATACCTTATTCTTTTCATCCTGCTTTCTAACCAACCACTTCTCCTTTATATCTGTGTCCATGACCTCCACAACATCATCCTCATCAAAGCTGATGTTCTTCACCACATCCATGTGGCTCTCTATGACAATAAACTCTTTGAACAGCATACCATCTTCATCTCTCTCCTCCATCTTGGACAACTCAGCTGAGATCTGGTTCTCCAATCTGTCCAAAATTGCGAGATCATCAGCAGTGGAGGATCCAATGTCTTCTGTATGCCCATCAGTGGTTTCTGCCTCAGTCCCAGTGTCTAGAAATAATTAGAGATTGTTTGATTATTAAAACAGCATTAACATGCATTTCCCTTATTATTATGAAGGCTTAAATAAATAGATTTTACATGTTAACTCAGATGTGTACATGGATTTAGAAAACTTTTTTTCCTAACAGAGAAATAATTTGCTCATTGGGATTAATTAAGTTGATTGAGTATATTTATTATGTACAAGGCATGCTATCATTCAAGAGAAGTCTTACCTTCAATGGCTTCTTCATGGACAACCAGGTTCCATGCATGGAAGATGGCTCCAGCGGAATTCTCAGCTGTCACAGTAAACTCCCCACTGTCAGCTAGAGAGGCATGGGGAATCTCCAGGTAATGTCTTTCACCACGTGTGTACATCTTAACATGGAACCCATGCTTTAGTTCACTCCCATCTTTGAACCATTTGATCACAATGTCAGAATCACCTAGATGAGGAAATAGAAAAATACAAGCGTGATTCAGTACTCTCTTTTACAGCTGCATTGTATATTGATTGTATTCAAATAAATAAAAACTGCTTTATTTAAGGATATCAAATGTGATATACCATTGGAAACTCTGAATCCTTAACACAATATTCTCAATGGCATGGGCTTCAAAACTGAACAAAATCATATTTATTTAAACACAGAAGTCAACCTACTGACATCATGAATCACCAATGATAGTTCTTTTTTTCAACAGTTACCTCCATATACTATATTTAGACATGGCTGCTCACCTTTTATAACAACAGAGTATTTGATGTTGTCAAACTCCAATACAGACCCAGAGGCAGGTTTGCTTATAAATTCAGGCAGGTCCTCTTCAGGAACCCTATAGAAAGAAAGATGTTCAAAATCATAATACAATAAAAGTACATTCAAATGTCAAAATATGTCACAATATAGTGATTCACAATACAGTACTACAATGGTCTGATACACAACCCTAAAATACCTACAAGATACAATATCAACCATTCATGGGCTAATTTGATTAACACTGACTAAGGAAGTATAAATGTGTAAGGTTAGTAAATATACTTACTTCTTCTCCTCTTCCTCCACATGAACACTGATGACCACACATATGTTGCCATCAGGGTTAGTTGCAGTGAGAGTATACTCCCCAGTGTCTTCCCCTCTTGCATTGATGATTGTTATGGTATAGGTATCTTCCTTGTGTGTAACACTGACTCTGTCTGCAGACTTCAGGAGTTCCCCATGTTTGAACCAACATACCTCAGGTGGTGGGATGCCTGTAAATCAATTCATGTATATTGTTTTGGGCGGTTTTCTCATATGGTTGATTTGGTTCTCTTATCTTTTTATCATCACCTTTATCACTATCTATGGGTTTCAAATTTAAATATGAGATTTTCATAAAATTCTCCTACAATTAAATAGCTCATTCATAATTTTATGTGAGGTGTTTTGCAATTTTCTGTTCTTTTTCACTATATTAATTTAAAGTCACAATTCAAAGTCAAAGTATTTTGGTATCTGAGAATATAGGATTAAAATTTTTGCTAAGAATTGACATAAAAAATCACTTCATCAGATGTTATGGGCATGTACATGTACAGGAGAAACTTTTGATGAAAAAGGAATTTTTCAAGAACATGGGCCAATGAAAGGCCAGTCTAGATCTCCTTTGGGTCAGTTTTCACAAAAGGAAATTTTCCCATTTTTACTGAGTGGTGAATATCTTTGTATGCCATACTGCTTCACATTTATCAATTCATGTCAAGAGCAAGAGAAGTGCTTTAAGATAAATAATCTACTCTCTTCAGTGATTTAAGAATTCTAAAATTTAATTGCACCAAGTTTATAAAATCCCGCAGAGAATCAGCAGAAACCATTTGCACATGAGAACTGCTTCGCAATTATTAAGATATATCAATCTACCTTGAACGCAATTAGGTTAGTTTGCATCGACTTATACATTCCAGAATTCTAGGTTTTACTACTCTGTACTCGCTACAAATCTAAAAATATTCACTGTCGGAAAAAACTAGCTTCATTCTTTCTTGACATATATTTATTCGCCATAATAATGAGATAAGTTAACATGTAACTGGCTGTTTGAACAGGAGTGCTAAGACAGCAGCCACATCAATCAACCGCAAAGTATGTTTTAACAACCTTAAAGCATCCCAAATGATAGCTCAACCAGCCATGCTAACTTTGCACATATACATGTGGATATCATTGAGAAAGGAGTTGTATATATTCCTTTGTGAATCAAACATGTGAAATTAAATCATGTTTTCCACTGTGCTTTTAATAACACTTTCAATTGATCACATTTCTTTTGAGAAAATAAAATATCATCTACACAGGTAACTCCACCTGACTTGATGAATCATTCTTTCATTGCATGGTGCAGTGATATGAGCCTCATTTGACAGGTTCTCACCAAAAAGGGTGTGATATGGTGAATTCATTCTCAGCTAGATACAAATACAAATGAGTTTCAAATTTGCATTCGTTTGACCAAGGGTTATTTCCAAATTGTCAACTTGGTGAGTACCTAATTGCTTCAATACTGGGATGATCACTGT
Source organism: Owenia fusiformis (assembly GCA_903813345.2). NCBI lineage: Eukaryota > Metazoa > Annelida > Polychaeta > Sabellida > Oweniidae > Owenia > Owenia fusiformis. Next base: position 15,687,695 of record CAIIXF020000007.1, on the reverse strand, counting down.
TGAATTTAAAGGTTGGGAACAAAAGATTTAAGTTTTCAGTGAAGACTGACTGACCTGAGATTTTGCATGTTATTGTGATTGTTTCTCCCTCTTTGACTGTAATGTCCCCTGGTCCCTCTACAAGACATGGTTTAGTGACCGTCTCCACGGTGATCTCTGGGACATCTTCCTCTGAAGACCCCTTAGACTCCTCACTTGTGGCAATGACCAAGGCCTCTAATGTTTCTATAGCCAACTGCTTCCTTTGCTCATCCACATCTATCTCTGCTTGGAGAGTGAGGCCATCTGCATCATCTTTAGAGGTGGAGGATTCATCTACTGTGACATCTGCTAGGGCTTTGAGAGCTTCTAGGGCATCTTGCTTCACCTTTTCTTCAGTGGAAATGTCCCCATTGATAATTACTGTCTCGTCACGCTAAAAGAAGGCCAACAAAAGAGATGCATATTCCCATATGTAACATGTCAAACCATCCATTTTAAAAAGTTTCAATTGGGTAAAGGACATCACTTTAGTCTCAAAAAGTCTGTTAAATTAGTAAATATATAAGGAATGTGTTATATTTACACAAAAAGGAAATGGAAAACATGCTGTCACAATTACATTCTTTTTACTTACTCATACAAATAAAATACCAATCTAACACATAGTGAGATATTCTCAGTAGAAGAGAGCCAGTTTAATTGGTGTAGATCATAATGATTTAATATGATTTTAAAACCAAACCAAACCAATCTTTGACTTGAACACAAAAAGTTTCTTATAGTTCTTATCTTCACCAGAAGAATTGGTAACTGATGTTTTAATTTATTCTCATGAATTTACAATAATTAGATGATACTTTGGCAACTATAAGTTTTGATTATTCTAAAATACCATAAGTACAACAAGTGTATTTGTGTGAGTTAATAAGACCCAATGTCATGTGTACCTAGGAAGGTATGTGGATGTGATGTCATTAAAAGGAACACACCTGTCAAGGTAATCAAGGTCAAAAATAAAGTACAGACTGTTAAAGCACAGACTGTTCTGTCTTAGGTTATTAATTACAACTTAGCAGATTTGAATGTGTTGTATCTGCTATTTTTCAAATACATGTGTTTAGATGAGTATATCCATCAGTAGACACTGGAATAGGTCAATTGTGTGAATATACTTTACGGCAATCTGATAAGAGTTAATGGGATGTTCACCATTGCTAGTCCACTTACTCACCTTGTCTTCATCTAGTTCTTTAATCATTGTGTCTTCCTCCCCCTGTGTAGCATTATCCTCAACTAAGTCAGTTGACTGAGACACAGTGGTATCCTCTGACACATGAATTAAGGATTCCTCTTTGGTGGTCACTTCCACATGTGACACCAGATTTCCATTGTCAACAATACCACTGAGAGCTTCCTCTATGGCAAACTCCATCTTTTTCTCCTCTGTTATCTCTTCTGGCTGTTGAACAGATTTTTCCTCTGTTGTTATAGCAATAAAATTAAAATTTGTTTTCTCCTCTACTGGAGTGAGGCTACCTTGTTGTACATCAATGTCTTTCTTTGCTGATTCCTTGGTGGATTCTGAAGCAACGTGTAGCATCTTCTCACTTGCTTGCATGGTTATTTTCTCAGTTGCTGCGTCTTCAGTGAGTTTTTCATTAGCAATAGCAGATTCAAATCCTGCATTATTCTTGTTGCTTGTAGTCTCCTGGGTAACCTTCATATGTTTTTCAGTAGCTGTCATTGAGAACTTTCTCTTTGTGGTAGAGTCCTCAGTTACTGATTCATTCACTACTTCAGAGTTCACTTCTTTCCTACTAGATTCCACAACATGTTCTGATGTTATGACAATAGATTTCTCTTCACTCATGGCAGATATCTTTTGTTGGACTTCATTGACAGTGACTGTTTCACTAACATGACTTTCTGTAACTTCATTAGATTGTCTATCAGTAGTCTCTTCAATTATTTCAGCAGTGATGCTCTCATCTTGTTGATGGAATTTCTGTTCATCTGTGGTTAAAGACACGAGTGCATCAAGGGCATCAATAGCATCCTTCTTCTTTGTTTCATCTGTTTCAACATCAGCAGTTATCCTGAGACTATCAGATGTATTCTTCTTGTTTGATTCATCTATATCAACATCAGCAGTAATTTTTTGATTATCATCTTGGTCATTTACATTGTTAACTGATGTTTCATTAGTGTCAACATTAGTTGTTAGTTTCAAATTGTCTTCTTTATTGTCTTTAGTCCCCTTGGACTCCTCACTTGTGGCAAGGACCAAGGCATCTAAAGCTTCTATTGCCGACTGCTTTTTCTGCTCATCCACATCTACATCTGCCTGGATTTTGAGGCCGTCTGATTCATCTTTGGAGTTTGTTGATTCATCCACTGATACATCAGTTCTTGCTCTGACAGAATCTTGTTCATCTTGTTTAACTTTTTCCTCAGTGGAAATGTCTCCATTGATGATTATTGTCTCTTCACGCTAAAACAAGCCAACAGGAGATGCAGACACAAAACAAGGTAATTAAAACCAATGACCACAATCAATCAAATCATCATTTTGAAAATAATTCACTGAGTTTTAGTTGGAACACTTGACAGTACATATATATAGTATTCAAGAAATGGTAGTGTTAAAGGGAGAATCAGAGATGGTAAACAAAATTTTCCAAAATTTAGTATAGCAAATCACTCTTACTTTCTTGACATCATTAACTAAATATCTCAAAATGTTTTTCATACAAATTATTGTACCTAGATATTTATTATTTTAGTATATTTCTACTTTCTACATTGACAAATAACTCTAAAATTTTAATCATTTGAAAATATATAAGTTGTACAATGGTTCTTTGTGAGAAGACATTTTGGATGGTAAAAACACACTGAGAAATACTGTTGCAATTATGTCACCCCTACATCTCTGATTCTCACTTTAAATTAGTACAATAATGCATTTTACTTATACAACAGGAAAGGAGAAAAACATGCTGACACAATTCTATATAATCTCATTTATTCAAAAATACATAAAAACAAACATTAAATCAAGATCTCAAATACGTCAAAATTCAGTTAGTCTCCTACCTTTCTCATTCCCTCCTCAGAAGTGGTGATCACGGAACTTTCCTCCGTGTGGACTGTTTTCTTGATAGTAATTTCCTCCTCTTGTATGTCAAGTTCTGTTCCATTTTGTATGGCAGTAGACTGCTGTCCTTCCACATAGACTTGTCTCAGCTCAACACCACCATCTGAAACCATGCACAGAGCAATAGATAATAACAAGGCATTAAAATGTGAAATGTCATCACCTGCCATTTGTTATAGATCCCACACACCAACCACAAACTACCAACTGCCAACCACCGTCACAAAAACTTTGGAGACTGTAACAATATTAAGTGGTGACATTTTAAGCCATATCTGGTTTATTTGTTTATTTGTTTGTATGTTTTATTTTTTGTTTTGTTTTGTTTATATAACAAAATGTTATATTTTTGAATTATCATAATTATGTTACATAGAATTATAACTCTTGAAAAAGAGATTGATTTACACTGAACCCACAGAAATAGTTTATGACTAAGACAAAATCATTGTAGAGAACATGATTAGAATTTTAGCAACCATAGCATGTTGCATATTTGCTGTTTATTTGGTTGTTATTTGTCATCCAACAGAAAAATAAAGCATTTGATGTTTCATTAATATTGTGATGCATTGAGTGAACTGGTTGATATCACACATTCAGAATAAAAAGTTATAAAATTCCCAAATGTTTATGTATATGGAAGCTTTCCTGTTTTGTATGCAAGAGTGGAAATGAAGAAACTATTCAATTCCCTGATTTGATGTAAAATTTAGAGCATACACAAGAGTACTATGTGCAGGATAGCATAAAACAGAGCTTAAAGTATGAAAGTGAGTGTTTGGTCCATATTTGTGAATAAGATTATGTAGACTTTGTGATAATCATGTTTTCATCATTTTAGGGATTTATTCAACCAGAATAGTTGATGTAACAATCCACTCTGACATTAATCCAGTCTAGAGGCAAGAAAGTATCTTTATCACTGATATCTTTTTTAATACAGGCAGGGAGAATTAGCTAAATCACATCAGCATGAGCAACATCTTACCAAAACTGAGAGTGTTTTTTTTTACCTGTATATGGCTTTCATTCATTATTCTAAGGGGAATATTTATAACATTGAGTTTTCTCCAGACTAATTTAACTTATTTTATCATCAACTCTAAAATAAAATTGACGGAATCTTTGGATTTGCAGCTCAATTATGAATATTGAGTGCAAATATCTATCCCCTAAATGAAAACCAAATCCCAAGGGCAAGTGTATGGAAGTACATAGACTGGCAGAGAAATTCATCAGTAATTCAGTAGATGCTAGATGAGTCAGTTGGTAGCAAGATTCCAATAAACATGGTAAAAATAGATTCACCTAGCAGTCCAGAATGAACATTCTTACCAGATTACATCCCTAGTGAGTAGTATAACCCCTAGGCCCTCTCTATATTCTACTCATGATGGATAGAGCCACATACAAAAGGAAGACTGTGAATATCAGTTTTTGTAGATTTAGATCAATTGTGCTTTATTTTTTATTGAATGATAGATAAGAGATTAAACATGCGGATCTCAATGCTACATCTTTATTTACATGTATATCTATATGACTCTCTATATATCCACTAGAAATCAGGTCAAATGAAGCAAGCTAATTGGGAAATAGAAAGTACTAAAAATAAGTTATTATATACAAACAAAGTATGTACTCAATGATCATCAGGCTAATTAATTTACACATGAGTTGCACAAGTTTTTATATTTGTTTTAGAGTTTGCATCACAAGAGACTGTTGACTTTAGTTTCACCCCTACTTTCTCTTTTACATATATACTTGTGGTATAGCATAATGATAATGCTGTACAACAATGATATGTATTCTCTCAAGTTATCTTCACATTGCATGTTTCACTCTTCTGTCTGTCATAGTCTAGCAAATTCATTGGGGGTTAGCTTCAAATGTTGCCCGTTTCTCAAACATATATGAGAAAACACAAATCTTATACAAAGTATGTCTTTCATTCTTCAGTCTCCTCTGGTCTAGCTAATTTGTTGTGATGTTGGAAAGGGACTGGTTTCAAATGTTGCCCTTTTCTCTAACATACAGTTTATGGGGAAGCACAATGGGAAAGTTGTACAAAGTTCAATAGCAAATAGCAAAAAATGTCAAAGTGATGAAACTTCAAAGGTATGCCCTTCATTTATTTTATTCATTTATTTTTATCTATTGATTTCTCAATTCATCCCTTTTAGGGTATAAGAGTACAAATGATAAAATTAACTAAAACAGTAATTAACATTAAAATATCATTTATATATATACATTTTTTTGCCCAGCTTCATTTAAAAATTTAAAAAGTTTTATTAGCATATTTTTGTTTGAATTCATTAATTTCTCAAACTTCATGTGTGTTTGGACTTGTGGAATAACATTGAGGAAGGTACCTTTTTCTAATAAATGTAGAATTTCTCATAGTAATTAATGAGCAGTCATATCTGCGAATGCGCATTTGGAAACCACAAAAGCGTCATCCCAAGAAATTATTTGGCAAAAGTTAAGGGAGATAAACAAATATGCATTTTGGATGAACAAATGAAAATATAAAACTTTGGGATATCTTACAGTATACACTTCTCCTTACCTATCCTGAAGGTCATTAATCCATCACCATGGAAACGAGCAGATAGAAGCAGAAAACATGCTATTTATGATAACACTAAAGATAGCCCCCCTCAAATGACCACTAGAGTGCTGTTTACTCTCCAAGAGAAAATACTTTCCTCATATAAATTGCTTGACCAAGATGTACTATATGTTACATATTGAATCAGATTTTTTTGATGCACATACCATCAGTATGAGGGAATGCATTGTATTTACTATCAAAATAGTTTATCAAAACATTTACCCCCAAAATAATCTTGCTAGAAACATTAGATCATCCTAACCTAGTGTTTTTTTGGCAAACATGTTTGTTTTTTCCTAATGAACATATGAAGTGAAAAGGGCAGATGAAATTTATTATACAAATGAAAGTAGGTCACAATGGCCTAGTATTTTTGTCAACTTAGTTTTTCAACCAGGTGCATCACTCCTTCAGAACATCTCAATTCAGTTCAGACAGATGAGACATCACCCATTCAGTGAAGCACCACTTCTATAAGACAAGGTGCATCACCCATTTGAAGCACCACTTTTATAAGACAAGGTGCATCACCCATTTGAAGCACCACTTCTATAAGACAAGGTGCATCACCCATTTGAAGCACCACTTTTATAAGACAAGGTGCATCACCCATTTGAAGCACCACTTTTATAAGACAAGGTGCATCACCCATTTGAAGCATCTCAAGTTCTGTATGGTAACTATAGGTGCATTACCCTTTGAAGTACATTATTATTGTTCTATGACAATATTCAGTTCTACTCTTAATATGCAAAGCCAAGACCTCACGCTACTCCGAGGGAGCAATAGGTCCACAAAAACAATTTTCCGAATATAGAACCCTGGGTTACAGTAAAATATTCTTATTTACTGATAAATGACAGGCAAGTGCAAAAAATGAGAAAATAAATAAAAAGTAACATGCCCTAAAATGATTCTTCAACAATTTCATAGATAAGTCTAGCAAGCAGCTGTTTGCCTAACTTGTATCTCTTTATAGTTATTGCATACATGATAAGCTGAGCTGCAGCACTACTGTTTTCTCCAAAACAACATATTTTAATTCAGAAGTCTTGTACATAATTTATTGAATAATAAATAACTTTTTTTCACATTGGTACACATATTGGTTATGATCTTTCATCAATGGAGATAGTTTTCTCTACATCTATCCCCCTTTAGTTTTATTTTGCTGAAAATTTTAAATTGTTAATTAAACCCTTTTAAATTAAACAATCTAAATTGTTTTCTTTGGAAAACATGGGGGAGATATTTTTATTTTAATGAGAGATGATCCAAATAAGTTAAACAGAGTCTTTCAGGAGTTTGATTCTGATATGAATTTTTTACATGTCACCCCCCCCCTCTCCCTCTGCTGTTATCACAATTAATTTTTATTTGTGACACAGAGAGCATTTTAATGATGGAATAACAATTTCATTATTTAGCAGTAAATGTCTGTGATTTTCAACTTGCTCAAAGCAATTCAACATTCCAACATTTTTTCCTGACTTTTATGATAATGTCTAATGATGCTACAAGTCACTTTTGGCAAAAATCCTCTTTTCTTTGATATATAACTTTTATTTAACGCATCTCAAAGAATCAACTCAACAGTAAAGCAATTGATTATATTGGTATGGTTGCTTATAATAAGTTTTGACAGTGAATCAAATCTTAATCTACATATATCAAATCTTGTTTTTATATTATTGTATTTTTGATTCCTATCGCCATATGAAAATAATCTTTACTATTATTGGCTTAATTCTGGTATCTGTTAAAAATATCACTATATTTTGAAATACATGTCAATAACACTAAAAGGTCAAATGCTCATTATTACATGGATGTATTAATCTATTCCAAGATGTGGTCACACTTAAAGCTGAGGAAATGTTTAATGGTTTGCAGATTTTTAATTGTATTAATTGTTTTTAATTGTATTTTATTGAGAGGTATTTACTATTGAGGGCCAAGATCAACAAAGTGCAGGTGAACATGATTTGTTGAAATTATTCTGTTCTGGGCCCCAAGGTCAACACTGAGGTCAAACAAGTTCAAATGAAGTTCAATGTCACTGGGAAGTTCAATGCATCAGAATCTAATGAAACAATGTCTGATTGTTCAGTAAAAATTTCTTTATTTTGGGGTAGGGCTGGTAGAAATAAATTAAATGTTTTGTGCAAGGATGAGAATTGTTTTGAGAATGATAAGAATTTATTTATTAAAACCTATATCCTCAAAAGTGATTGCGCAAAGGGAAACATATATTTCTGGCATACTACTAGAACTTCATTTAATTTCTATTGGTGGAGAGTGGATATACTGATTATAGTACTTAGCTATTTACCCTAGCTTATATCTCTAATATAACACTTACCTCTGACAATGAGCAGGGCACAGGTTGAGGCATTGCCCTCAGAGTTAGTGGCCTGACACCTGTATAACCCTGCATCACTCTTCTTTACATTCTCAATCAAGAGAGAAATAACACCAGCACTAGTGAATCCAACTTTGTAGCGTGGGTTGTTAGTGATTTCTACATCATCTTTGTACCAGGTTATGGTGGGGAGTGGGAAGGCAATGACTTGGCACTCGAAGCGTTTCGTGTCCCCTATTGACACCGCCTCAAATCCACTCATCGACATAGCTACTGTGAATTCAGGAGCTGGAACGATAAAATAATTGGTAATTATTTGAAAATATAAATCCTTAATATGAGCTCCAAAATCTGGATGTGATCTCAAAAGTTTTGGACATTGAGTATCATATGTACAATATATGGTATAGCTGATTCGGCAGTAACTGAGTATGTATTTCCTTCAAAACAGAATGCCCAATTATGTCATATAAACACTCTACACAAACATATCTCGCATTAATGAATAATACCTTATTATATCAGCAATATGTCATTCTGATACTCATAGCATCTGGGATGTCATGGTTTATCATGATGCCTATATGTCTTTATACCATTTGTATCTTGCCTTAACAAATTATGACTCAATATATCACCTACTTCATATACAACCAGAATGTACCTCAAAAATGTACAAAAAACACATGTACCAGTATTTCATTTTATGAAAAAGTGTTCCTTCTCAAAATATTTTGATCCCAAGACCTTTGACACCATTACATCTTCATATATATCCTCTAATCTATATCATATTCAACTCACCCGAACATATGTCTCTCTCTAACGTTTCATCTAAGCCTTATGAATACATTAATATCTAACTCCAATATCTGCATCACCTAGTACATTCCAAGATCATGTTAATGTGCTAAACTTCCATTCCTGACCAGCTCTAACTAATGCCTGTGCCTACATTAGACTGCACAATCTACCTTGACTTAACCATGTATACAACAAAGGTAAAATTGTATAATATTTTCATTGCAGGGTCGAAAACATGTAAATCTAAAACCAATGTGCCCTAATATGTAGTGAAAGTTGGCTGAGCTAACAAATTACAACTTAACCCGTATATAAAGAATCAAATACCGTACTGTTTATACAGAAAAATGGCAAATGAGTTAAAGTAAATATAACGTTTGTAAGCTCATTTGAGATATTTGAGCAGACTTATTTGTTAATCTCGTTCTTGTATTTATCCCACAAATCAACATAACATGAATACAAAGTAAGGGACTTACATGCAACATTTGCATGTAATTGAATAGTGATAATTGAATAATAGCACTCTATCTGAAAATGCTATCTAAGTGTGACAAGATCAAGAATTAGAAAGAATGGGTGGGGGTAACAATGGTTAGGGTTCAATGATCGTGAATCCAGAAGAGTTATTTTAGGAATCGCAAAGTCCCGAAAGCCTGTGTCCCCTTTCCTTAATATATGTCATGCACTTTTTGACATGTCCAATTCTAATCACTAAAGGCTAGTAAATAAATAATTGTTTAAATAGCAGCCTGTTACAACCGTTAACATGGAGAAAATTGGTAAAATGCAAAGGCAAATTTCATTGATCAACTTAGAATGTAAAGGAAACTTTTGTGCTACATTTGAAAGAAACTGTATAAAGAGCACACTATTGAATTTAGGGGAACTGAACCTTTTCTGGGTCTGAATGTAGAAAGAAAAAATACTCTTGGGTTGGTTTGAAATAATTCTGTGTTGGGTATTTCTTGTATACTGAAGTATGACTGGTTATGTCAGAAAGAATTCAAGCTCCAACTACTTCCATGCACATATTAACTTTTTTAATTAGTTTCAGCTTGATGGGTCAAAAGATTCTAGGTTCAGTCATTTACAACAGAAAGGGTTAGCCTTCTCCCAATAAATGATTATGCACCCCTTGATAAGCGATCCCATTCAAATTCATCGACAAAACCAACCTACTTTTTATACACCCAAAATACATTTTTATTAATTTCAAGTTTAGGTTCTATAATCATATTGGAGGTCAAAGAGGTTGTGAAAATATTATTTTGGAATTCTTGAATCACTATATCTAATTACATCTATAGCAAAAAATTCTTTAGGGTTTGCATAAATAAGTCTAGAATTGGCCATGTAATTTCAAATATGAATTGAAAAAATTACCACCTAATTAACTTAAAAGCTTAATCATTAAAATATCCCACAAAAGCACAAAATAAAACATTTAAAAAACCAACACAAAGTATTTTTTTGAATTTTCAAACTTGATCAACTTCATTCCATTGAATGTCATGCTTCCAATTGAAGATCATCCACAGAAATAATGAAATAAATAATTATAAGGTGGAGAATTGTTGAAAGCTCAAGGTTACCAGCTTACTAAACTCTCTCTTTGGTATTTTATAATATGATAAAGAAATCAGTTGTTTGTAAATATCCAAGATCATTGCCTTGCTGGTCTGAATCAAACCTCTCCTATATTAAATTCACTGGTTAATTGTATATTAGGGTAACATATGACTTATATAAGGGTAACATAGGATGTATATTAGGGTAACATAGGATGTATATTAGGGTAACATAGGACGTGACTTATATTAGGGTAACATAGGACTTATATTAGGGTAACATAGAATGTATATTAGGGTAACATAGGACGTATATTAGGGTAACATAGGACTTATATTAGGGTGACATAGGACGTATATTTGGGTAACATAGGACATATATTAGGGTAACATAGGACGTATATTAGGGTAGCATAGGATGTATATTAGGGTGACATAGGACGTGTATTAGGGTAACATAGAACATATATTAGGGTAACATAGGATGTATATTAGGGTAACATAGGACCTATATTAGGGTAACATAGGACATATATTAGGGTAACATAGGATGTATATTAGAGTAACATAGGACATATATTAGGGTAACAAAGGACATTGTGCAATGTGCAATAATAATATTGCATGCTCTCTATGAGCAGCATCACAAGTAAAGCATAATGTGGCATATACTATAAAGGCAACATGGCATATCAAGTAAGGGCAACATGGCACATTGTTTGAGGGCAACATGGCATTTTGTGTGAGGGCGCTTGGCATATTAACTAAGGTCAAAGCATAGCATATTGTATAAGGGCAAAATGGCATATTGTATAAGGGCAACATGCCATCTTGGCAAGGGCAACATAGCATATTGTATACGGGAAACATGGCATATTGTGCAAGGGCAACATTGCATATCAAGTAAGGGTAAGCATCAGTACCTCAAGATATGGAAACTGGTTCCAGAACACAAATTATCCTGCCGACAAATTAAGTAGGAAAGTTAATACTTTTTGATAACGTAAAATATCCATTTTATCCCTTTAACATTAATTGAAATATTTCTCCAATTTAAGTATCATAGCACCTTTCCCACTTACTTGATTTCTCATAAATTCTCCAGATTTTCACACATTCATGTCAATTAAAGAAAGAGATTGGGAATTTTCTTGAAATTATTTTATCTTCTCAATTATCCCATATTTACATATGTAGGTGGGAAAAGGATTCTGAATTCCTATACTGGAAAACATGACTGAAGATTGGAAATCTAAAAATACCTACATTGCTTGATATAAACTAGCCAGATTTCAAGCAGCGTGGTATTTGCATGTTAACCTATGGTATTTTGTTGAAACTTCTATTAGAGCTTAAGAAAGTAAAGAGAATGTCTTCTGCACAAATACTTACTATAAAACATTATCTTTTAGTTTTAGTTTGTGCGGTTGGCTAATAAGCTAACAAAATGTTAAATAACATTTGTGTTGATTCCAGAATCCAAACTGTGTTATTTATCGGAAGATTATTTGTTATTCATGTGGTAAGAGGTATAAAAATAGTTCATAAAAGTTGTAGGTATATGATTGTATATTCCAGATTGAATGAATCTTAACATTAAAAACATTATTCCAAATGGAATAAACTTCAAAAATTACTTTTCAATTATTCTAATTAATTAATATTATTTCGGATGTCATGGAAGTATTATCAAAACATTTTCATCTCATAAACAAATGGTAAATGGTAGAAATTAGTTCTGTTTATAACCAAAGTCAATTATACAGCACCTACCATTTTAATGCAATGGCCCATTCAGTGAAAATGTACTTCAAAGCTGAAACATAGCTCCCAAAAGCAAATGATAACATGAATGTTGAATTTTCTCAAAAGGGCAGTGTCCAAAAACAAAAAGTAAAAAAATTCAAGATCTTAATATTGTCATGCTTTAGAATTATTAGATACTTTTTGACATCCTTCTTATTTTAATTGTTGAAATCAAACAAGTTTTAGTTTTCTTAAGATAAGTCTTAATATTACAATGGATAGCACAAACATTTCCATCTGAAATGTATATTTGCCTTTGTATTATACAATAAAATACATTTGTATATTTTATTTTGTTTACTGGAATAACAAATTAATATTTTATCCCATCATTGACTTATTTGGGAATCACTTTCCATCCCATTTGCTCGTTTTCCCCTTAAGCCTATAGATTTGTCTATACAAGACAGCTAGACCTTTCCTTACTTACAGTGGTATTGCCTAACATGAGCATTAGATAGAAACGTAGGCCCAATTTGTTTTGCCAAGCTTCAATTTTGGATTACCTGAGCAGTAGTTGTTTAGACTCCCCCACTCCCTTGCATTTTCAGATCTATCCTTGTTTGGTTGATTTTGTTGAGTTTTAATTATGATATTTTCACAATCTTCTATGTAATCTACATTAGTCTTTTGATAGTACATTCACTGTATGAAATCAATCAAATATGACATATTCTAATTAGTATAATTGAAAATGTAGAATATTTCTTTTTTGACATACTCAAATTGCATTAAAAATCACCTTAAAATTGCAAATTATTAACATATACCACATTAATATGCTAACTGACACAACTGAATTAGAAAAAAACTTACCATTTCGTTTCGAAAAGTTTGCGTAAGCTCATTTGCAGTAGCATCCGAAAATTCAGTCTGCTGTAGACTGGTGTCTATGTTTAGAAACATCTGATATTAGAGCTAGCTTCATAAGCCTGTTTTCGCACTGATACATGTATGTCTATAACATGAGTATTTTTGGTAAGTTTGGGGCTACCAGACTTGTATAATCAGATAATCCTCTGCCAAGTCACACCTTTGATTCAGGACAGAGAAAGATGATATCAATACAGTATATGTATGTTTCAATTAAAAATTGCAGCGTTATTAGACTGTTATCGTACCAGTCAATGATGAAACAAGAGAGTGGTCCATCATCTTGGCCCAATACCAGATACAGTAAACCCCTAGTTGCTAGCCAAACTACGATCTGAATTCTACAAAAGATTTAACACTTGATGCTGATAAAATCTCAACAATCTCAAATGAAGTATCAACAGCTTTGATGATTGATTGTGATTGTGAAAAGAAAAAATATTATAGTTCATAGGTGTAGCCAGGGGGGGTACGATGACCAATAATCAATAAAAAATTGTTTTTGGCGATCACACCCCCCCCCCCCCCCGACAGAAAGCTGGCTACGCCCCCTGATATTATTTATTATTGTGATTAACTAGATCAAAAAATGATTAATTGCTGATTTTTAAAGAGTATTGATGGAATCAGTCTCCATTGGAGGGTAAAGCATCATGCCATGGAACTTGACAGTTATGATAAGATACTTGAAAGGAAGAACTGATACTGAAACTGATAGCGAATGTGTATAGTTAATTCAATTCAACAAATTCAATGGAAATATGTAATCATACACAATCATATCTAATTGACTATGAAGATTTTATAGAATGCCAATCTTAAAATGGACCAACAAACACTGTCTAATTAAGTAATCATGTAATCTAGACAGATCCAAAAGAGCATCAAAAAGACTTATATTCAATGGACTATCAAATATAGTCCAATTCAACAGACCTTCTGGCATTCTAAAACTCAATGAATTATCAAATATTATCAGATTCAATGTACCATCAAGCATACTTGGATCCAATAGACCATTGAATATGGTAAGATTAAATAGACCATCAAGCACATTTAAAATCAATAGACCATCAAACATAGTTTGAATCAATATATCAGTAAAAATAACTTGATTCAATGGACCATAAGCATCCTTGGCCAGAACCTCTCTTGGCTGGTTATTTACTCATCCTTCAATATATGCACATTTTGCATGGATATATACAGATCACCTGGAATCACTGGAAACACCCAATGGGAGCAAAATATTGCTGATATTCTAGTGTGAATACTGAGAGGATTCAGAAAGTTAAGAGTTATCTCAGCAAGCACAGTTCCAGATACCCTGAATACACATTAGTTTACCACACTGCCCTCTGACAAATACAAATGGTTCAGTTTTGATGCGAATGGATTTCAATAATCCAAATGTAGCTTTTATGACATTTCATGGGAGTTTAAATGTGAGAAATGAATGTTAGCTACTTTAAGCCAGAAAATGTAGTGTATTGATATTCTGACAACATATTCTGATTGGATACAAAGGTAGATCCACGAGTAATAAGAGTAGTGATGATACTAACCCTTGCAAAGGGTAAGTGCCAGCAAATGCCAAAAGTTCTCAAGCCAATAAAATAGCAAGTAGTTAAAATACATATTGGCTGAAGCTGCACTGGAATATAGTGCATGTACAGGGTTTGGCCTATTGGATGATGAGTTTGCAATGCTATCATAGATTCCACTCTTTAAAGAATATACATGTATGTGTAGTGTTAAGTGCACTAACTAAGCCCTTTCATTATGAAATGGGCAACTAATAAATCTTCCTTTGCCAAGTTAAAGATAAGTCTTCATTACCTTAGATATATTGTATAATTTATTTAGTAACACTGAGTTGTTTCAGATGGTTGGCTTTCTTGGTTAAAAGTTTATCCTCCGAATCTTGAAAATGAAAATTCTAGCTATTTCCCCTTTCCAGATGATACAAAACATTTCAGAACATGTACTTGAGAAAGATATACAAATGTGAGATATCTGCAAATGTTAAAGTTGTTTGAAGTTTCACAAACCCGTTGAGACCCCCACTGGGTGACCTATCTGATGAATTTTAATTGCTCTTTTTTCGACAGAAATATAATTCTAGGACTGATTCATCTGGACGTATCTTCAGAATTTCATCCAAAAAAGGCAATACTTCTAAATGATTCAAGACTTCTAGATTTCTAGATGCCATCTATAACCCATAGGGAATACCAAATGATTACTATTTAGAACAGAACGGCCTACATATAGTACGTATACCATATCATTATTAACAGATCTTGGGAAGCTTCCAAAAACATCTTAACCTGTCATATATTCTACTTTAATAAATAAATACATGGTAAATTTGTTTCATTTTTCTGATTGATTACTATATGTTACTTTAAGGCAGTGAGGCATAAAATGATACATTATCTGTGGTATTCAAAGCTGAATTGAGTCTAGTTTATAAAGTTCACATATTGAAGTTTAGCTCAATGAAATGTACTCCATGAAAGAAAATCTACCCTATTAGTCTAAATCCTGAACATCTAGCGCTATGAAAATCAACACTTTGAACATGTAGCCCTATGAGTCAACATTGTGAACATCTAGCTTAATAAGTCAACATTTTGAACATCTAGCTCTATGAAAGTCAACATTTTGAAAATCCAGATTTATGAAGGTCAACATTTTGAACATCCAGCTCTACGAAAGTCACAGTCATGAACATATAGCTCAATAAAAGTCGTAGTTGTGAACATCTAGCTCTATAAAAGTCAAAATTGTGAATATCCAACTCTATGAAAGTCAACATTATGAACATCTAGCTCTATGAAAGACAACATAGTCACAATTATGAATATCCGACTCTATGAAAGTCAACATTGTGAACATCTAGCTCTATGAAAGACAACATAGTCACAATTTATGAATATACAACTCAATGAAAGTCAACATTGTGAACATCTAGCTCTATGAAAGACAACATAGTCACAATTATGAATATACTACTCTATGAAAGTCAACATTGTGAACATCTAGCTCTATGAAAGACAACATAGTCAAAATTATGAATATCCGACTCTATGAAAGTCAACATTGTGAACATCAAGCTCTGTGAAGGACAACATAGTGAACATCTAGCTTTAGAAAGCCTATGGTATAAGAATATGTAACTCACCCGAAGGCTGGGAATCTTCATTAGTGTCCTTATTGATCAGTTGAACAGCTGCAACATCAGTGACCAGAGCATCAATCCGGTCGGCTAAGTCATCAATATCAGCTTTAACATTCTCAGTGTCTTCATCTAGACTTGGCCCCAAGGAGTGAATACTATCAGAGATACCATTGGTTAGATGTTTTATTCGTTTCCGTCTTTTCTCAAGAACTGCTGGATCTTAAATATAATGAATGATAATTTTGTCTACATTTCTAGAAATCAAAGTAAGCTATTATTAAACTTATGCACTCATAAAAGATATATAGATTTATTTATTAAAAGATTTGTTACAAAGAATTACGAACTAAACTCCATCTTAATAGATGTAACATTTAATGCACATTTAATCACAAGTAAGTTTAATATGGGCTCAATTGACTAACCTGACAGGAAACCTTAAAATAGGTTATTTTTACTAAAAGCTGTAAGTGTGTTCCACTTTTAATGTTAACAATTTCATGATTTAGAGATATATAGAGGTAACACTGAAAGCATAAAGTGTAATGTACCACTGGAGTGCACTCAAAGTCAGAATCAAACAGCCATCGTGGTTTCTGTATTCCCACATGATCATACTTCTTTAAGTCCTAATTTTTGTTCCAATAACAATCCACTGAGAGCACAAATTACGTTAACAGCAGCAACACAATGTAAGTTCTAACCAGTCTCTATTTTTTATTGAATATGATCAAACCTTTTGTTGACTGTTCTTCTCATTCAGTCCTATTCAACCTCTTAATGTTGTCCCTTGCAGCTTCAATAGACTCCCATTTGTTAGATCAAGACTATATGCAAAGTATATATATATACAAGTTCCATGCTTTCATTTTTCATTACAAACTCCTTATCATGTTATGTTCCTCTGTTCCTCCAACACAAGCACACTGTTTCCTGATATATGTGTTTTGATATCAACATAAGTTCACCCTGTCTTCTCTTATATTACAACCCTGACTGTCTGGTAAGCACATTTATGTGATAACAATTCACACTGTGGTACATTGTGAACATTTTGTTCTCCAAAGGTATCCTTCTGAAAGTGGTTTGGCTGAAGTTTGTTATCATCTTCCCTGGTGGACATGGAAAGTGAGGGAAAAAGTCAGGCACCAACATTTTTGGGCCTCTCAAAAATAGGCCTCAGTTTGAGAGAAAATAGTATCAATTTTTAAGAATGGGGCCAAATTTTCAAAAAGTGCCCCATACACATGATTTTCAAGCAAAAGTTTATCAAGCAAACGTAAATCACTATTTGAGAATTGTTACATCGTAGTAGACAGTGAATCCTGATAATCTGTTCGCTGAGTTATGAAGCTGTTTACACCTGTCCTAATTCATTCTGGTACATTTCTTAAGTTCAAGATTATCCACTTGTTTATTAACCCAAACAATCCATCTCAGCAAAAAGTAGGGTCACGATGCATGATAACAGGGGCGGATATGGGAAATTCACAAGGGAGTTGGGTTCTTAAAATCCCTTTACAATGTTTGGGCACCCTATTAAGAAAATGTTGACCCACTTTTTCAAAGAGGCTTTTTTAAAAATTAAAGTGCCCATTTTTGCAGACACCGCCAAGGTCAATACCAGATCACAAAGGTAATGAGTATAACATTCTGAATGGAATCTTGTTTTTTAGACTTTTCACAGTTGTCTTTTGTAAAACTTTCAAAATAGGTTTATTGCATGATAGGATTGTATTCATGTATAATCATATCATTTACTTATTTTTTTTCAATTCAAATTGAAGATTATGAATCAAAATAGATCTTTAATTTCATTTTTTCTAGAAGACAGAGCTATGGAGGCTTTAACTGATATGATTGAAAATATATATAAATATTATTGGATGTTCAATGTGTTTTTCTGGTATTGCCTTATTTGTTTTCTGAGATTTTTAAATTCAAATTATCTTGGAAACAATTACTGTACTCCGGTAATTTTCGCACGCGTCTATATTTCACGCTTTTGGCGAGATTTGGAAAATTCGTGAAAAATAATAGCTGAGAAATTCAAACAGTTCTAATTCGCAATTCATAGCTGCAAAATTTCAAAAAACTGAAAATTAGCGAAATATAATATAATAGCGTCAAATATTAGTGGGAGTACAGTATACTTTCAGCAAGTGATCTTGTGTTTTGTCTTCTGGATGTTCCAGTGAGTTAAATATAAAGTGCTTTAGGGTTTAGTGATGCTTAATGATGTTCAAAAAGTTTAAAACATTAAAGGCCATTACAACCTCCTATACTATTTCAGTGAAAGTAGGTCATAGTGACCTTATATAAATCAATCAAAAATGACGAGGGAGTGCAAGTGCTGTGACAAATAAACCATGGACTTACTGTAAAGTTTATAGAAGTTGTCATGTTCCTGAGCTGTTTGCGTATTACTACCTTTCATGATGGTCATTGCTCAACATGATCACAGTTCACTGAGTCCATCCTAGGTTTATTTTAAGTAAATTGACCTTTTTAGAACTGAATCCTAAAAAGTGTTCACTGATTGAGTGATTGTGTAATATGTGTATATTATAGTGTATATTAGTAGAGCTCTTAACTATAATCATGAATCTTACTAATATACTAAGGTATATTTAGTAGTAAGAAAATACACTTATCTTGGCATGACAATTGTATTTGACATATTTCTTTTGTTGATTACCCTTCAATCAAATCAATGTTTGATTACCTCAAAAATATAACAATTGTTGAACAATTTTGTCTTGTTGGTGATGATAGTTTAAATCCTTGTTTTTCAGTTGCCTTTTTCCCCATCTTTCATTAGAATTTTATTTTTGAACACAATCATTATGGAACTTTGTGTAAGGGTAGACATATGGCTATTGTTGATTATTAGGTTCTTTTAAATGGAAACAGTAGGAGTTTATGAGACCTTTCATGTACCTCCTGCAAATCCAATTTCACAAATCAGATAATAAGGAGTTTAACTATTTAAATAATTCAGTAAGATTTGGGAATACCAGAACTAGGGATTTTACATGACAAAATGCTGCAAATGACAATTAAAGTATAACATCTGTTACAGATGGTGTCTATGTCTGTGTCAATAATCTACAAAAGGCTCATAAGCCCATTAAAAGCAGATATATACAATATTGTAGTTCAGCAGTGATATGAAAAATTGGAACAAGTGAATTTAAACTACCCTCTCTATCATTAACTAATCATTCTTAAAATGGAAAAGGGACAATTAGTTTAATTCAACTTGTGATAGGACTAGGTGACGAGGACGTTTACTATTTGTCAGATCTGTTTTTAATTCCAAATCATAACCCTTTCACTAGTTTTAGTTTTACTATGCAAACAACGAACAACTTCAACACTTTTATTTTATAATATGACTGTATAAAGTATTTATTAATAATTATTTTGAATAAAAATATTTTCAGCAGTGATACAGACTAAACATTGCAACACATTTCTGTTAGCTTGTATTTTATACACAAAGCTGTTAATAATGTCTCGAGACTTGAGTTTTAGCTCTAATCTCCAATAAATATGTTTTATAGAATGATACAAATGCATATCAATTCAATACATCATTCTCAAGACTAACTCATTTTAAAGGACAATTCACACAATTGTAAAGACAATTCACATGGTATTATGCAATCTGACCCTAATACATATAACAAACAACAAGAGCGTTCATTACCAGATTCGTATATAAGAATTATCTGATCTATTGTTGTCTTACTATGATGTCATGATTTCCATAGTAACAACAACAATCGAATTTCCATATCTAAGAATAATCTGGTAAATGTGCCCATTTCATAGCAAAGTAGAAAAACGCATGCACTAGACTGATTTATAAAATTTCTACATGTTCTATTCAATTCAGCATAAGGCAAATACATTCAATTTTATAATAAACGCAAGTCAGCACAAAAATTCACAAACCAATCACAATGCACAATAAAGTGTATTTATAAATGGGCTCTATCATTTGGTTGGAACTCATTGCTCTTTCCCATTATTCTAATACTTTTGTTCAAAACAATTTATTGCATTTAATTTATTTATACATCTTTGAGTTTGCACATGATAGCTTATAATTAGTAAATACATGTTATACAAAGATTATTACATCTTGAAGTCAATGATGTCTAATTTTAAATGGAATGTACTACCTACTGAGTAAGCTGATTTAATGTGTAATCATGAGTTAGCTGACAAAATGTGTCACCATGAAGTAGCTTACATAATGTGTCACCATGAAGTAGCTGACATAATATGTCACCATGAAGTAGCTGACATAATGTGTCACCATGAAGTAGCTGACATAATGTGTCACCATGAAGTAGCTGACATAATGCGTCACCATAAAATAATTGACATAATATGTCATCATGAAATAGCTGACACAATGTGTCATTCCAAAATACCAGACACAATGTCATGATTGACACACTATAACATTCTGGTAATAATACTGCATAAAGTCATAGTGTAAATTACAGTAAATATTAAAATTAAAATGCAGCATATATTTCTTAGTATTTCTATTGATAACTACCTAATCATGAATAGTGAAACCTATAATTATCAGTACCGTTACAATGATATAGTTATGCGCTGGCTTTGATGATAGATAATTCAGATAATATTCTTGTCTGTGCTTTATCCTATAGGCTTTACTGCAATCTCATTACATGAACACAGGAATCAATAACAAAATTTACAAATAAAATACTTAAAGCTATATATAACAAATTACTCATATTGTTATTTGCAATGACACAGTTAAAATATCATGCAATATAACACTTTGTAATTTGTAACTTAAGAGCAAATACGTTATGCTATTCAACAAGCACTATTATCTAATAACAGGTCACTATTGATCTCAAAAATGTGGCTATTATTTGGGTGACATAATTAGTTGAGACATTAAATGAAACAAACCTACAAAATTGCCAGAACATAATCTGGCAAGTGAGGGTCTTTGTAGACATGTTTCATCATAAGCAATGATATAATCACCCAAATTACAACCAAAATAACATATAAATCAATAACTAATTAATAAAATGAACAAATATAACTATTAATAACAAAAGCATGCAGTTTCCTAAATGAATATTCAACTGTTTTAGTTCATTAAGGTAACACCCCTATCAAAAATACATTGTCTCTAAATCCTGTCACCCCTTACGTTTTGATGTAGAACTATTCAACAGTCCAAAACATGAGGGGTGACAAACAGGTATTGTCCAACAAATTCACTCCATGCATAAAGTTTACTTTGTAGTACCTGAAGATTCAACATAGAGTTCTGAGAAACACTCTGCTTCTCCTTCAGAATTTATTGCTTTACATCGGTATTCCGCGTCATCATCGATTGTTGCACTTTGTATGGTCAATGAAAAGGTGTCCCCATCACTGTCCGTAACATAATGTCTACTACGCTTGAGTTTAGTACCATCTTTAAACCACTGGACATCAGGTGTTGGTTCACCACAAACCTTTACCTCTAGTTTACATACGTCCCCCTCTTGAACCTTAATAGGTTCTGAGGGAAGTTTTTCAGTAAATATTGGCTCTGAGAGTTTCATTTGAGGCTCAGGCATAGCCTCAGAGTCAACTTCTCGTATTTTTAACCTGTCTTTTTCCCGCTGCAATTCAGATAAAGACTGAGTAGACTGGATGTTAGAGCTGCCATTTAGTGCAGGTTTTAGATTGCCGTTAGATAGAGATTTCTGGAGTGAAGCCATGCGGCCCAACGCCCGGATTGCATTGCCGGTTTTCTGGAAATACAACACCATGCGTCATGCCCCAAAGAAAACATGCAGAAATTCAAAGCCTCACATGTACATTACATTGATAGATATTTGTTTAAAATAAGCTTCAAGAGAAAATTTGTAAAAATATTGTGAATCAGAATTTACGATTATCAATTATCATGCCAAAATGTTGCGACAGTTATTTAAATCATGGATTTTTTGGAGATGATTAAATTTTAAAAATTGTGATTTCCATTGTTTCCAAGACAAAGAATCATTTCTTGAAATATCACAAACTTGAACTTGGAACATTGTCCAATATTTGGCAAATACATCATTGAGAAACTCAATAAAAGCAAAGCAACATATTTTGGAAGCATTTGCAATCATAACGTAGTGTACATGTACTAAACAATTACATATAAAAAACTATTTATAAAACAAACAAAATGTCTTCAAAAAATCTTTCCAATCTTACATAAAAACTAGCACCTAAGCAAAACATATGGCCAAAACATATTGCCAAATGATGTCAACACAGCACTTCACACAGTGTACAAATCAGATTAATTTGAACATTATGTCATGCTCTATTCACATCATTTGAGAGAATCAAATTCCACTCTCTATTCTGCAAAATGTGATAAATGATGGAGATATTACTGGTTGTCAATCATAATTAATGGGTGGAATAGGGTTTGCATGAAAAATGAACAAACTTCAAACCAGAAAATAAATAATAACAAATAAATAATCATCTTAATATATAAAAAATAAAACTGATCAACAAAACAAAATACAGGTTGATTGAGATGTCACGAGAAAATCATTGAATTTCAAATTGTAAGCAGTTTTCAATGTCACATCCCAATCACTCTATGCATAAAGAATACCAAAAGTCAACACAAAAGGCAAAGCTAACAAGCGATATCTCACTAAAAATGGAGGGGAAAAATTATGTAATGCTTTTTTTACTTATATTTAACATATAAATAACATATAAATACTGGAAATTATATTTCTCATGGTACAAATAAAACAATTTAAAATTACAGAAAATGAGAGTTTAGAGTTTTACAGGACAATGTAATCGACCAATCAGTGACTAACCTGCCATTTTCTGCGAGCTAGGAAAGCTTTGAGTTTCTTTGTACTAAGTTTGTTGGATTTCATGGTTTTCGTATCTTGAGCTAACCAAGGGTGTCCCAAAGCATCATCAGCCTTCATTCTTTCTCTGTAAACAATCAAGATTTCAATAAAACATAATTTCTTTTGAAATGAAAGAACTTTATTACTGAGGATTAGATTTTTAGAACAGAACTTACTTTGTACTTTTGACTAGAAGTTTTTCTATAAAATCTTTAGCGTCCTGACTGAGTTCATCAAACTGTTCATCCTCAAAGTCAAACTGTGCCTTGGTGACATTAACAAATGTTTCAGATGGATTGTCCCCCATGAAGGGTGATAAACCAGACAACCTGAAACACAATAGACAAATTAAATATCAATGTATTTTGCAATAAATCTGATGTCATTGATTCAAAGAACAAGACTGGATTAGCCATTTCATTGTATATTAGTTCTGTTTATTTGAAAATTAAGGAATACACTGAGGTCGCAGGTCAATGTCAACAGTAATTGTTGATTGTTCAAAGGTTCACTAAATGGTAAAATTATAGACCTCTTAATGGCCAATCAGAACCGAGCATTTAGAATTAATATTAATATGCATTAATTTATCAAAAATAATGCAGCTCTCCCCAATATCTTATTCCCTAGCCTTTCAAACTATAAGAGCTGGCAAAACAGGGTGTTGATGTGGCAGACTAAACTACAGTACTTACAAGACATAACAGATGACTCCTACACTCCACATATCAGTGGCAGGTCCAACTTCTTCATAATTGATCACTTCAGGGGCGACAAACTCAGGTGTACCAAACATAACCCTTAAATTCTCTTTAGGGTCATATTTCCTAGCAAGGCCAAAGTCTATAAGCTTTATCTGAGTACTGTTCTTATTGACACAGAGAACATTTTCAGGTTTTAAGTCCAGATGTAAAACACTTTGAGTGTGCATGTATTTAACACCTTCGCAAATCTGGCGGATGTAATGAACGCCATCTTTTTCTGTGATAAAGTCATTCTCGATGATTCGTTCAAATAGTTCACCTCCCCCAATACTGGAAATAGAGTAATTATTATTAATCGGGAAGGGTAACTTAATCTTGGCCATGCATAAATTACACTAACAAGCATACAATAAATAATCACAGAAAATTTATTTATTTATGCCAAACATTGAAATGTAGCAAGTAAATGACAAATTGGCAAGGCAACTGCTTTTTCAGCCACATGTAAGTAGCAATTGTAGACCTTCTTGTAATGTATGTAGATGCTCTACTTACTGCTCCATGACAAGGGCCAGCTCTCTCCTGGTCTCAAAGGCATCCTTCAGCAACAGTAGCTTGGGATGATGTAGAAGGTTCATCAACTCAATCTCTTGTCTGACATCCTCCTTGTTAGTGGTTGCCTTTAGTTTAATCAGTTTAGCTGCATACTCCTTTCCAGTAGACTTTTCAATGCACCGGTGGACATTGCCAAATCTACCCCTAGAAAAGTTTGAATTCCAAATTATTCATTAAACCATCAACCAATCATTGAGAATTAGTCAAGCTCTCAGTTATCTTCACACAATAACATAAATGCTTGATTGAAAATAATTAGTAACATACCTTTTTCCACTTGGTCGAGTTGGTTGAAAAGAAGCATGTAATTTCATGAGGAACCCCTAATATATCTCTTTGAGACTTGGTCCCTCTTCTAAGAATTTGAACTATATTATAAAATCTGTTGACAAAAATTTCCAGATTAATCTTATGTGTATGGATTTTGCCAAGAGAACATTTCTACTTACTTTCCTATTTCCTCTTTCAGTTCATAAAAATCTGTAAGTTTTCTTTCTTTTGAAATCTCAACCTCTTGTGGCTCAAATGGCAAGGAATCTGTAACACAGAGAATATATATTGGATAAAGGATATCATATACAAGACATTTCCATTGGCGAAGATAGATGACAACATTGCGATACTATGACATGGCACTGACATTCCAGTATGGGGGTGTTACAGAGTTTCATAAATTGGGATTGAGCAATCTAAAGCAACAGGCTTCTACATCGAAAAATTCAAACTTCATGCATCATGCATGTAAATCTATCCTATATGATATTTGCAATATTATCAAATTCAAAATATCGAAACTTAATGGAGCTGCATGTATTGTTTTCTGTGTGATTAAGTTAAATGTAGTAAGCAAATATTAAGTAAAGGAAGAACTGAGTTATAGAAACAATTGATATATGAAGTAGAGTTACACACAACTAGCAATCTACGTATCTAGGTACATCTACAATTCTACATCAATGCTAGTTACTGAATCTAAAGAGGAGTTAATAGTTATGATTTTAACAAATAAAAAAACAATCTAAATTCAATATCATATGCGAGACTATGATAAGTTTTTAAAACTATGTTAAGGTATGCTTCTTTATATAAACACTGAACAAATGATTTTCTATTTATCATACACTACATTATACTTTTTCCTTGTGAACTATAATTAATCGTTTATTATTGCATTAAATGCCGATTTTATGGTTTCAGCAGAATCACCATCACCGTAGCAATGCTTCAACTTTTCAACCACTTAAATACCACCAAAATAGTGCAATCATAACATATAAAGCATAATAAAAAATAATGCATCTTATTTATTTATTTTATTTATTATATGAGGATTTTGATTGTAAATATTACAATTTCAGCACACATACAGTAAAACACAAGCTAAGGAAGCAAATAATCCAACAAGCATTATTTGTGGGAATCACATAAGTGAAATACTTCCCCATTTCATGACATGCAATTAATGAACACTGATTCCCATCCAGCTCCAAATTTCAGCCGCAAGTTTCACCATCTTCCAAAAATAGCAGTTATTCTGGCTTTTAAACCCCTGAATTTAAGATATAACTGATTCCTGTAAAGAGCTGTTATTCTGCCTTTTTGCACTTAAGAGATATGTGATTCCTGATAACTATTCTGTTTCTTATATCCCTTAATTTGAGGGAAAAGTGATTATTGATATAATGTCTGGGGAAAGAGATGTGGTAACTAATTCACACAAAAACTGCAATTACATTTGACAATTATGGGTAAAGGACAGTTATCAGATAGTTAAGCACACAAGTAGTATGATATTAAAGGAAGAAATATTAGGCAAGATTATAAGGTTGGTCTGCAGTCACCATGGTTACCTTCCACTTTTTTAGACTTCTTTCTTGTAATTACAGCCTGGTCTTTCTTTTTGGCTAAAATAACACACATCACCATAACAACCAAGCCCACTATAAACAGTTGCAACAATTTCAGATTTAAATCTTTTTTCTTCTCTCCAAATCACCTGATATTCATATTCAGGATACTGCACAACTCTTCTTCATTTGTTGGTATGGTTACAAATATGTCAATTCCAACCCCCTAGTGCTACTTCTTTAAATGAATTAAGCAACCTGACTTAACTATATCCATCTAGTATCATAATGGAAGCAATTTATAAAGATTGCTACACTCCCTCATCCATAAAATGTTTGTCCCCGATTTTGATCAAAATGGACACATTACCAAGCTGGATTTTACATTATAAATGTCTCAACAATTATGTTGTAAGACTAGTGAATTCTCATCAACAAAATTCTAAAGTAACATTTACCTGTATCATCATCCAATGGTGCACCATCAGATGTGAAGACTTTATCTGATGTTTTACAAGGTTCACTGAAACCATGTTTGTTCTCCGCGCTAACTCTAAACAGATACTCTGTTTCAGGCTCTAAGTTCTTTACATTGTATGTAGTGTGCTGAAATAAAAGATTCTCTATAGTTAACCAGTTTATTTATGAGGGAAGAGATGCTCATTTACTCATGGTAGGAAGAG
Source organism: Owenia fusiformis (assembly GCA_903813345.2). Taxonomy (NCBI): domain Eukaryota; kingdom Metazoa; phylum Annelida; class Polychaeta; order Sabellida; family Oweniidae; genus Owenia; species Owenia fusiformis. The sequence goes on along the minus strand of CAIIXF020000007.1, from coordinate 15,660,552 downwards.
CATTCATTTGGATCAAAAAAACTCTTTATCATTTATACTTGTATTTGAAGAAATACCTCAACAGAACATGATATAAGGCATAACTTTCCAAACATATCTCACTTAAACCCAAATAAGTATTTGATAAAATAAGAAACATATTTGAACATATATCTCAATACATTGGGTTCATACCTCACACTTTGAAGTGAGTGTCTTCCATTTCATATCCTTCACTTTACACAGTTCCACTCTGTAGCAAAGGACCTGGGAGCCCCCATCATAGGCAGGGCCATACCAGCAAAGGTTGGTGCTAGTTGTTGTTGTATTGGAGGCAAAGGGAGATCCTGCAGGTGGCTCTGGAACATCTATAATAGAAACAAATAGGTTAACATAAGTGCCAATACAAGCTTTAATTCCACAACCTTCCATGGCAGTTATGACTGGGATGATAAGAATAAGAAAGTTGCTTCTATTTGGGTCGTGGTTGTGCTTCCATTTCCTCATGCTATCTTATATTCTGCTAATATTGATCTTCATACTTTTATTCTCCATCATGCTTTCTTTCTTTTATTTTCCTCATGGTGACAGTCACATTATATATGCTTTTTAAACATAACAGTGAATATTCCATAAATACATTTGAGAACTAACCTTCCACTGTAACAGAGACATCAGCACTATCCTCTCCTAGTGAGTTCTGTACTTTTACTGTGTATTGACCACTGTCCTCTTGAGCAGCCTTTTTCACAGTCAAACTGCTGGTCTCACGCATAGTCTCTATATTCACTAGATCATCTAGAAAACAAAATAAACATGGAAATTACCCCTTAGTATGAGAATCTATCATCTGATGCATTTGAATGGTTTCATACAAACAAAGGCGTATGAGCATTTGGATAGCAATAGGTTATTTCTATTACACCTAAAATGTACTCAATAGTTCATTTATGACAAGCAAAGATCCGACAGTAGCACTCTGATGTGTAACTCACTGGACATTTTTTATAATAATATTTTATTATATTGAAAAGATCTTGATGATATGCTTGTACCTGACTGTAGAGTAGTTCTATTCTTCAACCATGTCACAGTAGGCCTTGGGTCCCCACTGAATCCACACTGAAGGTGTATCTTGGTTCCTTTTAATACAGCCAGGTCTTCTGGTCTGGCCATAATCTTTGGAGCCACTGCATCATCTCCCATCACCTCGGAGCTGTTAGTGGTGCCCCCTGTCTCTTCATCTGACCCCAATTCTGAAATGACAATTATACATGGGTAAGATGAGAATGGATATTGTGATTTTCTCAAATCACTGGAGATGTTTCTTTTGCTGTATTTATTCTCCAATCACCATTGGTACCAAATGCTGAATTACTTCATTCTATGAGCATACTAAGAATCTTGATGAAGCAAGATGTTATGTTCCCCTTAATTCAGAATGTACAATATATATTTTCTACACAATTCAAACATCTCAGACAGGTAGCATATAACAAGTAAAAAAAATCATACTATACACATTATACAAGCCAAGTGACCCAAATAATCATTCACTTACCATCCACCATGAGATCACATGTTTCCTGTACACTGCCAGATTCATTGGTTGCTTTACATATATACTCTCCCTCATCTTCCAGGAATGACTCACTAATTTCTAGCTTGGCTACTTCGTTAATGTAACTCATATGGAAATACTTTGATTCCTGAAAATCAATTTTAAGTCATTACTATCTTTTACTTCACAAATTTCTGCCATGAAAATGTGTCTGGCAAAGTACACATTTTGATAAATTGATTAATATTATATTGTATATATAATAAATATTGTACATATTACTATTTGCCCAAATATTGTTTTTAACAATATTTACCTTGATTTCCTTTTTTCCAAAGAACCAGGTCACATCTGGCGGTGGTATTCCATTAACCTTGCACTCAAATGTTACACTACTCCCCTCTTTTACAACTTCATCCCTCGGTCTGCTTATAAATTCTGGCTTCTTCTTTGTCTTAACTTTATTCTTCAATACATTTCTGAAGTCTAGCTGTACAGCGTTAGTGTCTCTCTCCTCAGATGCTGTCTTAGATGGTGATGACCTTGTACTGCTTGCTGTGCTGCCAATGCTGCTGCCATTCTCACTGATCTCGCTTGTGGCTGAAATGGAAATAAATTCTTAAACTAGAGTACTCTCCAGGTAAAACAAGTTTGGCTCACATGTTACATCCAATAAAGTGTTACTTATCGCAAATTCAAAATGTTAACTTTAGACCTGTTCCAAGTCCCCCAATCAGTAATAAAGTTGATTAGAAAGCAATCGCATTGTTTCTAATTATTTGCCAGTACAGAAGCCAAAATGAAGTAATTAAGTTATCTTAGACCCTTGGTCATAGACCCATTCTGCCTCAAGAATCACAACTCTACTTACATCTGACTCTAACATCGCAAGATTGTTGAGTAGAGCCAGTTTCATTGGTTGCTACACATATGTATTCCCCTGCATCCTCAGGTAGTGTCTCATCCAACTCCAAATGAGCAACAGTCTTATCATAGCTCATCGTGAAATCACCCTCCTAAGAGAATAATAAAGACAATATATCGATTTATCGTATGATCTGTAAAATGAAGCCCTCTGATTGGTCAGTTCTTGTGCTGTACCAATCTGTATTGCTACTGAGGTTGTCCCGGTTGATCATCTCCGTTGCAATACAGAAAATATTGATATGGAGGAGACAATCTCACTTCGTCTCGTTCCAATACAAAATTTCTCGAACAAAATATATCCTGTATTGCACTTCAAATCATTCAATAACTTATAATATCTATACCTATAGCAACTGAAAATTGTACTTGTACCATTCAACAATACAACCGTGTTAAACTAAAACTTAATAAACAGTTACGTTTGATTGCAATTTAAACATTGTGCTCAAATATAAATAACAATCAGAGTTTTTGAGTACCCTGTTAACTGTTATGTTACCCTGCGTATCTGGTGCTCACCTTCAGCTCCTCTTTACCAAAGTACCACTTTATATCAGGTTCAGGAATGCCTTCAACTTTACACTCAAGGATGAGAACATCACCATCGTTGACTCGTACATCTTCCAAATTTGTGAGAAACTCAGGCTTTTTCTTGGTTTTTACATGACGTTTGAGCATGTGGCGGAAGTCCAATTGTTCTGGTTCTTTCTCCTGCGGTTCTGATTCCGTACTCTCCCCTGATGTTAGGATCTTTAATCCAGGTCTGGAAAAAGGAGAAATTGATTTATAATTATACAAGATATTTTGATGAAGGCATACATGCAGTTCTTGAACATTATCCATTCATTCTATTTATTTCAATTTTTTGTACATACAAGGAATTTCTTAAATTCAAACAAGTATTGAACATGATTATGATTTCCTTTATTATAGAGAATGATTTCATCAGAAATGCCATCTTACTTTGATTTAAGGAGATCTCTGAAATCAACTGGTCCATCCTGTAAAGGTCTCACTTTCAGGCCAAAACTGCACTTATCTGATCCCTCAAAGTTAGTAGCTACACAGGCATAGCGACCCTCATCTGTGGAGAGACAGTGGGGAATCTCCAGTGTGTATGTGTCAATACCATCATCATAGATCTAGAATATATCCCATATAAGGTTCAAAATATTTAGATTATCCAGAGGCTATAAAATGTCCACCCAAAACCTTTTTATAAAGCAAGTGACAAAGGATATCAAACCTATATCCATTAAAGAGTGCAGATGGTAAAAACACTAGTTATTAAGGAGGTTAGGTGCAAGAAAAGAGTTATGGCTCACCTTAATTCTTGCGCTATCTTCTACAGGTTTGCCATCCTTGGACCATACCATAGTTGCCATAGGAGCAGCATCTACTTGACAGGTGAACTTGGCACATGTCCCTTCATCGATATCCAGTGAGCGTGGCTTGCGTATGAACTCTGGTGAAACTGTTTCTTCAAATCCATCTGAAAGGAGAATGAACAATGTTGGAGTAGGATGAAATAAACTTTATGTTATTGCTATTCTTCCTAATTATCTTTTGTGAAATGAAGTTAGTTTTTGCTTAATCAGGAATGGTTTAAGGTGGGCCTAGTCCTATGCATAAGACAACTTTATGTATTTTTTGTATGAGAGTCAGTTTGCAAGTCTTCATTTACAAAGTCACAATTTGACAGTTCCTTTGATATGGCCTACCTTAAGGTCACAATTTGACAGTTCCTTTGATATGGCCTACCATAAAACTTTAAGCATAATACTGCATTGAACAAATTCATATGTACTAACAAGACCTCATCATATCATGATCATTTAAGGATCCTAGTAGATCATACCACCAAGTTAGCAAGTACACATAGTCTCTTGTAATAATGGTGGTGCAGCCAGGCAAACTCATGGTATAATATGGTCTGGTTAATACATGTAAAATCTTACATACATAGGGGCCAACCCCAGTTACCAGACACATACTTCTGAAGTGTGATTCAAAAAACCAAAAACATTGGTATAGTCTAAAGTTTTCTTCCAACAATATGTCCAGTGACAAAGGTATGTCTTCTATAAATGCACTGTTTATGTAGATTTTAAATCATACGAAGATGTTACTCCTACCATCTTGAGAACCAGACTCAGGCACTGGTGGGTTGCTGTTTATATCTGTCTTAGCTGGAGATACTTTGGTGGGCATTTGTTTTGTGGGTGTTGTTTTGGTGGGTGTTGGTTTGGTGGGTGCTGGGGTGGGTGCACTTTCTTCTTCTATAAACACATGCATTCATGCAATTTAAATCCCAAATGAACTCCTATAATAATATCTATCGCATTCTATTGTACATTGTAAAATACTGACATTTTAGTGAATCCTAATTGTAGGTTATTGAGATTTTACAATTTACTATAGATTGAATAACAAAATCATTAATAAAAACAAATAGAAATCCCAACAAAAACCTAAATTACACTATGAACGATGTCATGTCAAACATGCAATTATTCAACATACATGTACAGTATGTGCCAAAATAAACAAACATATGGGCCAACAAAGACATTAAAAACTTCTAGATAGTTAATGCACATTCTATACAAGCTAATATTTTATATGTATCTACATATGCCATTTCTGACTCTGCCTGCCCACTAAACCCAGACTGGAGCTTTGGACCAAGATAACCATAGTCATAGTTCCAGCCAATCCCGTTATGTCCTACCTTTAACAATAAGTTTACATGCAGTATCAACATCCCCTACATCATTGTAGACCTCACACACCCAACTACCAGCATCCTCAGGGAACACTTCCTCCATCTGAAGCTTATATGTATCCCCTTGGCTAGTTAGCTTATATATGTCAGAGCTCTTCTTGATCTCTTTATTGTTGTGCAGCCAGATTACATCCAAAGGAGCAGTGCCTTTAAGGGAAACATCTCATGCAATATTGCAACATGCAAGTCTAACATTGTCAGGGCACACAGGGTTCAACGTTCAAACTAATACCAGAGGCCTGTTTCTCATAATTAGGAAAATTATTTTTTCACTTTTGAGATTTTGGTCCCTGGTTTGAATAAATTACAATAATACTATTCACTATTCACATACTATGTAAACATTACTCAGTTTAGCATTTTAAACAAAGTAGCACACACAAAACTAAAACTGTATTTTGTTAGATAACAAAGGTATGAAATGGCCACATGTATAGTACTACCAAAAATGTTCACTTTAACAACTCTGGATGCCATTAATTGGTTGCAAGTTGCCACACCACCACACAACACAAGGATGCCCTGCTCACCTCCTATCCTGACTATCAACTCTACTGTTGTCCCATCCATCACTTCATATTCAGGTTCGAACTCTTGAATAAAATATGGGGCTCTTTTCTCCGGTCCTTTCTTCTTAGCCTTAGCTTTTTCTATAAAGATCATGCAATTTGTAATAGAATATGCAAAATTAAAAACTTTTATATTAACCATGACAAACTTTCATGCACTTTCAAAGATTGTCATTTACAAATATATTTGATTGACAATGTTTGATAATTCATGCACGTTTTACCTCAGATCGGTACCATCAAATCCTATTTCAATTTCAATGTATTGCTCAAAGGAACACATCTACCATATCAAATTAAAAGACCTTGAAGAATCATATATAACAAATCAGTTAGATATCTACATGTATGAAACATTGGACACTACACATTCACATTAAACAAACAGCAGTTCATACACATACAAAAATAAGATAAGTTATCTATAAAATAATATTACAGACAATTTTGAATTTCCGTAATCAATAATAAATGTCTATATTTTCATCTTTCATGTTATTTTCTTATTTTTCTTTGTGCCAAGAAAGCCCATGTCTTAACTTTTCAGTTTGAGTACATTTCAACATCTATTGAGTATATACTCAAGAAATGCTCAAAATAAATGTAATGGCTTGTAAGTACAATATAAGAAAATAATGTAAAGAAATTGAACATTAAACCTATAATAATAATATCCTATAAGACATACAATATATCCAGCAAACACAACTTATTACATGGGTACATACCTTCTACAACTATGTGAGAAGAGGTTTTGACCTCTCCAGCAGAGTTTGAAATTATGCAACAGTATTCTCCTGAATCCTCTGGAAAAACTTCCATTATCTCAAGTTTTGCAACAGTCCCATCATAGGATATCTTGAAATCTTCAGTTGATTTGATTGGTTTACCATCATGCATCCATTTTACATCTGGCTTGGGATCACCTGAATCAAAATACACAATGTTTACTGAATTTACTGAATGATTACCAAATAAGGACACAATGTTCACTGGCTTAAGACACAATGTTTACTGCTGAAGTACACAATGTTTACCAAATAAAGACACAATGTCACTCAATCAGATAACAATGATATTTTATGACTTACCAGTTACATTACACTCCAAGATGACAGTATCACCATCAGTGACAGTTTGATCAGAGAGGGTCCCTTCAAGGGTAGGTGGTACCCCTTTCTTCTTAACCTCTGCAAGATAAAATGCAAGAAATAGTGTCATTGTTAAGTTTCAGGTAACTGATACTCCTTGAAGACAGTACATATCCATGTTCCATTGAATTGTTATAAACTATAATCCATCACACATATGTAAAGTTAATCCAAAGTTTATCATTATTTGAGCTTTAAAAAAGTATATTACAGTCAACAGCTCAAGTATTAAATGGTATGTAGCACTAGCATCATCAAAGTAGTATCATATTTGTGTTCAGTGATTTCAACCTAAGCACATGAGAGTAAAGTAATCCTAATCTCAATGAATGCATCATTTCTTGTGCTATCTGGGCTTACTGTACTCTTCAATGTTTCGACACTTTCATCAATAAATTGTTTCCTTTATCAGTTTATATCTATCTATACAACACAAGGCTGACCAGATGATTTACAATTTTGTGTTTTTCTCCTAAGCGGCTGAATTTATTACTCATATGGACATTGGGGATTTAAAGTAGCTACACTGAATTATTAGCTCGTAACACTTCCCTCTGATAATCACAAATGAGTTTTGAATCTGATGAGATCTCAATGATATCAATATGTAGGTTTGAATGCGGGAATTATTTCAAGTTGAGTATATATGAAGCTGTTGCAAAAGGATACGTAAAATTATTTTCAAGTGTGTGCTAGTCTATTTTCAAAACCTCAACTGGGTGCATGCAGCACCTACTAGCTTCAATGCTGGTTGAACACTGCCTTACCTTCGACTTTGACCCGGCAATACGTCCTATTTTCACCAACATTATTTATCGCAAGACATTCATATTTCCCAGCATCCTCAGTCAGTATTTCATTTATGACTAGTTTTGCAGTTTTTCCATCGAAAGTTTGTTTGAAATCAGTTGATGATTTCAATATGTTGCCATCTTTATACCACTTCATTGTTGGCTCTGGGGTACCTTGAAGGGAATGATCATATCGTGAACATTTGTTTATTACACTTACGTCTACAGGGTACGATATTCAATATCTTTAATGAAGGATTCCATGGTACTGGACCTCTGCATTGAAACTTAGAACATATGTAATAAGGTAGCATTTCTGGAACAGAATTGGTCACATCAATTTTCTGTGTTTTCCTCCAAATTAGACAATGAACATGCTGATTCTCTCCAAACATCAAAAAATTCAAACTTGAATTACACGAATAATTATTCCAGCCATTCAAAGAGTAAACATGGAAATTATTGACAAAATAGATTCTAAGATCACAACTAACCTATTGCCGTACATTCCAGTGTGACGCTCTCTCCCTCTTTTACTGTCATATGGGAGAGTTTACTTTCAAACTCAGGGGCAACTTTCTTTACTCGGCTTGACATCTTAGGCTTTGGCTTTTCTACAACAAAACCAACAGTTTTGTAATGATCAATCAAGCTAATATGAACATCATACAATATATATGAACATCATACATATGAACAATTACCCAAGTTATTGTTTTGATGTTGCCACAACATCAAAAATTTTGTGCTTCACTGCTAATTTTTGCTAGATCTTTTCCTTTTCCAAAAACCTTTGGGATCCCTTCCAAACAAACCTTTATCTGACACTTTGAAGTTGACTTCAGTACATTATATGTAACGCATTTAATCAACCTTGAGGATAAAGCTTTGTTGCGTTTTTAAAATGAACTTAATTTAATTCGACCTTGTGCATTTCCTGTTACCATGGGCTTTCAAAAGCCCATGCTGTTACCTCCTTATTCAAGAATATCATCCAAGAATGAAATGATCAACTTGGCAAGTTTATCACCCATTTAAAGAGTGAGGGACAAATTTGACTGCTCTTGCAAAGTGCAAAACTATACAACTTCAGTGTATGCTAAATACTATGCTGATTTATTACCTATGTACAGGGTAACCATAGTACTCTATGATGGGGGTTTGGTGGAAAAGGCATGGATGGATGGTACGCCACCACATCCAACCCCAAGAGGAGGAGCTGTGGATGCAATAATGCCAACTTACCATATACTTCTAACTTTGCCTTCTGTTCATCTTTCCCAGAGTCATTAGTGATGGTACACAGATACTCTCCTTGGTCCTCTATGCTGCAATCCTTGATCTCAAGGAAGTGGTAGTCTCTCAACTCATATAACTGAAATTCAAACAAGAAAATACCTCAAAATCTTCTCTGTCAAGGTCTCTGAAAATTTGATTTAATTTGCAGTTTTAGTTTTTATCAGTTGAAGTTATCCTCAGTTGATGTGTCTTTTTTTGTTTTTTACTTTGATTACAGCAAACTTGTATTATTGGCCACATGGTTGGTTGAAAGTGGACATATTACAATGATTGTGGGGGGGGGGGGGAGAACACCGAATCCAAACTGTCCAAAAAAAACTTGGAGACTATTACAATAAAGCAATAGTTCCCTTTCCTCATTTACAACATTTCTTTTCAAAGCGGAAGTACTGGTACATTTCACATACCATCAAACTAAATAAATATTTATTGGCAACTCAGGTCAAAAATCAATTGAGATAATTGGTACAATGCAAAAACACTCTTTGGCATCATATAGTATCAATAATAAAAAGGGCAAAATATATCAAAATATTTGAACAAATGATAAGAATCAGTCAATTCTAATGATATGTTATGCTTCACTTTTTCAGTATGAATCACTTAAATATCAACTGGCTGTAAAAATTTGATGTTGAAAATGTCACGATTCATAATATTTACATACCCCTTGGGGCGTTAATTTTATGTACTGTACTGTATAAAAAATTGTCAAATGAAATTTAAAATGGAATAGAATAGTTACGCATAGTCATAAATATTTCATTATTCAGACATATCTAAAACAAATTGTCCAACTCAGACCACATAAAAACAGAAGTCAGCAATATGAAAGTAAAAAAATTTCTTTGCCTGTTTATCAAGTCATTAATTACCATGAGGAAGGGATATCCTCACAAAATTCAATTCACAAAGGAACCAAAGTAGCTCTAAATGTTATCTAATGCAGCTGCTGCATTGTTGTACATTGTAGATGAAACCCACATTCCAGAGATTTCTATGATTCTTAGGGTCTAGAGTGAATAAGACCAACAATGAAAATAGTCCAGGTATGGAATTCAATCAGATCTCTTTTCTTGGTTTCTATTGAGAATTTTGTAGCATTTCTTGAATCCAATCATAACATCTTTAGAAAACTAACATTCCTGGTTTCTATAGGTTCATGACTGATTGCAGATAACACAAAATAAACCACTGATTTCTTCACAAGTTTTCCTCTTTTCCAAAAGTATGACGTAAAATCTGTCTAAGTGGACACCTCTCTCTAGTGAACACCTGTATCTAGTGAACATTTTCTTGATGCTTATTCTATTCACTTCTGTATAAAATACTCTCTCTGAAGTGAACACCTAGCTACAGTGAACACATTCATGTGCCTCTATAGGTGTTCACAATATGCAGGTTTTACTGTATTAGCTGTGGGCAGTAGTGTACAAGCAGACAAAACTCACCTTATATTTATCACTTTCTTCTATGACATTCCCTCCTTTAGACCATTGTATGGTAGGTGTAGGTGAGCCTTCAAATGATGCCTTAAACTTTGCAGCTTGGTCTTCATCAACAAACTGTCTTCTTGGCTTTATAATAAACTCAGGCTTTTGAGCCCTGCAATAGAAAACAATGAATTCTTGGTTTTATAATTAACTCAGGCTTTTGAGCCCTGCAATAGAAAACAATGAATTCTTGGCTTTATAATAAACTCAGGCTTTTGAGCCCTACAATAGAAAACAATGAATTCACATTAAAATACAAGTTAAAACTTACTTGTCAAGACTTAGTATCAACCTAAACAGAACAGTAAGACTCTGGAATTGTGAACATTTCTATATAATGTGAACACGTCATTTTTACTAATGCTGCTATTAAGTACCTCCTCAATTTAAACAGCTTGAATAGCGAGTGAACACCTCGAGTTGAATTAATCCCAAAGTTGTTCAAATCAGACTGGGTTTGCTAAAGTGGAATATTACATTAGCATGGAATTCTTTAAGTTAAATTTCAAAGGTCAGCAACTTTTTGTAATTTTGCCAAAATGTCAATTCAAGATCAAATTCTTTCATTGGGAAAAGGTGAAACCTAATATCTTAAATGTATCAAATTAATACACTGCCGCACTACTTTAATTGAGTATGAAATTAAAAATTAAAACAAAAGATAAATGTTTTTGTAGACCAAACCACAACAGAATGTTAACCATGTAGGTGTCATTCAAGGATCCACTTTCTAGAGAGATATCACTCCACATAATTTATGAACTCGTTATTCTCATATATTATCTTAATTGTTTTTCTATTTCCTCTGTGTTTTACCAGCCTTTGCTAAAGTTTTTTTTCTCCACAGGCCATGAACTAATTCTACTTACATCTTGACTCTCCTTGTTCTACTAATATCTAAGTAAACCTTTAGCATTGTTTAAGCCGATATAATAATGAAAATAATCTACAAACAACCAAATACCTTTAATATCAAAATCAGGATTGCATTTAACATGGTGAAGACACATTACTTACTAACAATTACATGTTTTATTTAAAATATACCGGTACCTTAAATTTCTGTGTAAATCCATAAATGCGTCTCAAGTCCTTATATCTCCTATTTAAATATTATATTCCTTATCACAACATCCCCTGTGTTCTATTATTAATCACACTCTATGGAGTTTCATATACAAATCTATTCTAAGTTTTGAATTAAGATTTTCCAGTTGATATATCACCAGATATCACCAGCCAATACTGAATACATACTGGTATATTGTAAAACATGTCGATTTTATTTATATGTGAAATTCGCTAAAATTAATTGCATGTCCGAGTTATGTCATAAATTAATAATTCTACAATTGAAATCAATTTTGACAAATTGAAATACAGAAAAAACAAAAGATACATAATGATAAAAATTCAGAATTCGTAAAATACAACATGTATGACTTTAACATGTTTTACTGTACAATGACTTAATGTGGTCAGCAAGCCAAGCCAGTCAGGCTTAACATACCAGAGACATTATACACAGGGACATGGTTAACCAGTTATTGTTATCCCTATATTTGCATACATAGTTGACTTTTGAAGGCTATTTAGTACATATTTATTAAATCTGTACTATAAAAGTCATGTTAAGGTGGGACATAACCTGATATAAAGACTTGTCAATGTGCATGTTTAAATGTTAAATGTTCTCATGCCACCCAGTCTACCTTAATGCCATTAACCTACATTGTTGAGATATTGCTCATTTAGGCAGATAATCATTTCTTTAATTCATCAGTGACAGTTATATATTTGTTTATTCCCATCAGTTTGTTTTTCTTAATTCATTTTCTTTTTTGATTTTGTCATTTTTATGTACAACTTAAAATAGTTAACATTCATTTCAAATTTTAACTGCCACAAAGGGCCATAAAACTTGAAAGATCCATTTAAGCATGTTAAGATCTTTGTAAAACCTACTGTGACAGTCAGACAGTAGTGTGGTGGCTTGTTGATTAGTAGAGTGGGTGTTAATATACAAAAATATGTATCATGATTTTCACTTATTATGACAGAATCAAGCAAAGTTTTTTTAAGAGAGAAAATCAGAAAAGCATGTTTATGTTAGATAAAATGTTTTGTAATCAATATGTTTTGTACCAAATGTCCTAAGTTGGTTGAAATAAATACATAAATAGTAAATAACATTATGTGCCAAATTGGAGTCAGAGATACCTTACTGGGGTGGTCTCACCCTCAGCAAGAGATCAGCTATGTCTACACTCTTCGTTATTAGAGATAATTCTATGATTTAACGTATATCCAATAGGAATATCAGGTCAGAATGAGAAAATCATAGAAGTAAATTCTCTGCCAAATGTAGCAAACATTTATTTCACATTGTATAGACAATAAAATCCTTTAATGAGATCATTAAGAACAGGATAAATTGTAAAATCACCTGTGGTATTCAGAGGGTATACCTAAATGATGGTCATTCAGGGTATGATGGTATTATTATACTGGGTAGGTATGGGTGAAATGATGGGTGAAATATCTGCTGGGAATCATGCTGATCATCTCACTATTTCTGTGTAACTTATTTACATACTGAGCTGTCAATCATTATAGCCAATCATCTTTGCTTATTAACAAAACTGAACTTTTGCTTCAAGCAAGAGATAAAATTAATTGTGCATATGATAAAAGGAATGCATGCTGTTTGTCTCTAGCAACTTGCAATTTGGTGAAAAGTAATACACAAAATTAAGTATATGTATGCATCCCGTATGCATATATGGTAGAACCCAATATAATATCAAACACCCCTTTCCCTTCTTGCCGCACCTATTTGTCAGAAAGTATATGGTATGGGAGGAGCAACCAAGTGTGCACAACTCAACTGTTTTATAAATAAACTAGATGTGAATAGAAATAATCTTGATTTACGTCATTAACTGGTTAAAATGGTTCCGAAAATTGTTTATCAACTTTGAAAATTTAATTTTTTTTGAAAATGTGACTTCTAGTTCGGGTTGATTCCTCATAGACCCCATGTTACAAAATCACAAAAAGTGAAATAACTTTTCTTGTATTGGACAGATAACATTTTCTTTTACTGGACATATTTTAATTTGCATAACTATTAGATACATATGGGTTATATAAATTGAACCACTAAAACAGATGTAATTTAAGTTAAAGGGAACTTTCTACTATACCCGCCATGTTATCTGACCCAAACGAGCCACCTGGTGGCGAAACTGGTAACTACCTACTCGCATCTGCGTTATTGAAATGCCTGGATACCAGATGAGACTCATTGCCTGGTAGTATCGGGACCCCAATCATACCATGAGCTGCTTGGTGGTATCATTGAAAGTTATGAACACTTATAATATTGTACAGAGAAACACTACCAAAGTCATCATCCAGCAATCACCTTACATTATAAGACCTGTGTATAAAACTGGAGTATACAATAAATTGTCTTATTTCATAAAAATCTATGGTTTTATAGACATTGCAAATCTTGTATTGCAATTAAAAATAGAATAGCCCATTTTGATTATGTATGAAAGTTTGATTAAAATGGTTCAATTAATGAAACCCATTCCTAAAACAAAGTTGCAACCACATGAAAATGAACAATTATATTTCCTAATTGGATTTTAACAAATCATTGAGTTGCTAAATATTACAATTGAAGTGATAATTATGTTTAATATTGATGGATCCCATGAGAAAATTGTGCTAGAAAATCTCTGATGTTTCCAATTATGACCATCTGGGTGGGAAAAGTAGCATTGCATGCCATGTTTATTCATAATTTGTTAAATCTTAATAACTATGTAGATTAATTAATGAAAGAGGCAAACTCGCACATTAGATCTGTCTAACATATATCATGCTTGTAGCCAGGATTTGCCAAGGGGGGTTCAGTTTTCTAAAATTTCCAGGGGGGGTTCACATTTGACAATTTTGGCCCAAATATGGCTAAAATCACTTGAGAAGTGCGCTCAAAATGGTGAAAAACTGCATGATTTTGAAATAATTTTTGGCCAGGGTGGGGGGGGGGTTGCCCGAACTCTGCGAACCCCCCCTGGCTACGGGCCTGCATGTTTATTCATAATTTGTTAAATCTTAATTACAATGTAGATAAATTAATGAAAGAGGCAAGCTCGCACATTAGATCTATCTAACATAGTTATACAAAAATATGTAAAGTCATAAAATATATCTTACCTGACTTTACTGGTTTTGCTGCTACCTCTGCCATATTTACTTGCACCTGAAACACATAATAACAATGATTATTTTCACTTTTTACACAATTTACACATTTTCTCTAATGGCCTAGTCACATAGCCCGGCCGATGTCCGGCATTGGTAGAGCTCGATGGATTTTTTTGGTGCCACTGAGCTCTCCTCATCGGAAGCAGAGCTCGGTGACGTGAACGGACTCCGTCCGGACATCTTCATGCGACCGACCGAACACCGGCCGGTGACCGTACGGAGTCTGTCTCAAAATGGCAGTTTTTTTCTGCCGATGTGGCAGCAACTACCGGCCGGAGGTCGGCCGGACATCGGAAGGAATACGGCCGGTACCCGAGCAGGTAACAGGACACCGTGCGATCGCCGGCCGGGTTGTTAACGGGCTTTGAACAGTGACCGGCCGATGCTCTGTCCCACATCGGCCGGAGCTCGGTCGGAGCTCGGCCGCTGTCCGTTAAAAAACCTCGTCCTCTGGTTGTCTCAGATGCACGGGACACCGGCCGATACTCGGCCGTGCACGGCCGACGTGTTTTCCGATGTGGTTACGATGGGGCTGCGATGACATGATGAGGGAGCTCGGTGAGAGCCCGGTGAAATTTAACTCCGAAGTTAAAATTTCACCGAGCTACCACCGATGCTGTTTTAAGCAACAAACGCCACGGATGTCCGGCCGGTGTTCGGCCGAGTTCGGTGAAAATTGCATCGCTGGCTCATCGTAACCTCATCGGCCGGGCTATGTGACTAGGCCATAACTGCCCCTAACAACCTTTTTACTCACATGATCAACCTTAAAATTAATCCA
Organism: Owenia fusiformis; assembly: GCA_903813345.2. NCBI lineage: Eukaryota > Metazoa > Annelida > Polychaeta > Sabellida > Oweniidae > Owenia > Owenia fusiformis. Next base: position 15,644,935 of record CAIIXF020000007.1, on the reverse strand, counting down.
TTATACCTTAGAACAATAATACCTGGTGTCAACACTAATTATATGCTTAATTACAGGTGACATGTAGCAATAATAATGTTGACAAAGGTAAATAACTCTTCATCTGGTATTGTTTTCATAGTTAAAAAGTGACAAGAAATAAGAACCAATCTAAATATTGAACTATATTTTGACAGATTTTGAAACCATATTGCAATACAGATTTAGATATTCATTTATGTATATAGTATATTATTGCGAACAAAACATTTTATATAATCATTTTTCCATATGCAACAAATCTATCATTCCATTTTCTTTTAAATGCAATCAAGTGCTGCCACCTTTATATGGATGCTAAGTTGAAATCTACAATAAATAGTACAATCATTTAGACTTTGTGACATGTGAACTTTTTTTGACTTCATTTCCATTTTGTTGTTTTGACGACATTAGACCATCCTTACATTATTCTAATTAATGTTTTATCTATTCATATGCCTTATCATTTTCATTTAAAGAGATATATAGCGATATGACACAACAAGTCATGAGTTAAAGGACATATGCCTTATGTATTTTCAAATTAAAATACCACATCATTAAAGATATCAGTTTTCTCTTAAAATTGTAAATGACTAAAAAAAAACAGACCATACCACTAAAGAATCAAGCCTCTAAGAAGAAACATAAGAAAGACAAGTAGACATTACAGCATTCTAAATATAAGGGGAATGAGTGGTTCTACTTGAGACTGTGTGACACTTGGAGTCCTGATGTAATGTAAGGGTCTCATGAGTGTCAGATTCGATTTCTTTAAATAATAATTATTTATCAGGCATTGCAAGTTTCCTCCTAAAATGGAAACTGAATGAATCATGTGACACATATATGGGTATGGCGGAGGAGGGGGGATATTGAGATGTGGGATGTAAAGGTCTCTAAAAATTAAGGGATGAAAGAGTTATGGACCTCTATAGATACCCATTCTCTTTCACATAGATGCACTTTTTATTGTATTCTGTATTATCAGATCAATATTTCAACAAAAAGCAAAATTTAATCATGAATTTCTGTACCTAAACCGGAATTTCGTCCATTGCTGTTCAGCACAAAAGAAGAATATTCATAAAGATTTTTTCAAAGCAGTCTCCAAATGAAAAACGTTATTCTTGTATCAAATTTAAACGGTATAATTTAAACTTTCTTTTCATGAAAAAGGAGCATAAAAGATGAAATGATTTAGATATAATCATATCAACAATTTGAATAGCTCACCACACCTTCATACACATATTAACAATATACATGAATGGTAAAATATCTCTTTTCCTCAATGAATTGTCTTTGTTTAATGTACAGCATGATTCACAGTATAAGCAGATATTAAAATAAAATGTTAAATATAGATATTAAGAGTGCCCCTTGAAATGAAACACTTTCAATATTGTTTGAAAAATATTATTACGATAATTGGTGTACCATGCCTTGAATACTTTTAAATATGTGTTAAATGCTTTATAATATGTTTCTTATTTGCACTTACTCATGATTCATGAATTTGACATGTTACAAAATGAAACTATTGTGTCATATCTGATCCTAATACATTTTTCATATGACTGATAAAGACTAGCTTAGCAAAGTGTATGAACAGGCAAAAATTCGAAAATGGCAAATTCCATGTATGATCGACTTTGATAGACGAAAACAAGAAATTGAGAATTCATGAAGACTGTACGCATGAAATCAACTTCCAGTGCTTAGTAATATACCTAGAATGTTACCAGATCATTCTCACCTAATGAACCATGCAACTTACCGTATGATGTGGTTAGAACCAGACCAGAACGTGCAAAACCTCAGAAACCAATACTAAGAACATGATTTCAAAATTAATTTCTTGTAGAAACATAGCAGTGGGAAAGAATCAAAAGGACTTACATCAGGACTAAATAAACTATTTGGTAATTGAATTGAGTTGAGTGTTTTGATTACACAGGTGTAATTAATGTTCAAAGACTGTTATGTGAGAAAATATTTAGACTGTTAAGCCGGTTCTATGATTTCATTCATTAAGCCCATTGTTCTTTTAAGCCTATTGGTCACAGGATTTAGAAACAGGAACAGCATTAAACAAAGTGTGAAACAATCCTAAATATTATGTTAATGTCCTCTCCAAACAAATCTGAGCATTGTGTATGGTTTATAGGGGTTCTGTTTTTTTGTTTCTCAAATGTTGTCCAGTTGTGCTATCTCAATACACATTAAACTTAGTAATATATTTACTAGGGGGGGGGGGTAAACTCCATCTTCATCTGTTGCAAAAATTGATTTTTAAAAGGGAAATACTTTTTAGTTGGAAAGAAATCTATATAAATGTTCGTTACACTTTTTATGATGGGGGTCATTCAGAAATATGATTTATTACGTTGTGGGCAACATAGAAATATTGACCCGGTCCCTTTTTATACATATACATGTATACAGCTAGTGTTAAAGCATAACTATTCTTGTCTTTTATAAGTAACTGATCATTTTATTTCATATAAATATATATCGTCAAATATCTGATTTAAAACTTTACCTATTTACAAGTTTATATACATAAATACAAAAAACAGTGTTAAATAATCATAAATACAATAATGATATCTGAGATCTGATGAGTGGAATAGTCGAAGAATTATTTTATCTGAAGTATTTGTATAATCTAAATCTGACATAACTATTATAAGATGTGTGTAATCTCTGTATGTTAAAAGTGGTGGGAACGGGGAACGGTGTTTCAAAGATATCTTCAAATAGCCACTTAAACTTATCATTTTGTCAAATAATATTTCAGATCTTAAGACGCTCATGATAAGTTTAAATAATCAAAGATAAGCTGCCACTACATTGAATGATAATTGATGTAAAGTAGACCCCCACTTTGTTTGATTCACTACAAATAGGTTAAATTCAAGCGTTCGTTTTCACTTTTCCAATTATCAAATTCGGAAACCTTTTTAGATAATCCAGAGTTAAAATCTTTCAAAACCTCTAGAATTTTACAATTGCGTTCAATCTCTGACATGAGACTGGTGTCGTCATCGGAAACAATACTAGATATGTCACTGACAGCCATGGCAGATGATGAAGAGTCTGTTCTTAAATTATGTCCTATGTCATTGACTGTGACAGCTATGGCAGATGACGTAGAATCAGTTCTTAAATTGTTTTCTGGTTGAGCATCTTCAAATGTCTCGGGTACACTGGTATTATCCAACGAGTGACTTTCAGCAATATGGGGAGCAGTAAGTGTCCTGTCACATTGCTCTACACGTGTTAACATGCCACTAGTGACTGAAGTCTCACCATTTATTACATCCAAAATGGTGTCATCTTCACCATTGACTTCTTGGAACACGTCATCTATGAAATCTGATGTTTCAGTGTCTGTACAAAAATCACTGTCAATTTCTGCATCTCGCTCACTCGTCAACTTGGCACTTGTTTCGGATTCACGCTCAGCATCAACAATAGATGGCTCTGGACAGTTCATACTGTCTGCAACTGTCTCGTTAATTGAAGCTAAAAGTGCATCAGCATTGAGCTCCATGGAGGTACTATAAGTGTCATCACTGTTGATGTCAGTATCAACTTGCTGTTGACTGTCAATGGTATATTGTTCATCAGCATCATTTGATTCAATGTCATTAATAGCGCCAGACAGAACTGCATCAATCTCTGTACATGTGTTAGTAAGTTCATCATGGTCGTCATTCGTGTCAGTTGTATTTGTATCCAAATTTTTAGGCACTTCTTCTTCAATATCATTGTTACATTTTGCAATATTATCCATTAACATATGATGATTCTCCATCTTTTTCACAATTTTAGAAAGTTCAGAAAAATCTCTTGGCAATGAAAGTCTCTTTGAGTAATTCCAACTTTTTCGGCTCGTTAAAGAGTTATATTTTCGGAACGCTCTGTGGAAGACTGGTGAATCTGGGGCCCTTTCTGGGTCAGAGTCACATTGTTCACTCCCTGAGGTCGATCTCTGATCAACTAGGGGTACCCTCGCTGAAACTGCTTCTAGATCCTGGTCATTTACCCAGTCAGAGGCTTTCTTATGATGCACCAGGTTATCGGCCAGCATGAGGGATCCTCTTGGGGATCCATGATGTTTGGAGGTATCCATGTTCATTGAGGCACGCTTGAGGAAACGTAGGGTGGAGGTAGAGTACATAGGGGTAGATGGCCGCTGATCTTCCTCTCCGATAGATTCAAAGCTAGAGTCTTTCGAATCAACACTGATATATGAATCCCGTGACATCTCAGATTTCAGAGTATTTGACGAAAACTCCTTAGTGCGAATAAAGTCAGACTCTGCGCCATAGCTCTTTCCATTGAGGCTTAAAGATTTAACTCTAAGTTTGTATATTGTATTTGTCTTTAGGTATTTTACCTGATGTGACAGTTGCTGACAATGAGAGGCTGACATAGTCCATGTATCTTGACCATAGGCCTGATATTCAACCCTATAAGCCATCACTCCATGCTCACGATAATTGAATGGTTTATTCCATTTTAATGTCACAGTAGTAGCCGTTACATCTACGATAGTAACATTACAAGGGGGATTCGGTTTTATTTTCCTAAGGAAACTATTCCTTCCTTCTGATCCCCTTGTAAAATATCCATCTTCTAATGTGAAATCGTCTAATTTTCCATTAGCAGCTCCCATGTTGGAAAATAGTTCCTTTACACACGCTGTCCTATATGATACTAAATTCAATAGCTGCTTTGTTAAAGTTTCCTTTATGAATGAATATCTTCAAGTTCACTGAGTGTCCTTTAAGATCTCATGTTAATTCAAATTCAAGCCAGGCACTTTGGTTTAATTCAAATTAAATTAAAGGCAGCCTCCTGGCAATGTTTGTCCCATGTATCTGTGTATATAATCAGCTCATGTTTTCACTGGCCTTCTGTTCCAGTCAATATGTTGAAAATGAATGGCAAAATTTTTTCACCTGAACTAATTGAGTCCATTCAAGGTTTTATTGTAGCCGACTGACATGTGGCTGCAGTCTGCTTGCCCTAAACGCGCCAGTTGGTTAAATAGTTGTGTGGTCAGCTTAAATGTCTCCTTTTTCTTTCACGCTATTTTAATGTTCAATTATTATAAGTTTTTATTCCAAGTGTTTGTGTTCATTCGGTGTATTATGACTGCTGATTATTTCTAGTTCGCTTCCACTATAATGTGTAAGATTTCCTCTACAGTTGCTATGACCTTTTACCTTTAGTCTACAGTATCAGGTGACTTGAAAAAAGTCTCACATCCGTGGTTAGAAAACTATTTTAATAATGTCTAGTATTTCATAAACTTTTTCCCTTTTATGACTTTCTTCTTGGCTCCTATTTTGACATGCTATTAATTCCACACTTCACCACATAATGGTGGATAACAACTCTTTGGTATGTATGTCTCAACTCCAGGTTTCTATATATACTTAAACCCTTTATCCGATTATACAATATTTAGATAGGTCAGTCCAACCACAATTATGTGGGTAATTAGGTCCAAACTTGATGCAACAACTATCTTGCTCAATATGAGGCTTAAGTAAAGTGTGAAAGTTTAGCTTAGTTAGCGTCTAATTTCTCTGCTTCAAAGTTATATTGGCTTGTGTCCAGAGGCAGAATATTGATGAGTCTCTATAATCACATCTATATCATTTCTTTCTTTTTTATACTGAGCTAATTGGTCAATTTTTTGTTTTGTTTTTATTTGGCTTGGTGCAGTAATTATGGCTTCTTCAGTCCCTTTGTTCTAATTAGTGAATGTTTGATTTTGAGATTATATTATATTTTTACTGATATCCTGTATTAAGTCAATAATGTAATTCTTTAAGCTTTTTTAAACACAAATTCAAATATTGTTTATATATTGACTTATTTATTTTATTAGCTCGCCTTATGCCACAAATCAATGTTGATATTTTAAAAACACTTTTAATGAGATTTTTGTACTTGTTTTAAGGTGAATATAATCATCTGTCATTAGTCTTTCCCTTTTCAATAAATCCACATATTTTAGGGTTTATGGTCATAAATAACTAAGTTAGTCATTTCCTCATCCCAGGGACCTTTGAGGTGACCTCTGACAGTACCTGACAAGTCAACAATTTGAATACACCTATCACTACTCTTCTCTCAAGTTAATACACTTCAGGTATTTTGATGAGTTTTTTAAATTGAGATATTCTATTTCTCGAATGTTCTCACAGGATTCTTATTTGAAGTGGTCTAGGTTTGAACAGAGTAAACAAACAGCATTTCGCAAGCAATTGGTTTTTTAGTTGAAATTCATTGTTCACTCAACGTATGTAAACATATAGTGGTGTAGGTACCAATAAAAGGGGTGTACTATTCAATCTTATGTTTACTCAACTTTCAACAATTCTCTTTTCACCATTTGAACTAATGGGAACAACCTCCTTATAACATACTTTTTAATGCATGATAATGAAAAACTTGATATTGTGTGTGGCAGAACATACAATTCAATACTCTTCTAACAAAATGTTTTCAAATTCTTAGAAGTTTACATAGCTGATGACTCATTTAACTTTAGTTATGTAGTTAATTCAACACAAAAGTTTCTTTAAAGAACATAATTTTGAAATATTCTTTGAAAAAATAAACTTTTGAATTTTGAAAATATGATCAATACTCCAATACAGAGCACTCATTGCTTTTATGTGGCAAGAAATACGTTCAGAAAGTCAAGATGCCTAGTACTTGAATTACAACATTTCTATTTATAAACATAATATCAACCTAAAAAATAAGAACTTTGCAGTTGAACAGAAGCTTGAGAGCAGAAAATAAATGTCATTTTCCATTTGCATGATAAATTACTTAAGATCCCGAGTTGAATCTAATCCCATTTGAAGCATCTACACTGTGATAGAATTAGTGCACTTGTGAACAATACAACCTATTAATTGCGTTAAAATATGACAAATACAGTCCTAATGTTTCAGACACCTCAAGAACACAATCAGCTCATTTAATTAAACACAGCATCTGACACCACTGAGCAAAACCATATATTCATTTGAGATCAGATTATTATTCAAACACTACATGGTTAAAGAGTAACCATAGCCTACTACAGCTGTGTGTAATTTAGGTCAGAAATCTATAGAGATGTGAGGTTATTTGAAGTATTTTGTTACGACAAAAAAATATTGAGGTCGGTTCTATGGTTATTGTGGGATTGTGGTCCACTGTTTTTTCCTGTTTTATGTTTAATTTGAATTAAATTGAAAAGCAATCCTATGCCCACTACTCTACGATGCCCACTAGTGTACTAGGTGTACATCAGATGATGGTATTGTGGTATGTTTTCCAATGATTCTGGAAATGGTTCACTTGCCACAAGAAGACACAAGGAAAAAACAAAACTATCATCTTTCTATCTACATGTACATTACCTACATATATATAGGGTATATATAGAGGGGTGGGGGCATGTGTCATAGGGCAGGGAGAATGTATGGCAGCCTAAGACAGGCAACAAATATTGTATTGCAGGCCATGGGGCATATACTGTACTCAATCAATGCAATGGAGGGCATATATCATATGGCAGGGGACTTAAAGTGTAGGGCAGGGGGTGTGTCGCATAGACTAGGGCACTGCTATATGGTGTAGGGTGGGCGCATTCATCTAGGCCCGCATCTAGTAAAGGGGGCATGTACTTGTATTGTATTGTGTATGTCAAAGGGCATCTTAGCAGGGAAAATATTGTAGAAATTCCATCTGTTCGTTGAGACAATAGTACATCTAAACAGCCAAGAGCTGACACTAATAATAACTTTTTGAGATAATCAAAGATGTGTTAGCAGCGCAGGTGTCTAATTGGGGACTGCTCATAGAATACATTAATAGCATTAACCAATGGAAAAGAATACGAAATACCAAACATTAAAGGATACATTATTTCAACAGAAATTGTAATTCATCCAATTTATGTTCTATTACAACTCAGTTTGTGGCCCATCTGTGGTCAGATTAATCGGCTGTCATTATTTTGCAACATGTTTTGCAATTGGTTCTTTTGGGGGAGATTAATGTAATAAACTGTTTGTTTGAAGACCCCGTACCCCCCTCTCTACTTTCCTCTCTGGCTATGAGGGAAATGGAAACAGGGGGTAAGGGGGGGGGGCGTTGTATGTAAATGGTCTTGATGAGAAATGAGAAACTACAGATGTAATATAGGAATCCGGTACTTAAACTCATTTTCCCAAAGTTTAATGCTTGACATTTCCCAGGTTACCTGAGGCATTGAGCATAGTGTATAATATACATGTAACTTAAAAGACACTTAACATTTTGGTAATTAAGAGCCCCAGTTGGCCTTTGTAGTTATGAATCCACTTATGAGTCCAATTTATTTTACTATTAGTTTCTTGATTCTGCAAATATGTTCTTCAAAAAATCATAATTCAGAATGTTAACAACACAAGGGGAATTTTGAATGGCTTTTGCATCATTGAAAAGTTGAGTGTTATTTATGATGCCCACGACAATCTCTTTTAAAGAAGGAAATTCAAACTAATGAAAGCGTATCCAGGGCTGAATACGCCATTCTCATCTCGAATCATTGAGAAATGACATTAACATGTATATACAATACATGTATTAATAATTAAATGAAAAGAATATTTTTATGGAATTCAAAGAATGTCAATAAGCTGAATAAGTATTGAAAAATGTTTTCATTTATGTCAAATTACTCAATCTAACCTAAACTTTCATAAAATTCAAATTGAGAATCTGTCATCTAACCACCAAGATATAGAAATAATATTAATTTGACATAATTGAAGTGGCATGTGTAACATTATAAAAGGTACCCGCTACTAGCCATGTGGCTGAGTTATTTCGATATATTTGTCATATTGAGAGTGAGTATGTTATGTAACATTATGGGGAAGTTACAAAGCATGCCAATTGGATTTCATTTATATCAAATTATCTAATAAAATCCATTCTGAACAGATTTCAATATAACTTAACATTTGAACTTCACAACATCACAATGAATAATTGATACATACATGTAAGTCATAAGTAAAAAATAAATCTTGTATAATCTGTAAAGAATAATCAAAAAAAATTATTGTATGCAAATATTACACAAGGAGGGAGGGAAGTGATTCTGCTTATTTTGTTTTTTTCATTTTGAAAACTGCCACTGGTCCATTTGATGTCCCAGATGGTGAATTCAATGCTGGAAAATAATGAGGCCTAAACAGAGCCAATTTTTCATTTTACGAGTTTAATGAGTTTAATCGTTCAAAAGTTGTCAGGTGCTTCCAACAGGTTGATGAGATTCTGGTAATCAATGAACAATCAGACACCAATGAGACAATAGGATTCCTGCACTGTTAATTGATACCTGTTGTGACAGACAGATACAACATGTGCACTGACTGGCCCAAGTATCATATTAACTTCTGTTTAGTCTATTTGTAGTTTTCATCAAATGAATTTACACTCAAACTTTCATCAGCAGACAAGATCAAAAAACATGAAAGGCACAAATGGTAACATAATGAAAACAATATCAACACCACACAAACAATATTGTAGCATCAAGACATTTATTTAAGAATTATTTAAGATAGAGACTTGGAAATCAGAATGATTTTACATCATTATTTAATGCAGATGTGTCCTGACTCAGTATATGGAATTATCTTCCTTCTTTCGAAATGTGACGGAAATCTCAAACTTTCCAAGTAACAAAAAAAGACTTCTGGATCAAATATAGATGAGGTAATACTAGAATAAAGACAAATTGAAACTACCAGTCCCATAGCCAGGGATGACTTGAAGCCCCATCCAATATCTCTCCAAAACATGTTGATCTACCATTTATAAAATGAATTTTATTTCAAAATTTTCCAACATTTTTGACGAAAGCTATGCAAAATAAAAATTTAACTTATTCCCTGAAAATTGAAAAAGGAACTGACTACAAGAATGAAAGCTGACTACAGGAATGAAAACAGTTCCTCATATGATAACTCAAGTCATCTTATAGACACAGGATGTGTGTAAGATACAATACAAGTGTAAACATCCTCTTTAGCTAGGAGATTCATATTACAAGACCACCATACATGTAGATTATAAATATACTTGAATCCTATCTATACTGAACATCACATTCCACTAAGGGGTCAGATCAAAACAAAGAATTCATTCAAAAGATGTAAGAGATTAGTTGGGGTGGGAAGCTTCATGTTAAACGATGACATCTCATTTCTTCTCAGCCCTGAGATGTTTCAGGTGAAACAGAAAGATGCTATGGGTATCAGAATGTAGGGAAGAAGGATGTAAGAGTTCTGGAGGCCTGTGTTCAGAGGATGGGGGTGGGGTGGGGTGGTGGTATTGATTTCTCATAGCCTCATATTCCTGGTGAAAACAAGTTGAATTTTCATTAAGAGGGAGGGGATAAGTCAAAACAATATTTTTTTATGGATGTTGATTTATTGACTTAACCCCTGACACAAGCATTTATTTTTATTTCAGCAAAATTTGAGAACACAGCATTCCAAATGTTGTAACTAATCATATCATATGCTTGTAAGTTCAGTGTTTAGTCTTGTAAGAGCCTACAGTAGTAGACTAAACTTCTCTAGGATTATGTAACCTGAGGTGATGATAAAAATAATGTTCAATTATAGCCTGCTTCATACTCATATTGTTCCCATGGGTACTGAAAAGATACAAGCTCATTTCTTAAGGAAATTGTCATTGAAACCCAACATTAATATGTATATCATGGTATGGAAATACAATGTACAATGTACTATATAATGTATCATACTGTTAAACCAGTGCATTCCTTCAGTCAAATGCAATATCTTGAAGGATCAAGATGATAATGTATTCAAAACTCTATTGCCCTGACAGGTCTGATTTTCTGCATTAACAGCAAAGTTTCTTCCCATGACAAACTGATTAGATATTAGTTAGTAGGGGGGATATTTCTCCCATATCATATCCCTAGTGATATTTCATCATTAGTTATTCTCTCCATCTATCATGTCTATTTCAATGTTGAGGGTATTTAACATGATGCAACATAAGCAAGCCTGTTGATATTTTCCAGAAATTTGATTCTTTTAAAATTCCTGAAAAAATTAGTTTAGTTTTCAAGTCTATACCAGCCATCATGTACACATTTCCTAACTCAGCTTGAGTTGGTATGTATGTCAGCCTTGTCAGGTAGGGAAAAGTTCTTGACACAAAACTAATTATTTATATTTATTGCAGCTTGTTAATTTTCCTGTAGGGAAATCTGCAATTTTTAAGCAGCTTTGCCCTATGCACCCTGTCCTCCTTTGTTTTGGCTGCATGGATTAAGATGCCCCATCATGATAATCCATGGCAGCTCCTTCCTTCTCAACCCTTTTCAATAATTTGAATTTGATAATGTACTAGGCTCTGACCCTCAGGAATTCCTTCTCATACCATTTGCAATAATCTAGTTACAAGCCTCTGTGACTCCCCCCCCCCTCCTCTACTTGATTAAACACCTTCTTGTTGTAGTGGGGGGGGGGGTCACAAAGCCGTGTAGCATGACTACCTTTGCAAAGATTTCACTTTGCATTTTCCAAGTTTTTTTTATGATTATTATGAGGATTTATTGCCAAATGAATAACCTATAAAAACTTTGCATATTGAATGAGAGTAAGAATTTTACTGCTAGCCTAAGGACTTCTAGGTATCTTTCCCTTTCGTGTTCAAAAAGATGTGATGAGAATTAAAATAAAAAATGATAGTTTGAGGTGTTTATCAATTTCAAACCCATGATTTGAATAAACTGAAAGATTTCAAAATGAATTCCTAAATCTGGACACCTTTATGACTAATAAACCAAAATACTATAATCAAATTAAATGAATTAAATAAAGCAACAATATTCTGGCTTTAATGCTGTAGCCAACATTCCATGCTTTCAATCAATTTTTGAAAATGTCTTTATCACTCTTTTTCTACTTAATTTTCAATGAAATTACTAATTTCATGGTATTTCCATACAATTTTGAGTGTGAACTACATTACTGTTTATATTATTCCTTGCTAGTTACTCTCTTTTCCTCTTAACTTCAATTCTAAAACAAGACTGCCATGACATTTTTGGCAAGAGAAGATAAGAGGCACACCTGGATGTCATTGATCTGAATCAGCCAGATATACGTGGCGACCATAACACAACCAGACCATGTTAAATAAACACCATGTGTAGCTGGATACATTCACCAGAATTAATCCTATTTTCTAGTATTATCTCTTTGTTTATAGCACATACCTGGCTTTAATATAAATTAATCAAAGTGTCAATAATGAATATAATTAGATTCATAACATTTTCTGTTTATCTGTAAATGTTAATAATATATGGCACACTTCATAACAAGGTTTCTGGGTTGCAATATTGAATTTCTCACAGAAGTGTTCCCACCTGGTAATTGTAACTTGAAATCATAATAGAGTACCAGGGATTTAGCCCAGGAATCGAGGGCAGATCTGGAAACTGACATCAAGGCCAGGGGGCACCAAAAATCTACTTTGTCAAAATGTACTTCTTTGAAATTTCGAGGGTTACAATTTGTAATCCTTAACATAAGGACCACATGACCAATGGGGGAGGGGGCAGGCCTTATCAGGGGTTGGTGAACTACTCATTTTTTAGCTCTTCATGCTTCTATTCTTTCATAATTTAAACTCAAGCCCAGAGTTTTATGGCAAAATCAATGTTTTTAAGATAAAAGAGGCAAAATGATGTTTTTCTAATGTTGTTCACATTTTTTACCTTCACAGCCTTGGTGGCATTGATGCCTGGATAGGTCATGATTGTTTAAACCTACCATACACCCATCTTCCATCAAGGTGATTTATATTATATGACTTGAATACATTCGGAACATGTATCACATACACCTGCCCCAGAGTGTCAGCGCATAGTTGTATGAGTTATACGATAGATGTAGATGATGTTTACCACTGGAAAGAGTAACCTAACTCTGCTCATTATACGGATAATATATAGAGATGTCAGAATGATATATCATATTCATGATTTTCCACTTTTAATTATACAGAACCCATTTGTAGATGTTCATCTGTTGAAAATGTCAAAAACCTTGAACTCAACATGACTGTATATTAAAGTTTATAAATACAATCGACCAATTTGCTCTCAATCAGACGGAAAACATTATATTTCATGAAAAGTTGTCTGAAAAGAAGATCTACTATTTCTCCCAATTATGATGGTGGTCAATGAGTCAGATGAATCTCACTTTTATCTTAGGAGACAGCTACAAATTAGAACCTCAACCCTTGAAAGGAAATTCATTCCATGATACACATACAGTGAAATCCATAAACAACATACAATAAAAACATAAATAATCCCATAATGTTAAAATTTCTACCAACTGTGTCATAAGTTGAATAAAAATGAATGAAAATGTGTGACATTTCATGTGCCATAGTATTTTATTTCTTCCCTTCAATTTGCAAGAGCCAAGGAGTAATGATATCCAGTAAACACATGATAAAGGGCAATGAAATTTATATGGCTAGGATGTCCACACAAGGCAAGACTATATAGATAAATCATTGGTTTCAATAGACATACAATTTAGAGTCCGACAAGCTCATGTGAAGGCTATAATTATATAAATTACCAAAAAGTTGACTGTTGGGAGCACCTTTATACACTTTGATGTAGATATGGCCTTAAAGAAAAAGTTTCAGTGACATGTGACCTCCACCTCTCCACACCTGAACCTTAGCTCGTATCTGCCCTAGGTCATGCAACTAGCTTATTTAAAATTCAGATTTTTGCTTTTTCCTTACCATAGGTTAAAATTGTAATTTTTGTCGCATCTAAATTATCCCATTCTGCAAGTTCTAGAAATTTCGAAAATCCAATTTAAACATTTCAAGTACTTTTTGGTATCAAGGGTGACATCTATTAATATGTTAAAAAATCATTTTCATACAACACACCTAATTTTATTTCAACTACTTGTGATAACTCAAATATATGATTGGATTATATGGTATATATCACAAACAAACAAATAAACAAACAAAAAGCAAACAAACAAACAAACAAACAAAATGTGTTATATCACTTCAATGCTTCTGAACCTGTCCTAATAGGCCTAACACATATTAGATGTAAGTATTAGATATTTCAGCACCTACCTTCCACCATGAGATGACATGCAGTTTTAACTGAGCCCTCAGAGTTGGTCAATGTACAAGAGTACTCCCCATCATCAGCACTGGACAGTGACTTGACATTCAACCAGCACGTCTCACCATCATAGGTCATCTGGTAGTGCTGGAATTACACAAGGGCGGGTGAATAAAATGAATATGTTGAACCATTTAACATTCTAGTAAGCCTTATTTATCATTTATTAGACAGAGGGTAACAAGGTCTTGAAGCAAACCTATAATCAGATCAATTGAATTCATAAAATGTGTGTACTACAGTGCATTGGGAGGGGGGTCGATATTGTAAGATCGAGGCAGGTATTAAGACACTCCAATGTGCCATAGAATAAGAGGCCATAAAAAAAATATACACACCCTCAAAAACATTGATAACCCTAACTTCCCTGGATAGCATGTTAAATCCTATGTATATTTGAATTTTTTTTTTCTCATTTACATTAGGTTGAACATTTACATCTTTGATATTCATCTTAAAATCACCAAACATAAAAAGGCTTGTAGTCTAATAAGGAGTTTGTGTTGTCCAACTTTTGTACTGGAGTGTATATGTTGTTGACAAAATGGGATAGTTTCAGAAGCATACCTTGAACAATAAAATTCTATGAAAATGAAAATAAAATTTTATGCTCTCAAGAGTATGTTGACAAACAAAACAAAATATCCTCACTACTTATCACCCCCCCCCCCCGTCATTTCCTCATAACATACTCATATAGTAGTTATACAAGGGTACCTATACTAGTATGCCATCTATATGTGGAATGTTTTTACATATTCACTTCCATTAGTCAGGAGATAAGAATTATCTTTCCTTTTATGTTTTAAGATCACAAGTTTATGTTTATGCAAACACAAGATACGGTTAATGCCCCAAAGTGTTGAACTGACATACAGTATAATAATATTCTGTATTATGAACACTGTCTTGTACATACACTTTATACAATCCTCTTCATAAGTTTGGTTGGTTAATTGTGAATATCACAATTCTGATTGGATAGCTGAATTTTGATTGACTGAGATTGATTTACCTATTTTAGATAAAATGATCATCTCATATTCAGAGACATCTCCCATTTTCAAGACTCCAAGATCCAGATATATTTTTCTCTTTCGGGAAGATGGAGGTACAGATTCTGTACACCTGATTAGGAGGAGGATTCGGAGAGTGGAGATGAAGATCGACAAATCAAACCCTGGAAAAGGGTAATTCTTTGACAGAGTTTATTGTTAACAGAAAACCAAATGGGATCTTATGTGCAACAAGTGAAATCTTACAAGTGATGTTTCCTCTCTAGAACAACAAAAACAAGCAATTGTTGCCAGAAATACATCTGTATACATGTTCCTTGATTTAAATAAAATAATAGTTACTCTTACATCATCATTTGATATTTCTTTTCCATCCTTGAGCCATGTGACGTCTGGTTTAGGTGTTCCTCTTAAAAGTTTAGTTTCGAAAGTTATGGAGCCTCCCTCACTTGCAGTCTTATCTCTTAGTTTACGTAAAAGTGCCGGCTTTTCCGGAGTTGGTTCTCTGGCAGACCTATAAACATCCAACAATGATTGCATTCATTATTTTCTATCCATGAGTCTATCCAGACATTACATTTGAAGGTGATGGGTGGCAAACCAAAATCTGCTCAATATTTTTCATCAAAATACAAGTATTCAGAGTTAATTGTTGTTTCTGCCTACCTTTTAAAATAGGAATTCTTTTGAGAAAAATAGCTATATACTTTCAGATACAGAAACTTCCAAACAGAGAACATATTAATAAAGTTAAGTCCAAAATATTTTTTCTTTAAAAAACCTAAAGACAATTTAATCTATTTAAAGTAATAATTCATGTCATACTTTTAAGATAAATTAGAAAACGGATTTGCAGCATAGGGCTGCTAAAGGATTCATGGATTTTGCCACATACAGGTAATAGAAGAAACACGTTACCTGGCAGATCTGTATGTTGATCTATACTGAGAGGACATCTCTTCACCTTGCTCATTAGATTCAACTTCTGTATCGTTTCCTGTACCTGCACCTGCAAATATATAATACAATGCACATCATTGAAGCCCTCATTTATTTGACACTGAAACAAAGTGCTGGTAACAAAATTGGAAAATTGCAACGGATGCAAATAACTTGACAAATGTAAGAAAAGTTCCTTAGGTGATTGGTTATTATTCAGCTGAATATCTTGGGGAGGAGGAGGTTGAGAAAGCCAGACATCAACCACTACCGAATTAACATGTCACATACTCGTCCAACTGGGTTTTGCTTTTACTTTTAGAGTTTGAGATGTGTTCACATTGAAATGTTCTCAAAATACAGGTGTTTAAGGGACATCAAAACTTTGATGAAAAAGTTAGTTTAAAAATACATATATGCATGATACAATTTCATGAAGTATGAAGCTAACATGTTACAAATAATTAGATCAACCATTCAATAAATAGAATTATTCACAAGGAGATCATGAGCAATTTGAAAAAATTGTCTCTTGTCTATAAGTAAAGATCCCAAATCCTTCAATATTAGCAAGGAAATGAGGTATCATACTATGGGATTAACAGATAGGAGTCTGGATTAGACTATAGACATATCTTTTTGTCAATGATTAGATGGTTGATCCTAGATTTGAAATTTGAAAAATTAAACCAAGTCACAAACTGCCATCTATACTCAAGATACATTAAAACAAAAACACATCATAGTAAAACCTGTTTTTGTTTTGTGTTTTTTTACTTAAGAAAGAAAGTAACTCCTCTTATTCCATAGTTAGCATGATATTCATAGGATAACATGTGAAAATAAAAACGGTATTTTTGTAATCAGTGGTAAAATATGATATTTTTGACAAATTTTCACTTAACCATAGCATACGGTTTTTTAGCCATGACATACGACGTCGTATGCGATGGTTTATGGATTTTTGCTACTTCAGACTCAAAACGAGGCTAAGTGTCAACATCGCCGGATCGTTTGGAAAATTCGAATTAAATGACTTAATTTCCGACGATTCTGATGATGACTTTAACTATGGAATAAAAAGAACATCCTATGATTTACTCGTAATATGATTTTAATCCACTTGTGGTTATTGATATCTGCACTCTCTCGCTACGCTCGCTCGTGCAGATATCATATCCATTCGTGGATAAAAATCATATCACTCATAGATCATAGGATATCCTCTATTTATCAGTGTTGAAACAATAGAGCGATAAGTGTTTTCATCGTTGTGGTTAACTATAAGTCCTCGAAATGAGACCCGAAAAAGTGTTTACATTTTAGGTGTTCATATTACAAGATGTTCTTTTTAGAGAGATGTTCATTTCCTTAGGCTATATTCATATTGTACTCTACATGGTGACCGCCACAAACCCTGAAAGCATCTGTGACACAGCAACAAATCTTCACAATAGATTCCATGACAGTTTTAACTCTGATTGTTAACATCTCTACATGTATGGTCTAATTAGATGTAACAAATGTGAGCAACAGTGTGTTCCTGAATGACCAAATATAGCAATATTTTCTTTATGAATGTCGAGGTTATAAATGTTTTTTTTTAATTAATAGCATGTACCTAGTTCTTCATATGTTTTCAATTAATCTAATAATATAATGTAGGATAAGGATCAAAAGGAGACATTAAAATGCAATTAATTAGCTATAACTCAAACTGATGGTGATTTTATTTTATTTTAATGCTTCAAAGAGTGTTATTTTGAAATAAAGAATTCAGAATCGGTCACATCTGTATTGGAAATCACAAGCTTGGCTGGGTTTGCAGATCCATTAAGATTAACCACAAGAATAGGAGCAAATATGA
Organism: Owenia fusiformis; assembly: GCA_903813345.2. Taxonomy (NCBI): domain Eukaryota; kingdom Metazoa; phylum Annelida; class Polychaeta; order Sabellida; family Oweniidae; genus Owenia; species Owenia fusiformis. Next base: position 15,626,793 of record CAIIXF020000007.1, on the reverse strand, counting down.
GATATTCTTGAAACGTATATTCTGTTCCAAAATAAAAGCAAAATATAATAGCAAAAGAATTTGCAAAATATAAACATGAAGTAAATTGTCTATCATGTCTACACATAGCAATTCCGTTCTAATATAAACATTGCTAAAATACATCTAAGTCTACAACAATAAATGTTGAGAAACTAGAGCTATTCTCTGGCAAGGATATGGTATATCAAATCTAAACTAGTTAACTCTTGCAGACTTTAATTCTGTTTTGTCTTGTTGACCAAAACACATTCCCTTTCCTATGGTTCATAAATAGCTCTTAAGTAAAAAAGAAACAGGTCAATATACTATACCAATCCAATTTTAGCCCATCAATTACAATGTACTAGACATCTTTTTATTGAATTAAGAATTTTTATGTAATAATATTTGTGGATAGAGTAAGACACTAGAGTAGTGAATTGACCATTATCCATATAAGTTTCATGAATAAACACAAAGAACTGAACATACACTGTACTTGAAATAATCAAGCAGATTTAGATAATTAGTATTCAATTAATTCCTATATCTAATATTCTCTATATTTGTATCATTATCAAGGCAAAGTACTCAATTGGACTTGTTAAATATATAAGACTTATCTCTGTAATATTGACAAGATCAACATAACACTCTCTATAGATATAGTTGATTTTGATACCTTACATATTCAGTGTTCATCCAACGATTTTGCTCAACTGGGTACAGAATTCTTGTTGCGCTGTATCAAAGAAATGTCCAAAATCTCAATTTCAACTCAAAAACTCTCAATCCCTCATGACTTTTCAAAATCTCAAAGAGGTTAAAATGAATTTTCAACTGGGTGAAAGGTGAATTTCAAATTCTCAATTGGGTGCAACATTCTTCCTTCAATTCTGGTAAGATTATTGAATGAGTTTTATTGTGAACTCAAAATAATAATTTCAAGACGGTTCAGCATCGAAGATTCACTCATTCATTTGAAATACCAAGATAAGTTCAAACGGAAGTTATACCGACGGAGAAAACTATTTCAAACCTTATATGCAGGGGGCTAACTACTTTTCCCAGCCTGCATTTCCAGAAAACATCACTCAAGTTGTAATAGAGCTAACAATATGTCATATTTTTGAAGGCTATTTTTTATTTTGAATATTAAGAAATAACAATACGACATGACATCTTGACTCATCTTTGGCATTTGATTTCGTTGAAAGTCAATAAAGCTTAGTATGACACGATGAGATAATTGAAAAAGTATCTCAACAATTCTTTGCTATTTAATTTTGGCATTTCTGTTTCTAATTTAAGATTTGTTATGACTTAGTCATATTTTCGTTTTGTTTTAACATGGGCATTCAATAGAAAGCCCATGGTTTTATTGAATTGTTTTATTGTGGACCAATAGGTGGCACTGTGAGTATGTCAGTCTGTATCATTTGCACTACACAGCCTAATGAGTAACGACCCCAACACCTATTATTAAAAGTATCAAATTTAATCTCATATAACACTGTATAATGTATGGTAGCTCAGATAGACATTGAATATTTGGTTAGCTGGCTACAACAACCTGACCTTGAGTTTTAGGGTCAAGTAATCTCAATGGCAGCCATGATTCCAGCAAAATAAGATATGACACATGCACGTAGAGATTTTATTGAAACATTCTTAGTAAGTTTCCTAATCTTGAGGTCCTTAGAGATTCTTTATAAATAATGTGTCAAACTATCCAATAGCTCTAATAAAATCGTCAACTTGTTGCTCAAAGCACATCATTTACGATAGCATTCCTTCCTTTTATGTTATTTGTTTTTTCAATGGATCTAATTTAATCTATCACGACAGGTTTTAATCAAATGTGAAGTATACATGTACAGTGTATAAAAAATTTCAGATTTATAAGCAAAATCAGAGACAGACAACATCACATTTCTACATCTTAAATATCCGCCTATAGTAAATAACATACCATGGATCTTTACCCATACTGTAATATATTTGGAAATGTTAAAATCATATTGGTTGAGATTTTTATTTTCCACCCACACTCTCCCCATATGACAGATTCTCCCTTTAAACTGGTTATATGGTACCCCTAACATTCGTTTCTCTTAGCTTCTTAAAAAAATAGCTTCATCTACATTTAGATTTGCTCATTTCCTCTGAAGTCACCATTTTCCCAGTTCTGACCTATTATGTTAAACATTGGTTCGATTTGTGACACGGGCTGTGATGCTCACCAGTAGTGTGAGCAGGGGTGAACAGTAAAATTGTCTTACCTAACCAGAGTATGCAAGCCTTTGCACTCAGGGTAGTCAAATGGTAAATTTACATCGTGATATAATGTCTTGCACATATGTGTGACATGCATAGCTTCATGTTATGTGACAATAGAGTTTAATTATTACACCCTACAGACAAATAACTGCTTACTTGTAAGTTAAGTTGACATCGACATTTAACTTTATTCATAATAAGATTGAGTTACCCTTCTTGAGATATTAACCTGACCTTTACTCTAAATAATAGATGATTCTTTGATTAGTCTCAATTTATGAGATCGAGGAATCATGACACTATATTTTCTGCCGATTAGCAAATAAATATCAGCTCATAATCAATTCTACATTTCAACTTGTTAAAATCGAATCAGCATCAAAATGATAAAATCAGTAATAGTAAGAGGGTAAGGTTGCTTTCTAAAGGAAACCCAGGGTAAGATTGAGATTTGTCTTGAAGTAGGCAAACCTAATAAGTCTTTATACATTTTGAAGTTACAAGAAAACCATCCCATTCAAAATTAAAAACAATGCATAGATGTCATAACTAAGTCAACCTAAATCATTCTCAGGGAGTTCAAATGTTATCCATTAATATAAATATTGACATAGAATAACTTTGTGTATAAACACACTGCCAATTTTTCTAACTAGTTATAAGATTGGGACCTTGTACAATTAATGAAATTTGGTTTTACATGTTTTTTTTTATGTAAATCTGGTTAATGACTCTAAGGACAAAATGGTAATGAACATAAACAAATGATGTAGGTATATGGCTCAAAGTTAACCCAATGGGCCAAACCAATACCCAACATGTAACACAATTGTCGTTTTCTTTTAAGCAATTTTGAAACCTATTTTCTTTAACAATACGAGTATGATGATAAATCACATTTTCAAAGTCACCTTTGAAATGTGTGTCTGCCTATAAACTATTCCATAAAATTTGAATGTTTTCTACCCTTAATTGTTTTCACTTCTATTTTCAGATTATGTTAATTTTTAAGGGAGGCTTGATTACACAAATATGACTTTGAAAATAAATTTTGGACTTTTGGTTAAGACTCGGATTGAGATGCATCTTGAATTATGCACTACCTGAATACATGTACTAGCATGGATACCATGCTGGTCTGTATTTATTAATAAAGTTGGGAGATTTATTGAAACATGTACCTCTTGGTATGGTAGGACACCCTTCTCATAATATATGAATAAATTGAATTGGATTTATTTGAATGAGGGGCCCAGAGATAACAAAGGTTGACTAACCTGTAGATTCAGTGACTTCTAGAGTGGTTGATACAATGCTCTCTCCCTCAGAGTTTTTTGCCACACAAGCATAGAGCCCAGTGTCAGCTTGTGTAGATCTCTTAATCTCTAAAATACGACTGCCGTTTCTCTCAGTCTCGAGGTGGATTCTGTCACTCTCCTCAACCTGCAATCATGCAAGTGTAAAATATTAAGCAATAGTCAGATTTCAATCAGGTGTGGCACATTAAGCAATAGTCAGTTTGCAATCATACAAGAATGAGACATTAAGCAATAGTCAGTTTGCAATAACCCAGATGCGAGTAGAAATAATCTTGATTTACATCATTAAAAATCCAAAATTCAGTCAAAGTAATATCATATTTGAAATCTACATGTAAAATTACATCTAGAAATGTGGTTTTAAAAAGTGTTAATCAACTTTGAAAAATTAATTTTCTTTGAAAATGTGACTTCTAGCTCGGGGAGATTCCCCATAGACCCCATGCTATAAAATCACAAAAATGAAATATCTTTTCTTTTAGTGAACAGATAATATTTTGCTTTGCTGGACATATTTTCATTAGTATAAGTATCAGACACATAAGGGTTATATGAAAATTGAGCCACTTAAATTGATAATATTCAAGTTTAAGGGAACTTTCTTATATACCTGCCATGTTAATTGACCCGAATCAGCCACCTGGTGGTGAAACTGGTAACTACCTACTCGCATTTGGGTAATAATTATATAAGAATGAGAGATTAAGCAATAGTCAGTTTGCAATCATACAGGTATGACACAATGAGCAATAGTGAGTTTGTAATCCCACATTTGCAAGACTCAATATAAAGATGAAGCGAAATACCCTTAACCTCATCTTAGATTACCGCCTATGAAGTTTTCATTTTTGAGGGTGCACTGGGTATTTGTAAGGGGGATTTGTAGTTTGCGTGTAAAACTGAGTTGGCAAATGTCCTCAATCACCTTAAACCAAACTAATATATACAATCTGAAAACTGTTCAAAACATGTAATTATTTCTCCCTTTTACTTTGACATTGGAAAACACCTTGTTTTCATTAACAAAGTTGTTAAGATATAAAGAGGAGGTTGTGCATATTTCATATGTACTTCATTGGTATATTCCTTCTATTATTTCATGAATTTGGTGAGGCCACATTGACTTTGGTCTCGCCACCTCCTCTAGGGAGAAAATCTTGTCTGTCTGCGGTTTAATGTATCACTTCATGAAATATTTACGTTGGATATCTTATTGAATGGTAGACCTACCTTTGCGTGTGTTCCTTTGGAGGACATATACATGTGTGTCTTTTTCAGTTTTACACCCAACTCATACAATGTTCACCTACCTTAGCATGGTGTACTTATAATCCCTGAGGTGACATATAATTTCAAAGAACATGCATTTGAAATTAAAGTAAGCTGTACATGCATAAAATACATCAAGTTCTACACTAATGTCTCTTAAAATTCAAAAAGTATGCTCGAATTTCTATCCAATTTTATGGATTGACAACTCACTTGTTCACAGGTTCCATGTTAAATTCATGTCATAATTTATCCACTCTTTCTTGAATTTGAAAATGTGTCCATCATGACAGTTATGCACGGGCCTACACGGGCATTAATTGAATTTTTTAAAAACCGATGAACTTGAAATATTATACTTACTTCTTTCTTATCAAATTGGTCTAATCCTTTGCTTTGCTCGTAAACCAGTAGTTCTATGCTCTAAGTACGTCTTTTCAAATTGAGTTAAATCCAAATGCTTTAGTGAAAGTCGAGCAGTGCTATTCAACAATGAGTAACCTGTGCACACTGTCAATACAACCAAAAACTTCTCAAATAAAAAGTAAACATGTTTTGAACTAAACTATCAGGTCAAACCAGAAATATTTCATTTCAAAGGGCGCAATTTTAACTTGAAAGAAAAAAGAATGATTTTATAAAATTAAATGAAAACAAGTGAACAATTTCTTTCATAATTTATAAATAATTAATTATTCATGATCAGAAGTTCAATATTTGAGGACAAGTATATCATGAAAAACCACCAACCTGGAACATGCCCAACCACAAAAATATATGAAACCCTCTAACCCTAGACAGTCACAACGGAAGGGTTTACTGTGTGTTCTCATGCAGACAAAAGAGCAGACTGTTCACTGCTGGATGAGTTTTCCATTTATAAATGGATCTTCTTCAGAGGTTTTATTTCATCTTTGCCTGCATCTTCCATAAAGGAATTTAATTTGATTTCATTAAGAATGAACAGGAATGTAAGATTAACTAAATGTTCAAAAGGAGGGTGTTTTGTTTTCCAAGTAGAAGTTTCACTGTTCTATTACTCTGACTAGGAGCAACCATTTGTCAGTTTGCCATTCAACAAATCAGAGAGCAGAATATGTTAATGATTCAATGGAGAATGTGCTGAGAAGGAGTGTTCATTAGACACAGATGTTTACTAGAGAAATATGTTCACTAAGACAGGATTAACTATCCTGTCTTAGTGAACATATTTCTCTAGTAAACATCTGTGTATAATGAGCACTCCTTCTCAGCACATTCTCCATTGACTTCAGTATGGAATTGCCTCTGTAGTGAACACAAACTCACAATGAACACATTTTTGTGGTTTCATGGGTGTTCGCTGAACACAGGTGTTACTGTACATATAGAAATCACCATGGCTGAGCAATGGCAGGGTCTGATTGGTTCAGTAAGTTCAGAGATTTATCAATAGTCTTCAGAGAGGAAGATGACATCAATCCCTCTTGCAAAGAGTACTTTTCACAAGAATATTTACAACATGTATTTCCATACAACATTATCTGGGTCTAAGTTGAAACTATTTGGAATTTGAATTCATAAGTTATTTTCAAGTGGCTGACATTTATATGGTCAGATCAACATGTCACATGTACCTCAGGAATACAACAGTTCAAGAGGCACCAAAATGGGAAAGGGACAAGAGAGGTTAAAGTGACAGAAACAGGCAAACTGAACAGTAAATTTGTGTGACAAAAAATGATGAACACTAATTTTGGTAAATCTGATTATCATCAAAAGGATTCCACCAAAATGTAGCTAGGCTAACCCTCTGAAACTATTCTTGGTCCAAGGGTATTTCACTTCTTTCCATAAATTGAGCAATAAATGAAGTCCTTTGTATGAATACCCTTTGCATTCGTTTGACTTCACTTCTTAAAAGAGAGCTTCGTCTTCACTCTTTCAAACTAAAAAAACCCGTGAACTCAGTGTTTGTCAGCCAGTGTTTGTCAGCCAAATTTGACCGACGTTCTTTATATGGTCATTCCTTCTGACGTCATCGTTGAGCCGAGAATTGACCAATGACATGCGCATAAACAATTAGAACGCGTATGTTTCTTCAAGCTCGCTGATTGGTGGAAGGTCAACGCGTAGGTCAAAAGTGATTTACCCAAACTGTCACCGGTACCCGTCGTGGGGGCGGGGCTACTAAACTGTAATATGGTCTCTACTAGGCAGAGTGTAGTTTAACTAGACTCTGCACGCAGGGTATTGTATGAAGGATGCTATGAAACCTTATATTGGCTTTCTGTGAATCTCCAATTTATTAATGAAATAATGTAAAATATGCAGAGTTCTTTTGTCACATTTATGGCCATGAACTTTAAGTGAATGATGTAATATTATACTAGGCACACCTGATTAGAATTCCCCACATTGGAAGCCCCAGATATTTATGTACTCTCAACAAGTTAATGTTTACATGTACAGGGCAAATATCAATTTAAAATTGATTGATCAACATTTTTAATATTATTGAAAACTTCAACTAACATAGAATGAGGAAATAGATAAACTCGTCCCACTAGCTACAGTGATGGAAATGGGATGGGGGCAATAATTCAGTTTAGTGCTTAAACCTTTTTTCAAAACGGGTGCCATAAACATTATTAAAATGACCCAAGTGGGAACAATTTTGAATATATATTTATTTTGAAACTCCTCCTTGTCAAATTCAAGTTTGCTCCTAAATTTCTATTTACTACTATAAACCATACCTTCCTCAATATGTACCCTCTTAGAATAAAGACTAGTTATCCAAAGGAATTGAAATGGTGTAACTTTCAATAGCTTTTAAAAAACCATTATGCAACAAACATTAAAATTATATAGCCTTTCTAGACATAATAAAAGTCAGTTTACTTTTATTTATGAGACGTGTAATTTCTACAATTTTATCAATTTAAGTTCTCCCTTTCTGAAGAGTCAAACTGGAGTTTAAAAGCCCTACAAACCAGAAGAAAAGTTTACTTACGTGCACTCCAATCCTAGAATATTTCCACTTGTTTTCACTTTGGCTAAGCTTGATTCATTCATTCAGTAACATACCCAATTAATCAAAATAAAATAAAGACAGCTTAGTGGTTTTCCAATTTAACTTTTAATGGCAGCAACATATACAGGGCCTTATTAGCAGATTGTCAGCCTCTGAATCTAACTTGCAACATCCCACTGACATACCACTAAATACTCTGATCCTGTCACTTTGTCACCCTTCCCTCTGATTATTACAGATAACTTTATAGTTTTGATGCTCATATGATCTTAATGAGCTCAAATGTAGCTTTCACCATAAGGGAATTTGAATATTTATTGAGTGCAGCTTATGCGAGTTAAATGTAGTGCCATGTTGTAGTTTGTAGTGCAAAATATAGTGCTGGCTACATATTCTGATTTAACTGGAGTGTAGTGAAAGTCTAGCCTTTTAAAAGGGTAACCACTAAACATCAAAATACAGGAATTTAGAAAATCATTATTTCCTTCTAATGATGTTACTGTGTATCAATTCCTAATATTTGTCATATTTAGGAAGCAATCCTTTACAATTATCCCTGATCATGTTTTTCTATGTCACAAGTGTATGTCATCTTAGTTCATTAACATCTGTAGAATTCTCTATTGGTTTCTTAGTTCCTCTTTTCACCAATTAAATTCTTAATTCTGTTGTGACCGATCAATTTTTATTCACTTGTTCCATAATCTATTAAACTCATTTATTTCAGCCTCTATTCACTCATTCTGTCCTCTGTTCACTCATTCTATCCTCTGTTCACTCAATCTGTCCTCTGTTCACTCATTCTGTCCTCTGTTCACTCATTCTGTCCTCTGTTCACTCATTCTGTCCTCTATTCACTCATTCTGTCCTCTATTCACTCATTCCATCCTCTGTTCATCAATTACATCATCTGTCCAGGCACTCAATTCATTATTTGTCCACTCGTTTCATCCTCTGTTCACTGATAACAACCCCTGTTCACCCATTTCATCCTCTGTTCACTGGAATCATCCTCTGTTCATCAACTAATTTCACCCTCTGTTCATAGATTCTATCCTCTATTCACTCATTTCATTCTCTGTTCACTAATATTATTATCTGTTCACTGATTGATTTTATCCTCTATTCACTCATTTTATCCTCTATTCTCATTTTATCCTCTATTCACTCATTTTATCCTCTATTCGCTCATTTTATGCTCTATTCACTCATTTCATTCTCTGTTTATTCATTTCATCCTCTGTTCACTCATTTAATCCTCAGATTACTATTTCATCCTCAGTTCACTTACTACATCCTCTGTTCATATTATATGCTCTTCAACACTGTTCAATTTTAAATTTGTTTGTTCATTTTTTAAACAAATCTACCTGATATAACAATATTTACTGAGTTTCACCAAGTGTTTAAACAAGAAGTGTGTATGATATCTGAAATTTCCAGGGACACTGTTTACTTAAAGGTACACATCTAGCTAAGATCTGGAATATCTTGTTTAAAGATTTTCCATGTGTTTTCTCATCCTAAAAGTACTTCAAAGGCTGAACCATATCAAATGCAATAAATTAAGTATTGTTTAGTTTACATGAGGGGGAGGGGGAGAGAAGGGTGTCACACATAGAGCCCACATGGCCAGCCCCTATGTACCCCCCCCCCTACTTAACGATGAAAATGTCTTGATGAAAAGTTGAGTGTCATCTATCTAACTGAGAATTTGTTATCAGAAATTGATTTCTAATTTTATAAATATTCAAAAGAAGATTTCTACATAACTATGAGGACCAAAACCAAACTTTTTCTTTTGACCTTATCCTACCTTTTCTTATGCAGCCTAAGTGATCATATATTACTGTTACATTCTGTTTAGTATGCGCTGTCAGTGACAAATTAGCCCTCCAGATATTTCCAGGCACTCCACAGTGTGACTGTGCAAGACAACATAATATAATGTACCCTTTATGAGAGTTTGACTTTATAGACACTCTTGATATACTTTCATCTAACCTACTAGTATATCCATTCAGAATACGAAGTCACACAATCACTATATCAAATTGTCTGCCAATAAGTAATTAATGTTCATTTATCATTTCAATTTCAAATCACAAATGATGATAGTACATTTGAGATTATTGATTATAAAGACCTTATTAGCATCAAAATTCCAGTCAGAGGGTAGAGTGGATATATGGTATAACCCAGGGTAATGCATGAAAGAGACAACACAGATTCCTAATTAATAATATCATTCTTGATTCCAAAGACAAAGATTAATGCAAAATGAAAGCCATTTCCAATGTTGGTGGTAAGTTGATCACAAAGGAATGTTGTAAAATGCTTAAAGCAAATTCAAAATATTTCTGACCTTTTAAAAATTATGCATCATCTTAAATTTTTAGGCTATCTATATGTGCTACTTTAGATGCTTATACAATTGATGCTCACAAACATCTTAAAGGACATCTTGGAACAGTAATGAAGTTTTCTGAGCAAATTATGGTTTTAAAGTAAATCATGATTTCAATCAATCTTGTCTGACTGAGACAATGTCTAGTTACTTGGTTAGAGCCACCAGCCAAGTCAAGATGACATTGTCAAGTTCAGAAAGAAAGATATAAATCATGGAGCATTTTAAAATGGCATGATTTAAAAAAAGTTCTACTATTATTTTCATCATTTTTTGTTCAGCCATTGTGAAAAATGATTCATGAAACTTCTAATGTTACAGGATTTTGCATCGAGGTAAGCCACGCCCTCTCCATCTCAATCCTTCTGCGATGCAACAGAGAGAGATGCCATGAGTATCAGAATGGGATTTTGTGGTAGCATTTAATGTATAGCAGCATCTTCATGGCTTCAAAATATTACTAGCTTTGGAAAATGAATTGTTAAACTCCCTCCCTAATCACCCCAGTAACAAATACTTGAAATGTTGATTTAAAGTCCTTAAATTTCAAGCATCATTTTTTCCAAGAATACATTTGATAACTAATGGTTGAGATGAGACACTTTTAACACAAAATAGTGATGTATAGCACTACAATAAAAGCTCAAGATATAAATGCAGGTGTGCAATTTTCAGTCTTTAGATTCTTTAGACAAGAGTCTATGTATACATGGAGATGTTTACTTGATTCAAGTTCATTAACAACATTGAAAGCTGGGTATGTCAACTTTGTGTTACATTTGGTAACCTCTTCCTTTTGTAATTTAAACCATATTATGTCATAATCGCTAATTTTTTAGAATTTTTATGCACATTTAAAAGCATTATATTCCATAACACCGAATGTCAATTAAATCAAATAAGTAAATGAATTTATTTTCTAAAACCAACCTACCTGCAATGTATATGTAATATCAATCCAGTACAGTTTGAACAGGTTGCAATATAATGTAGCTATCCAGTTTTAGAGTGCCATGAGAGTGCTCTAGTTCTCATTTGATATCTCTCAGTTACCTGCTCAAAGTTTTATGATCTCTGTGTAACACTCTCAAGATGAGAGTACTCATATCAATGATTGACTTAATCACTTCTCTGAAAATTCTAGTCATTATTCTATAGTGCCATCTTTTAACAGATGCATTCACCAAATTTATATAATGGCACGATGTTGGCTCTTTTAATTTTATGTATATACTGTAGTTTACAATATGGGTGGCATCCAGTACCATGTATCATACCAAAGCTTAAAGGTGTTGTCACATTAGCCATGTAAGATCAACATTCGCCATTGTGTGGGATATCTACTCTTGCTATAAGACGATGCTGTGCCCCCGCCCTCTGCCCCAAAGTATCCACATGGTGACGAACAGTGAGCCAACATGGGCTTAGTGTGACAATTCCATAACTGAGAGGCTACAAGTGTAAATGAGGTAAAACTCCCGATTGAAATGATGCCACAGTGAATAAATTCAAGGTGTGATGGGAGAGTTTGCAACCTACCTGACTTTCAGATTCTCTTTCTATCTTGCAAAGAAGTACTAGGAAGCCCTTTCTCATGGTGATATAGATATACAAAGTAAAATTCACTTACAACTTGGCCATCTTTAATCCAGTAGACCTCTATCTTTGGGTCTTGCTCTACACGACACTTCAGTTGGATTGTCTTCCCCTCCTCTATTGTCATTGGCTGCAAATCTCTCAGGAACTGGGGGGCCCTGAAGTGCATAAATGGTTCCTTTGATAAAAGTGCCAGGAAAGGTAAATGGGAGTAAAGAAAGGAAGGAGTCATTTCAATAAAAGTGACAATGATGTGTCCCTTACCATCATAAAAATATCTGAAATAGATGCGATTATCTCATACAAAATATTAAAATTATTCAAGATTAGAAATATCAAATTTCATTAGAACTGAAATAGAGTTCAAATTTTAATTTTTTTTTGCTCAGCAGTATTTCATGTAAGGCCTATTTTCTGAAAATTTAGACCTTCACAATAATGCTTTGAATATTACAAATTTTGAACCAATTTTCAATTCTAATGAATCTGAACATTTCTGCATCTTTAATCGTCAATAACTTTAAGGATGTAAGGGATGTTAGGACTTTAAAAAAAAATTGGTTCCAACATTTTACGCTGTATTCTTTGCTTCCACTTTAACATGCTTGAGATAAAATATAGGCAAACAGCACTGCCATCTTTCTGACAACTAAATCACTAGACAGCTGATCTTTTCTATTCATTCGGAAAAACTTGTAATTCTCGAAATCGTTGTTCCCTTTTCAAAAGAGGAGACGCGAAAATCTTTCCTTATAAGGTCAAAATATTTCCCATGATGCAGTTCGCGGAGGAACAAATTTATACTTCCTTGTTTTCCCTCATAGGTTTAACATGGGGATTTTCACACCAATTTTTCAAACGATATATTCGTTCATATTCCCGTACGAGAGTACAGAAATTTTTTTTAGAAACGATTGATCTCTTATTAATCTTAATATAACAGCTATTTCTTTCATTGTATTGATTCATAGCGTGGTGAAAACGACGATTGAAAAGTGAGAAAATATTCCGGAAGAGAAGGTCACGTGATCAGTTGACTAGTCGCCATATTGGAAAAAACAATTCCATTCGACTTTCAATACTTTCATGCCAATCTTACCGCACTACAAACTGCAACATTGATGCAACAACTGAATAAAAGTATTCATCTTCAAATTACATTATACACTGTATGTACAGAGATCGCCTAGTATTAAAAGTGGGTGATCAAAGACTCGACAAGATGCGCAAAATTCAAATATCTTGTAACGGTTATTTTTAAAAGATTTATTTGTGTTTATATTACACGCTACTGGTGATTCAATAAGGTTTTGTAGGCACAAGAACACCCATATGCTTTGAAAAATATATATTACTTTGACCATTTTTCGTATATAAGATTGATTTTACGATGTAAAGATATAAATGCGATATAATATGTGCTGTTTTATTTAAAAAGCTTTAAAATATCAAAAACAATAGAAGATTTTTACACACTTTAATTTTTTATACTTAGGTAGGGTCTTGGGCTTCCATTTGACCATGATAAAGTCCACGTTTCCTCTTAAATAACATGGAATAAATATTTTAACACAGAAATGAACTGATCGGCCTATAGCGTAAGTTTCAGCAGATCATACACTATATGCTTTAAAGAGAAGAAAAATGGGGTTTCATGCAAAATGTATGTCCAAATTAAAATAAACATGTACATCACCGTTCATTGATTCATTCGATTAAATGGTCACTGTGTGCGTATATTTTGTTATTCTGTCTATGTTTGAATACAATATGATATGTACACTGTACACTGCTAAGAGAAAAACCTCTTGAAGCGTAACACCTTATAAATGGAACAGTTTTAAAAGTCACATTTCAGTCCATTTATTTTACCCTCTGATTCCAAGGTATGAAAACTTAACAGCTTGGCATCCAAGAAGATTGTCGAATTGTAATGCAAGAATTGAATAAATCATAAATGAAAATGTATGTCACTGTATCATCCATTGTCATGATTGTGGTTGTTATGGACATGGGGTCTCATAATAAACTTATTAAATCTGAATTGTACACTTTCTATTTCATTGGGGAGTTAAATCATTCTTTTGCAGCAAGGTATCAATAAGTTATAGAAAAATGTAATGACCTTCAGTAGATGCCAGTAGTCAGTTCCCAGTTTCACCACGAGGTGGCTAACCTGGGTCATATGTAAATGATAGGTATAGGGGAAAGCTGCTCTATAGTTCAATATTCAGAAGATTTATTGATCAATTTTCAACTAAGGTGTATAGGTGATTAGCTTGAAAATGTTAGAATTGTATGTAATCGAATAAATAAACGCCCAGTGGGCGTTTTTAGAGAAACAAAGTGAAATAAATACTCTGCTATTCTAGACAGCGTTATGTGGATGGGCTGAGGAAAAGTTCCAGTTTAGGCTTTGGTCATATGTACATTAAAGATTTGTTTGATTTATAATTAAAACCAAATCTTTACTTGTCAAGCTCATAAATCTTCTAATCATTCTAAATTTGCCTCTATTTTCAATAATCTTTCTCATCTTCATCATTTCATCTTCATGATGTTCTATAAGGTGATTTATAATGTTTTGAAATTTAACAGTTCGTAGTGAAGGACAATAGAAACATGTAAATCCAACCACTCTGAAATGCAAAGAACATATCATTAGAATCCACATGGTAAAATCACTCACTTGGCTGATCATAATTTTTTTTTATAACATCCTCCTTACTCGATACTGAAGGGGAGTTGAAACGTCTGATTTGCATGTAATGTTAAGTTTTATGTATATTAACCATAGATGATATTTGTTTTGTGGTTTTGGCAATCTAAAAACAGAAAATTTTAAAAAAAATACATTTTCGTTCGACGGGTTTTTGAGTTTGCTTCTTTTATCAACTCAGTTCAGGTATTTCGGTTGATTTAATCACTGAATCCTGTTACCAAATGAATCTTGAGTCTCTTATACAGCATATGGAATACCATCTGTAGGTAAAATGACTTTAAACTGGTAAAGAGAAGACAAACAAACATACCTTTCCTCCGACATTTTGGATTTTGCGCATCTTGTCGAGTCTTTGATCACCCACTTTTAATACTAGGCGATCTCTGTACATACAGTGTTATAGAGTTATGTTGAAAACCCACAAACAACTGAGCAGTAGACCAAAGAAGACGCGTCGCTATTATCTAGGTCAATCTGTTCAGTGGTCCGAAAGCAAATCTATAGTACTCGTTTCCGAATTTTGTTGTTCATTGTACAATCTTTTTTTGATTAAACTCGGTATACTGACTATTAAAGCAATGACAAAGAAGAATACTTCCGACGGTGTCATTGTTTTGTTTAGCGTGCGGGTGTAAAAACAAAATTGCGTAATTAGTTTGATTTAGAACTTTCGGGTCACGCAAATAGCTACGCGAAATGCATAGTGGGAAAATATTGACCAATCAAATTTTGTCCTTTTTGAGTGCTTTTTCAGAACATATTTGCGAACGTTCTGATTCAAAGAGCGAACCGCGAAAGGGAGAATTATCATAAAATATTTCAAATAGAGTGATTTGATTCTTTGATCGATTCCTACCCATGTTCGCAGTACTTTCATATACAGATATATGCTATTTGATATTTTAAACAAGAAATTGTGACATGTTATATGAATCAAAGTTGAAATATACAAGCACCTTGAATTACACAATCTGCATGAGTTAAGAAAGTTAATAAACTAATATGAGCAATTTGAGCTAATTTTTTCTAATGGAATCATCATTTGGAAATTTGGGTCATTTGAAGATTCAGAAAATTCCCAGAGCTCTATTAATATCAATGTAGAAATGTATATGCTAACCTTTCATGATGTTTTGACCAATTAACAAAATACCACACCCATTCACCTTTTCTACTGATCACCCTTAATAAGAATAGAAGACTTTGAAGATAACCAGGCCTGTCATGAGAAACAACAATTTGCCTTGCTTTTTTCCCATAAACCAGGATTTTCTATTAGCAGTGGATTTAATTCTGTTTTCATTAAAACTACCAAACTTTGATAAAACAGGTACAAGCCTCCAGGGCATGCAGAAAGGAAATGTTCAAAATAGATCAAAGAATCATATCCTTTTAAAATACATACATGTAATGTATATAACACAGATGACATCATGGTCAAACCAATCAATATGTTTTTATAGTATTTTGTTCATCAACAATATAATGGCAAGCAGTTCCTTTTTTATCTTTTACAACGCTGTACAGGGATCAGAAATGGGTTTGTCACACAAAAGTAAAATTCATGATGAAATAATTTTCAATTTGCAGCAATAAGTCCCTATTATGAAAAACCTAATTCATTTGTTCTGGCAAACATGTCTATTAGGGTCAATGTGCATTACTGCGAGTCTTGGGATTTATGTAGCTGGGCCAAACAAGTTATCATTTGATGCAGCACAGAGTTACTGTGAAACATACCATGATGGACATATAGCAACACCTCAAACTTTGGAAGAACAAGATGATATACAGGCAGTAGCAGAATGGTCGTATGTATAATAAGCAAATACTTTCTATTTAGTTTGCATTTTAGTTTATGTTTTATTCATTTCATAATACTATTCAACTATTAAATAAGAGGTAGTTATCCTTTACCTTTTTTGTATGAACTTTAGGACAGACCTTCTGATTTTACATGCAAAATTACATGCATTTTCATTTCATCTTACAGCAAGTATTGGATAGGCATAAAAAAGCCACATTCGGGTCCATGGCCCGCTGGCTTTGTCGGCCTGGTAGATGTGAATGAATGCGACATAGTGCGCTTGGATACTAATGTGGATGAGAGCAAATGGACAGCTAATAAGAAATGTGCCATGTTCAAGTCTGCACCCCCACCAGGAGACTGGATGGAAGAAAATTGCATGACTGAGTTGAACTTTATTTGTGAAACAACAAGTATGTGTTCTTCTATTACTATTTTTTATTCATACATAAATACTTTACGCTTTGCTTTTAGCATTATTGCCAAAGTAACATACTTTGCCTGAAATCTAAATACCTTTGAAACATATAAACTAATTTAAAAAGAATGAGAAAACCTTGATTCCAGCGGCAGAACAAATTGCATGTCCTATTATCCCAACAACAAGTGAGGTAACAACTACTGTTGACACAACTACTGATACAACTACTTTTAAAACAACTACAGTGAAAGCAACAACAACTGAGATAACTGCTACAAGTGATGCTACAACTACAGCAAATGTAGAAACTGCAGCTGAAGTAACAAACACAGCTGCAATTACAGATACAGCTGAAGTAACAGCTACAGATATATTTAAGGAAATAAATCCAACTTCGGCAACAAATACACCTTATGTAACAAATACAGCTGATGTAACAAATACAGCTGGGGTAGCAAGTACACCTGATGTAACAGCTACAGCTGAAGTAACAAATACAGCTGTGGTAATAAATACACCTGATGAAACAGCTACAGCTGAAGTAACAAATACACCTCATGTAACAGCTACAGTTAAAGTAACAAATACATCTGATGTAACAGCTACGGTTGAAGTAACAAATACACCTAATGTAACAGCTACAGCTGAAGTAAGAAATACAGCTGTGGTGACAAATACACCTGGTGTAACAGATACAGTTGAAGTAAGAAATACAGCCGTCCTGACAAATACACCTGATGCAACAGCTACAGCTGAAGTAACAAATACACCTAATGTAACAGCTACAGCTGAAGTAAGAAATACAGCCGTCATGACAAATACACCTGATGCAACAGCTACAGCTGAAGTAACAAATACACCTAATGTAACAGCTACAGCTGAAGTAAGAAATACAGCTGTGGTGACAAATACACCTGGTGTAACAGATACAGTTGAAGTAAGAAATACAGCCGTCGTGACAAATACACCTGATGCAACAGCTACAGCTGAAGTAACAAATACACCTAATGTAACAGCTACAGCTGAAGTAAGAAATACAGCTGTGGTGACAAATACACCTGGTGTAACAGATGCAGTTGAAGTAACAAATACACCTGATGTAACAGCTACAGCTGAAATAATGAGTACATATGATGTTACAGCTACAGCTGAAGTAACAAATACATCTGATGTAGCAGCTACAGCTGAAGTAACATATACATATGATGTAACAGCTACAGCTGAAGTAACATATACGTATGATGTAACAGCTACAGCTGATGTAATAGCTACAACTGAAGTTACAAATACATCTGATGTAACAGCTATAGCTGATGTAACAAATACAGCTGTGGTAATAAATACACCTAATGAAACAGCTACAGCTGAAGTAACAAATACATCTGATGTAACAGCTTCACCTGGGATAATAAATACTGCTGCTGTAAGAAATACAGCTAAAATATTGAATACAACTAGAACTGGGGAAACAACTGAAGATGAAGTTACAACTACTGGCAAAGTAACAACTACTGGCAAAGTTACAACTGCAGCTGGAGTAAAACCCTTTTCACAAATAGTGATAATGCTAAACCAATATAAAATTGGCAAAATTTCACCAGATTCTACATCCCATTGGCCAATCAAGAGAGTGGTGCATTCACCATCAGAAGCTCCAGGTGCAAAAGCCATAGGATTGTCTGTGTCACTATTGGTCCTAGGAATTCTATTGTTAATTGTGCTCTCAGACTTAGGAAGGTTGTTTGAACACTTAAAGAAAATGTATGCAAACATATTTGGAGCTTCTGATAATAAGAAGTATCGCAAAAAGCAAAAAGAACAGACAAAAAGAGGACAAAGTGAACTGAGTCCAAAATAGCAAGGGACATACAGCCATGATAGTTTCATCTTAATTCAGCGATTTATTTAATTTTCAAAGTGTTGTGTTTAAATGTATAAAATGACCTCTGGCAATGGACATTATGCTACATATTCATATCTCAATAAATACTGAGTTAAATTAAATAAATTAATGGAGTTTATAGATTTTATGGTAATGTTTGTAAGAATTCATTTAATTGGTTCAGAGCACTTTCAGCTAATTTTTCAAATACATGTGTATATTGTAACCTAAAATACAGAAGTAGAAATAAAAAATTCACAAAAAATCAAAGACTTGTATCCCAAATTCATACACGACATTAACAAGCAAAATGTTACCACTTGCCAATTGTTACAGATCACTGGTCATCAATTCGATTATGATGGTTACCGAAATGAATCATTTCAATAACAAAATATCAGAACCACCTCGAAGGAACGATTTTTCTTTTTTCCTTATTTCATGCGTTGTAGGCAGAATTCCCATTACATTTGTATCACAAACGTGTGTCAGTATCATATGTTTAAGAAAACGTACATGTTCGCGAACAAATAGTTCACAAGACAACATAATAGTCAATTGAATACCTCATTTAAGTTACAAAATGGAATGGGTTAGAAATGAAAATTTTAACCATTCTTTGAAGTTCTGGGAATTCTGCTAACAATGCGTGGAATAAGGAAAAAAGAAAAATCGTACCTTCGAGGTTCCCAGATTTTGTTCCGAAACAGTTTGTTTTGGTAACCGGCGTAATCTAGTGGAGCACCAGTGCAGATGCAGAATGCCAAATCCTGAACTCCAACCACCGCCACAAAAAAGTTGGAGACCATAACTATATGTCACCTATTCTGGTGGCAACATAAAAATGTAGGAATGTCTAATTACCCCTTTCATATGAGAATGAATTCAACCTACTTGTATGCTCCTTTCTTTTTCTTTCCAGTAGCTTTAAGGTCCTTGACACTTAACACACTGTTGTTTTCTTTCCCTGATCCCTCAACAGTCAGGAATCCAGCGCAGGAGTTGGTTCCTGCAGGACTAGTGGCTGTAAATGTATACTGGCCTTCATCATCTATACATGCGTGTGATATCACAAGTGAATACACATCTTCTAAGATCTCCATCTTGTGGTTGCGACTTGGACGGAGTTTTTTACCATCTTTCATCCTGGAATAATGTAATTATAACACATAATGTATATAAATGAAATAAGATATGCAGTCAAACATAATTTTCATGATTTGAATCCATTTGGTTATTCTTCATGAATAATTTGAAAATGTAGGGCTATTCCTTTACAAAATTTTGTTTATTATGGCAGCTTCTATAGTCGTCTAATTGGAATAAGCAACTAAACAACATTAAGAAGAATAGAAGGCACTATGGAGAATCAACCTAAAATGAAATTCATTACTGTACTAATACTTTTCACAACATTCCTAAAACAAGGCATTGACATGCAAAATGTCACCACCCACCATTTGTTACAGACACTGAACAACAAACTCCAAACACTGCAACAAAAACGTTGAAGACTATATAACAATGTGTCACCACTTCTAGTGACATCATAAGCCATTGTATACCCACCATCTTCCTTCTGGCTCTGGTGTTCCTTTCACTTTACATTTGAAGACTGCTGTGTCTCCCTCAACCACAGAACTGTCACGCAAAGGCTTCGGGAAACTTGGAATCTCATAATGGGACTTCTCATCATCTAAAAATATAGAAATGTTGTAACATGAATAAATAAATATACAAGTTTATAGAAAGGATCAGGCTAGTTGGAAACCAATAGACTATTAACTTAGAGCTTTTTTACAAACTTTCCTAATTTTAGATTGTACTGCTTCTTTTGTATGAAAATCTAATGAAAGGATGTAATATCAATGTAACCCACTGACCAAAAATCACAGCTCAATTAAAAAGATTTGGATTATTACCAGAGTAATGCATAATTTTTTCTAAAATATGGACAAATAGGAAGAAAAACGTATCTGTGCTTTAAACAAGACAACATTCAACAAAAGTGTCATTATGACATCACTGACCCTCTATGACTAGCTGGCATTTGGAAGTATCTGATCCATGTAGGTTTTGCACTGTACATGAGTATTGGCCATGGTCTCCTATATCCGTGTCATACACTTCAAGGTTATAAATGTTGCCTTCATTGAATATCTCATACTTTCCTAAAAACAAAGGTGGGACCAAAAAAATGTAAACAACATGCAACACATAATTTCCTCTTGACCAAATTGTCCTTTAAATAAACCATAGGTCAAGATCTCTTGAAAGCCCATGATAAGACTCATTTAATAAATGAGAAAATATATATGGGAAATGATTCCAATTCTCACATGATTGTCTTAAAATGATATGATATATACTGCCCTCTACTAGAATGACAATACATTTGATTTTGAATATGTACTATGTATGTATCTTTTATTTCAAACAATATTCAGATTTCAAAACAAATATACCAAAATCTTTGTGAAGTAACAGGTAAAAAATTCAAAACAGCTATGAAAAAATGAAACATTTTTGTGTAATAATTGGGATGACCTGTACAATGACAGGTGCACCTCCCTTTTTGGCAAAGTTTAGAACACTCTCTCACCATCTCCACTCTCCTGAGTGATCTCTTCATCATCTTTATACCAAGTAATACTAGGAACTGGATCTCCCTCTACTTTAACACTTAATTTGGCAACATCATCAACCTTAGCGGTCTTATTACGAAGGCGAAGCAAGAATTCTGGTTTTGTTAATTTGATAGTGTTTTTATTATCTGTTTGGTCTTTGCCCGTTTGTCGCTGGCGTCTTGGTTTCTTTGAAAGTGTTTCTTCTGTGTCATCTTTTGTTGAGAGTCCAACATCGTCAATAGCTGGAACAGACAAATATTTATTATTATTTTTGTTGAACCATTCATATTTCCATTTGGGGATGGGAAAACACCTTACAATTGTCAAGCTAAACATGTTGAGATCTACATGGGCAGTAAGATTACACTAACACTTGAGGACACATTTGTTGTTTGTGTCAAGTGATGAAGTTTGAACACTTCGTAATTTTTTTTTTAAAAATGACATTTTGATCTGATCTGTATCTACCGTAAACCCCATATAAATACATGTATATGTACACTCATTAATTTACACAATGAACTTAGCAATAAAGTAGTCTTCCTCCTGCCTCTGCTCCCCCAATATATGCTCCTCCAACTAAATAAGAGAGAATATTGGGGGGGGGGATGTGCAGAACTAGAAATAAAGCGTGATTGAGATTCAGTTAAACAGGCACCTAGCAGGTGCATTTAATCATTGATACAGTGATACAGCACCAAGGTGCTAACACGGGGAGATAAACAAAGATCAACACTAGCCTTAGAATATCAGAATTACAGGTAAACAATCAATTGGTAGAGATGTCAGTAAAACTTTTCTTTAAAACAAGGTTAATTATGATTCAAGGAATATTCATTTGTCTTCTGGCTGTCACTCTGAAAGACACCAGAATTTCAAATATCACCATTATAACTCTTGTTTTTTAAAACGCCAGGGCCATTGATCACTCATACTAATATCCATTTGAGATTTTTATATCATAGAGTTATTTTTCATTGATTATTTATTGAGTGGCTGGCTTTATTGTTTTTATTCATTTAGTTCTGTATATTATTCAACCGAACTGTTTTATATTGTATTTGGGATCAGTTTAATATGTTTTTGATTGTTATTTTTGATGTTGTCCTAAAATGTCATAAATTACACTTTCAGATTGACCCTCCCCCCACCAAACCTATAATAGAACTTTAACTGGTTTTTAAAAATTAATAGTAGTTTCTTTTTAATAATTGATGTAATTATTAACATTTTGTAGATTTACATCAGTACATGTATATTGGTTGACCTTGGCACTTAGCTGAAGTAATAACTATTCACCAAGGTCATATGTGTCATTTATCATTCAATATCAGTTTGCAGCTTATCTCACAATTTTTCCAACAATAAATAAATCAACTTTTAAATATTTGGATATAAATGATGTGTGTAGAGAAAGGTGTACTTGAATCAAAAAATTACAATCTTAGGTTAAAATTATGAGTACTGTTTTAAGTCCTGAAATATTGCCAAAATATTGCCCAAGTGTATTAATTTGGCAAGCTATGTTATGTGTATTGTGTACATATTACAGCATTACTGTTATTATTAAACAAAACAATAATCCAAGTTTATCTTTACACAAAAGTTAAATCTACTGAACAAGATAACCCGTGTGTGTTTTTATAAATGCTCTGCACCATTCAAATGTCTCTTCAGGACAAACCCACCCCTCGCAGTTCTCCCCTCCCCTACTGATGGAAAAATATGTTGAGGGGAGGGATGGGAAATTACTTATCCACTGTTTCTGGATCATGAAATTATGTTGTTTTTAGCATGGATCAATATTACTGAATGGCTTTAGAAATGACAACCAAAGATATAATTTTCATTTGTTAAAAAATGGGTATACTCACAGTGTACAATGAGTTTTGTTGTGCTGGTGACGGAGCCTTTACGATTGTCAGCTCTCACGAGATATGTACCACCATCGTCTATGGTTGCCTCAGTAATGACCAATGAAACACCATCCTCTCCCGCAAACTCTGTCTTATATTTTCTACTTTCTTCAAGCTCTTTCCCATCATGCATCCATGTTATTTCTGGGTCAGGCCGTCCAAATATTCGACAGTCCAGTCTAACTGAGCTTCCTTCCAATATCTGAACATTTTTTGGTAATTCTGTCACAAATGTTGGTGCTGAAAACCGCAAATCAGAATGTTGTAAGACGTTAACGTGATCACATTTTACTCTTATACTCATCCTGCCCTGTGGAAAGTACTACATAAGCCAGGTAAGTTTCCTGAATATATCCATGTGTTTTTCGCATTTATTCTAAACCCTTATCGCAACAGTAAATGACCCTCACTGAACTCTTAGATATTTAAGATTCTTCGATTTGCTTCTTCTGTACATAAATCCTCTATGAATATCTGCTAAGAGTTTCAGGTCGTAAGGTTCCAGGTCAACTTGAAGATCTTTCAGTGTATTTTAATGACATTTATTTGGCTACAATAAACATGTACAATTTCACTGAATATTTGTTGACTTGCACTTAAACCTTTAACCACAATTTCAATCAGAAAATAAATCACAAGGAAAATGAGTCAATCCAAAGCCAAAATGTACACAAATATTTGATCATTCATCTAAAACAAACAAATGAGATTTAACTTAAAGTTTATAAAATACAAAGTATTTTCATGTCAGATGTTATCAAAAGACTGAAGGCTCAATTTCACATGCGATCTGCAAAATTGATTTTCCATTGAAAATTCACCAATACATATGTTTAAAAAAACAACAATAACTATTTTTATTACAGCTACTTAAGTTAACAATAACCCTCCTCCAACCTTTATTAAGCCTTTTCAAAAACCCAATAATACATGCAATTAAATTAAAATAAATGTCACCACCCAACTCAGCTGAGTGATTTTCACTGAAAAAAAGAAATAAAACTAACAAAAAAAAAATCTAAATATACCTTTTAAATGAGAAACTGCATCTGATGACATTCTCCTAGTGAGCAGCATGCAAGGTCATGCTTTCGTGCAAAATTAGTTTAGTTAGTTAATTTTTCGTGTTACTTTTTTAGAAACATGCTTGTATTTTTAATATACTGGAGGCTATAGATTGAATTTGCAGCAAAGAGTACTATGTGTATTAATTTAGTTCAAAGTAAAAGCTATACATATAAGTGACTAAAAAAGAGATTAAATCATAATCTGTAGAAAATATTAAGAAGTTCAAGCAGGTTCAATCGTAAATAATGCTGAGTAGATTAAATAAGTGATAATAAGATTTACAATGTCTACACAGATAATGTATGGAGCACAGACAGGCTGTCATATCATTTATAGTGACCCATATACCACATTGTTCTAATGTTTGGTGACATCAAATATATCAAGTCACTGATGTTCTGTTCTGAAGACATTTGATGAGAATAACAATCATGGCCCATAATGAAAAAATTAAAACAACTAAATAGCTAATTCAAATCCTGATGTTCAAATGCTTGAAGTGTTTACTACTATTAAAGCAGATGAAGTTCTTTCTTAAGATGCAAAATGAAATGCTTGAAAATGGTATCTAATTTGCTGTGCTACAAATAAAAAAATGTACCTCTCTTTTTGTATTGTAAGGCTAAAAAGCAGAGAATATAGTCCATGGTTGTAAAATATTAAAAAGAACCTAAAATGGATAATTGTTTTTAAAGCGTCTATAACTTATTGATCACTCCTCGTATATACAAGAAAAAAAAATATAAGAAAATTGTATAAGAATGAAATAGTACAAAGGTATAAATAATTAAACACACATTGTTAATTTTTGTTAAACTAAATTAGAAAAGAGTGTTATATTGAAAGTCTTTATTTTCTGTTGGCTGAAATGAAAAGAAATAAGCTCTTAAAAACTGAACACAAATCCCCAAATAACTGTTACACCTTGGGTGAATGGTGCATGCAAGGAGGGTGCAGCATGGGAAAGTTTGTCCAATCGAAATGGGTGTGAAAATGGTCCGTTATTCACTATTAAAGTAGGTCAGAAGTCCATATGACACATATGGATAGGCTACAAAAGTAAGCCCATTTTTACAGTCAATTCTTAAGTTAACATTTCCAAGCTGGTACTTTCTATGCCATCCCTCCAGACTTGCACCATTCATCCTTGGTGTGATAACAGGAGGATTGTTTAACACCACACCACATGCAGAATTACAATTTTAGGCTAATCATAGATCCATTTTATATCCAAAAGCAGTAGCAACAAGAAACAACTTTCAGAAAATTGCCCCATATTGTAAATCAATGAACTGGTATCATCTTATAATAAATAAGTGTCATCTAATTTTTGAAAAAGTGCCACCATCTAATGAATCAATTCTTGTGGCTGTGTCTTGGACTGAGTTTTAAAAAATCGTAAACATTTCAATTTTGAGGAACGTGAGTGTGACAGCTAGAGAAGATATCAATTGGGAGTACATGTATGTACATCTAAAACTTCATGCATTAACATTTGGGAATTTAAACCTATTATCCTTAAAATAAAAAAGTGACAAACTTCCGACAAAAGCCTTTGATCTAAAAATACAAATCATCCTGTCAAAAACACTATGATTTAATAATAAATGTATGAAATGATATGCTGAATTTACTTACATTGATGATCAAGTGAGTGTTGATGCACATGATCATGGTCTCCTGTATCGCCATTCAGATGTGGAACATACAATATCTCATCTCTGCAATAAAAGTTCAAAATGACATTACAGTATGTAGTCACATTACATTTACACATATCCTTTTGCAAAAATGGTAAGTATAAGTCCAAGTATAAATGGTAGATTGGTTGATTCCTATGAATGCCTAATAATTTACATTCTAGATATCTATCTCAAAATTACGATATGTATCTTCCAAAAGTTTGGAAACCTGAACTTCTCCCCATTGTTTATATTTGGCAATTGTAACTGGGGAAAGAAAAAACATCTAATGGGGAGTAGGTGTAACCATTCTTTTGGAGTTGAGTGTAAATTGTCCAATGACTGTCTAGGGGTATGTGCTCTCATGTTGGTATATCATAAGGACATAGTACTTACTGTGAGTGTGCAGGATGGGCAGTGATATGTACATGGGCAGTAGTTTCCTGCTGGTCACCATCTGGTCCTGTTGCCATGGCAGTATATTGCCCAGCATCGGTAACTAGGCATTCATCTATCTGCAGGCGGTGGGTGTCACCTTCATGAAAAATTCTGTGCCTACTGCTAAATTGTAGATCTCTAGCACCTTTATGCCATGTTACTAGAAATGCAATTATATTCAAAATATAGTCAATATATTATGGTCATTATGAAACACCCTGTACAATGTAACAAATCGTCATTACTATGATAGTCAATATATAGTCAATAAAAATGATGATGAAGTCAAAAATGATGATACAGTCAACAGAATAATACAGTCAATACAATATGGTCAATATATTGTCAATATAATATTACATTCACTACACAGTCAATATAATAATACATTCATTATATAGTCAATATGATAAAGTCAATATAATAATACAGTCAATACAATATGGTCAATATATCGTCAGTATAATATTACATTCACTTTATAGTCAATATAATAATACATTCATTATATAGTCAATATGATAAAGTCAATATAATAATACAATCAATACAATTTGGTCAAAATGTTGTCAATATAATATTTCATTCACTTTATAGTCAATATAATAATACATTCATTATAGAGTCAATACAATAATAGTCAATAAATGAATAAATTCTAATAAAACGTAGGAGTCAATGCATTCAATATAAAGTCAATACAATCAAACACTCAATAATGGAGTCATAACTAACACAGTCAATCTAATTTTTGTTCAATACAGTCAGTATGCAATATTTATAGTCAATGTAATAGTTCAGTCAACATATTATAAAGTCAATAAATCAATGTAATGCAGTGCTATAATATATATTTAATTCTCTAGAACATCTGTAGATAAGTCAATCTTTTATACAGCATGAGTTAGATAAAAGTGAAAATAGATGAAAATGAATATTCATTAAAATTATTAAGTTATACAAAAAGATAATAGAGATGGAAAAGAAAAGAATATTTATTGTTTACCTTGATCCCTAGTACAGCCCTTTACAAAAGATTAAGTGATGTTAGCTGAGAGAAATATGTCTTGCATCAAGTTCCTGTTTTGCCACACCTCCTCATTCTCTCTATATAACACAGGGTGGTGGGGCATGTAGAAATTGGGGTATGATGCAAGACTAAGATGTTACCTGAGTGACTCAGTCTGTTGCACATTACCAGAAATATTGCCAGTATACAGTAGTCTCATTATGGATTTAATGAGTCTGTGTATTAGACTGCAGGTTAGTATTAGAAGTATAGGCCTATTATTATATAGTTCATAAATAGTGTAGTTGTTAAAAGATTTTTTTAAGAATTCAAATAGATATGCTGTACCTGTATACATGATCATGAGCATGTTGAATAGAGACAGCTGTGTTAGAGGCAGAATATTGTGATGAAAACAGACAAGTATTGTGATGTAAAAGAGAGATGTATATATTCACTGTTATCAATCTGTTGTATTATATTGTTAACTGTCATATAATGTAACATGGATGACAAGATTTGGCAAGTTTTGCAATAAACTGACAAATATTGCAATATAAACTGAAAACTATTACAATTTACACCGATAAATATTGCAATGTAAACTGACAAGCATTTCAATGTACACAGACAAATATTGCAATGTAAAACCTCATATTTTGTATTTGTATCCTGGATTGAAAACTGACAAATATTGCAATATAAACGGACAAATATTGGAATATACATGTAAACTGACAAATACTGCACTGTAAATTGTATGCTTTGCATTTGTGGACTGTCATAACGAAATGAAAAATGATAAAATAATGTAATATCAAATGTCAAGTATTGTAATATAAAAAGACAAGTGAATTTACATTGACTCACCTTTGTGATAAGGTCCCCCAAGGACCCTTACACTTAGAAGTAGCGCCTGGCCCTCAATTGCATACACCTGTCTTGGGAGGGGGTTCCTTATACTAGACCCAGGGCTAGATTGACTAGGGAATGTCAACCACTGGTTATAAGCATTACCTGAAGGAAGTGGGTCACCATGTATACGAACACTAAGCATAACATTCTCTCCTTCCTTAGCCTCGAAAGTCTCTGGTAACATTTGAGCAAACATTGGCGCAGTAGGTTTTTGTGATTCAGATTTCATTTCATAGTTTTGATGACTGAGATTGCTGTGTTGTATTTCCCGTAATGGTCTTGTGACGTCCATATGCTCGGGGGAAGATTCAGTGGATCTGTGGGTTCGTGCTGTGATGTCATTTCGCTCGGGGGTAGATTCAGTGGATCTGTGTGTTCGTGCTGTGGTGTCATTTCGCTCGGGGGTGGATTCATGGGATCTATTACTGTAAGAGTGACTAGAATAGCTGGAGTCCAGAGGACGTCTGGAAAAGCTTAGAGATTCCCGATTGCCTTTCATTACCA
The DNA here is from genome assembly GCA_903813345.2 of Owenia fusiformis. Taxonomy (NCBI): domain Eukaryota; kingdom Metazoa; phylum Annelida; class Polychaeta; order Sabellida; family Oweniidae; genus Owenia; species Owenia fusiformis. Next base: position 15,597,915 of record CAIIXF020000007.1, on the reverse strand, counting down.
TTCCTTTACCTGTGTAGCCTGATTTCTCTACAAAAAAGCAGATAATTGATGATTAGTAGAAGAAATAGTCCATCTAAGTAATTTCATGCAATTTTGCTAACCAAAATGAGAAACAAAAATAATTTGGGATGAAACAACAATGTGTTTTGTGCCAACTTTTTCATCAACAAAGCGAGATAGTCTAACAGAGATAACTTGAGTTTGAGAATAATACTAAATATACAAAATGTATGAACATTAGGTCAATCATTACTCAATGCTTTGTTATCCATAATTAACCTCTAACTTTTTTACATACTTTGTGAATTATACACTTAATGCAATTGTAAATGTTATAGAATAGGCAAAAATTCTTACCAAGAACTCTAAGGGATGCTGAACATTTTGTCCGACCTGCAATACTATGAGCAATACAAGAGTACATGCCGGCATCAGTACTAGCACACTCACGTACAACAAGTTTGGCGTAACCACGGGGATTAGAGGTCATTTGTAAATTCTCATCAGGAAAGAGTTCAAAAGTATCCCTTTGCCATGTAAAATCAGGCATTGGGTGTCCAATAACTTGGCACTCAAAGACAGCCCGGGTGCCCTCATCTGCGATAGTATGACGTATCCTGGATAGGAACTCTGGTCTTTCATAGTCACATTCATCAACAACTTTGCTGTCTGCAATCAACAAACATGCTCAATATTATAGAACTTTTATTTTTTCAGCATTCTTTTAGTAATCATGCAGGGGAGGGGTACAAAATTCCTGGTTTTGTAAAGCTAAGGTACAAGGTATAAAATCTGAAAAAAGGAGCAATAGCTCTAAATTCTTGAATATTTGAACTTGAATGCCATCACAAATATCCTTTTTAGCTAGCATGGGGTAATCTATTGTAATCACCCACTAAGCTTTTGACTTGCCCGACCCATTTCGGGACTCATTGTAGTGTTTGACTTGACAGCTCCCTCTGAATTTTCACGTGCCTTTATTGTAATCACCAAGCTATTAATATGACATCATTTATACAAATTCATCAGTTTTTCAATGAACAAAGAACAGGGGATTTAATAACAGAATAGAGAAAGGTTGCTAACCATCAACATCTATTTCAGCTGTACATGTGGCTTCTCCCTCACTATTGTGTGCAGTGACAGTATAGTGGCCTGTATCTACCTTCTTCACTGGGCTGATCTCTAGTGACAACAGGCCATACTTGTTCTGGAATCAGATTACAGTATATTAGCATTAGTACAAACAATTTAACAATTAAATTAACATTAACAATTTGCTTCATGTACATGCATATTAATAAACTACTGATATGTTCCTCAGGATCATCCAACTGGATAAACTAGATACACTTTTGTCCCCTAGGTATAACCTCTAAATAGGGGATATCACTTGGGCTCATCATATAGCAATATACTACCTATAACCTATACAGATATTATAATTCTCAATTGATTTCCTTTTTATGTTGCATTTTGTGCTTCCTCAATAGATAAGACCATGACATTTAATATGTTGATCACCCTTCTTTGGTGTTGGCTAGGGATGTCATGGGACAAAAATATTTTGGGACGGGACGGGATGGGAATTATCCATTTCGGGATGGGACAGGACATAACCAATAAAATAGTTAATAAGTTTAAAACAAAAAAACTCCCATGCAGTGTCTCGGAATTGACTGTTGGCTATAGGGCAGTGTTAACTATTACAACTTTATCATTTTATTGTGACAATCAATTACTTGAAGAGCAACCTAAAGTTTTGACTCACTTGTGAACTTAACAATGGAGGTTTTCATTCTTGTTTTTGTGCAAACTATATATTACATCATGATCCATGAAATGTTTTAATCTGTACAAAGTATGACATTGTTATTCATAGATCCATTGGACAGAATACCACCCTATCAATTAGGAAACAGGATACCTACAAATACTAAACCTATGACTGAATCATTCTTACTAAAAATGACAATATAATCTAAAAATAACAACAATGTATAAAATAAAAATAACAAGATTTAAAAATAACACTCAGAGTAGCAATTTGGAGACACTTGATATTTGTGATGTTATGTGAATACTTTAACTTTTGCAAAAGACAAACATGAAATTAGACAAATAACATATTCACTGGATATCCTACCCCCTAATATTTCCCCTAAAACCCAGTACAGGTAAATAATAGCTGGCATATATTCCATTGCAAACTCCCATTTGGAGTTATTAAGGCCTTATAGCTCCTTATATAAGCATCAAAAACCTACTTTTGGAGTTATTAAGACCTTAAGTAAGCATCAAAATTGTATATTGTTAAGAGCCTCAATAACTGAGTTACAAGGTTCTAGATTTAAAAATACACCGTTCTTAAAATGAAAAATTATGATTTTTTACATTTGAGAAAAAATGTTGACATGGATATCCTATCATCAAATCTAACACTGATATTAGACTCTCAGATTTTTCCATGACTAATTTATAGACATGTTGACTGATCAAAGGTCTCACGAAGGAATACACTGATTTGAAAACTTGAAACCAGCTTATCTCTCCAGTCAGGTAGCCTGTATTACATATAGATCATTAATTAATTAGGAAGTTCATTTTTCTTTCTAGCATCCATTGTGTCAATTTTAATCCGTTTTATGAAATGAAAATAATGTGATCAGCTGTGATAGATCTGTGATTTACATGTGTACTCTCAACTACTGATGTCACAGTTATGTGTCAAAAAGGCCTCTACTTGTAAATTCTAAGATTTTTAACATCGGAAATCCTCACAGCTAATACAAGTACAGGTACATCTTATTTGCAGGTGGCACTGTATCTACACTTATCTCCAATGTACTTACCTGTCTTTCACTTCTACAATACTTCCTGAATATCTTATAATGGAAGCTTCTCTCCTTCTCACTCTCCATGTTGTATAAAAATCCAGTAGGAATACAATATTTGATTTAAACTTTATGGCCATTCCTCAAGGTGGCTAATGTACAGTAACCTGTGACCTTTGTGTACATTTCTACAGGTATGTTTACATACATTAAAGTCACATGATCAGATTATAGCACATGCTATTTAGCAATCAACCTTACATGTATTTACATGGATTATGCATTATTAAATCTGAAGCAATGTCACTTCCCATTAAATTCCATTCATTAAATCAATTTTCAAAATAACAATGGACTTACCATAACATACTTTGTGAAAACCATTTTCTGCACAAGGCTAATGTCCTAATTCACATTTTATAAAGAATTGCTATACCCAGCCATGTTATTTCCTGGTTCAAAATAAAGCAAAGTACTTTTTGGGAAAGTATCATTACATCATCCACTTTTTGAAAATCTGATCAAAGGTTAAAATGCCAACTCCAGGAAAAACAGATATCTAAATTTAAAAAATCAGATTTTCGATATTCCAAAATCCTTCTCCAAGTTTCTGAACAACATTTCCCCAATATTATATTAACTTCTCATTTGAAAGATGTAACAAGGATACTTTACAAAGATAAGGTAATATACCCATTTTGAACATGGCGAGGTATAACTACAATTCTAAAAATCTCTCTCTTTGAAGGTCTACCTTAAAACATATCCCAAAAGTCAAAATAGATATATGGTAGTTCGATAATCCATAATATAACTCTCTATCTTCCTATACATTCAGCTATATTATTTTTTATAGGTGTGTATTGTTTTACATACATATCATATCTAATTCATAGTCCAGTCATCATTGTCAAACTTTAACCCTATTATTTTAAACCATAAAAATCACCTGTAAGGGCTATTAAATTTATATTAACCTTGTAACAGAAGTTAATTTTTTCTCAAATTCACAAACCATTGAATGAAAGTACCCACAGAAAACAATTGTTATACATGGATTTTGTTGCTTAATACATGCATTGTAGTTATAATTTCCTAATTGTTTTCTTTTGAAAGGTTCATAGCTAGATGGTTAAAACACATGTTAAGATAATAGAATGGTCCTCAATCATGTCACTAAAGAACATAATTGGATCACTATATTTGGATGACCTTGAGATAAAAATATAATCGTAAAAAATGTCATCTCAATATATGTTTGAATACACTTCATCTTCATAAATAGAATCGATTAAAATTTAATTTTCAACAATTATTTCTCACAATCATAAAAGTGGTAGTATATTAAGGGAATCCCAGGGTAATATTCATAGCATCTCTCTCACACACATTCCTTTGGCCTCCCTCCCTCCCTCCCTCCCTCCCTCTCTGTTGCATCATAGAGGTGGAGAACATAAGGGGCCAGACAGGATTTGACTTACCACTTGAGGTAATCCTGTCAAAATAAATGCAACAAAATAGACTACGAAGCACAAAAATATCTTATTTTGAATGTAAGGGAACGAACCACTTACCTGTCTTATTTCTCTATGCAGTACTAAGTGCCCAGGTTTGGGTACTTTTACTTCCTCTTGTTTAGGCTGGTGTCTTGTATCATATGTAAAATGATCATGTCCAATGACAAGACTTATACGCCTCTCTGGTGCAACATTTTTATTTTCTACTTTATTTCCAAATTTATCAATAAATGTCTCTATTTTCTTCGTGAACTCATACTCCTGTGGACTCAAGTAATCCAGCCTCCTTGATACTGAGACCTTACGTTGTTTCCACTTTCCATATGGACTAGTCTGATGCTTGCCCTCTTCAACATAACTACTGTCTGAGTGTGCGAATACTTCATCATCCGTGCATGTGTCCAGGATGGTATGTGTGTTACCACTTTCTATTGCATTATTGTCTGTGAAGGGCTGAGTTTTCACATAGAACGTTTCAGCTACAGATTCATCAGAATCTTCCTCATCTTGTAAAAAGAACTTTACATCTACTTTTGGTGAATCTGTACTACTGTCTTCTGTTCCAGATGCTACATTCTCTTTGATTTTATTATCTTTCTGTACAGTGCTATCCAAATCACTTTCTTCATCCTTCTCTTGTATGAAGAATTTTACAATTTCTCTAGGTGAATCTACACTATCATCATCTATTCCTGAGGTTAGGTTCTCTTTGCTTTCATTATCTTTTTCAAATGTGCTATCCACCCCACTTTCCTCTTCAATATCCCATACGAGATTACCACTAAGTCCTCTTGTTCTCTCATCACCTTCTTCCTCTCTTGAAATCCTCTTATTAAAATCCTCTATAAGATCCTTCAGATCAACTGTTTCAACATCTGGAGATATGATGCTACCCCGTTTCCTTTTTCTAGATGTATTTGGAGTGACATCATGTGGGAGTGTTACCAGTTCAATTAGGTCATCCCCTGCAGCAAGGTTATCCACTGGCTTTATTTTCCTCAATGTTGAGTGTTCATCCCTCTTTCCTTCATTGATTAGTCCCTCTACCTCCGGTGTATCATTATTTTGAACATTGTTCTCATTGGATAGATTATCAAAGTTACCCTCCTTAGAGGCTCTTTTAAGGGGAATATAGGGGGCCTCTTCTTCATCCTTTTCCATTCCCTCAGATTTTACAACTATTCCAATATCCAAGGACTCAATTGATGTGCTGATCTCAAGTTTAACACATCCAACATCTTCTTTGGGTGTTGACCTTCCTGTTTCATCTTCTGATTCATCAGCTTCATTAATGCTTTCATTCATAGAAAACCCACAGAGCTGATCTGAGCTATCACTTTTACTGGGGTTGGCATTTGGCGTAGTGGCAACTGTGTCATGGCCCTCCTCTGTAATTGTATTGAGGTCAGAAATTGAGCCCCAATTACTAGACATGGCATAGGAAGACCTGTGTACTCTGTAGATGTTAGGAGTCCAGAGTACACCATCATCATCATAGCCACTGAACTCACTGGAGTAATCATACTTGGGGTCATTGATATCAAAGAACACATCATTGTCATCATCATTATCTTCCTCATCTTCTATTTCTTCCTGACTAGGAGCATCAATGTTCAATGTGAATGTAACTTCATTAGACTCATTCAGACTGGCATCACAATTCACTTTTCCATCATTTCCTTCTGCATTGCCTGTTACTTCTTCCTGATTAGGAATTTCAAAATTAAATGTAAAAGTTACTTCACCAGAGTTACTCTCATCACTGGCGTGACACATTTCATCACCGTCAACATGACCAGAGTTCATGTTAACTACAAATGTGTTATCATTGTCATCATCCTGTGTTGTGGCATCCCATTGTACAGTAAATGCTGCAGCCTTGTTAGCTTTGTCATCATCAACTTTGTCAGGAGCATTGCTCTGAGCACTATCAGCATCAGGATCATCTTCATCAACATCTTGTGTAGAGGCAGTAAATGATATTGTGAATGTTGACTCTATTTGATCTGTCTCACTTGATAAGACATCAGCATTATTAACTTGTGCTATGGGCAGCCCCTCTTTCGGATCATCATCTCTCATGTCTACATTATTGGCAGTAGTGTTATTATTATCATAGTCTACTTTGTTACTGTTAACATTATCAACAGGAAAATGACAAGACTCACCCTCAATCATCATGGAAACAACTTTGTCCAAATCATTGGATCTACAATCCTTTAAATCCTTTAGACTTTTTTCCGAACAATCTCCTGAATCCTCCAATACTGACTGAAAATAATTCATTGATTTTGACATTTTTGCAGACTTCAGTTCATTTCTCATATGTCCAATCTCAATATTCTTTTTCTCCAGTTCAACATCTAGTTCATCAGTGAGTTTATTCAACTCATCCACCTCTAAATTGTAGTACTTTTCCATTTCTTCAAATTCATGGATGTACGATTCTAGTTCTCTTTCCTTGTTTTGTAGTTGTATTTTCAGCTCCTTGTTTACAGCATGTAAGGTCTGGGCTGTTCCCAACTGAGCTTCACATTTATGTCGCAGATTGGTAGCATCATCCTGAAGGAATATTACTTCAGTTTCTTTAGCCTCTAATTCAGATTCCAGGACTTTGACATGTGATTGTAGCTTTAAAAGCTGGCTGTTTCTCCTTTGAAGGGAAGCTTCAATGGCTTCTATACTTTTTCTCAGACTACTGATTTCAATTTCCTGAAACTCATTGTCTTCCTTAAGTGTTTGATTTTCCTTCCTTAAGGTTTCAAATTCAGTTTTGTCCAAAATGAATTGAATATTTTGCTTTGTTAAACTTGCTCTTCTTTCCGTTTCGAGATCACGAATTTTGAACTCTAACTTTGATATTTTTCCATCTGTTTCTTCGATATCCTTTTTCATTAATGTTATCAAAGAGACAGCATCTTGAACCTGACCTCTGCTAAGGGATGATGTGTTGCAAGAAACTCCAGATGATGCAACTAAAATACTTTTTGTTGCCTCCAAGTGATTCAATTTTTCCAATCTACTTTCAAATCTCAATAGTTTCGATGTAATCACTGACAAATATGTAAGTATTTCGCCAAGGTCTCCCGGTGTTTCATCGGTAGCAAGAATAACTGAATCTGAGTACAATTTTTTAAGTTTACGGTTAGCCTTAGGCATATTGGTGATTAAGACTAGTGTCTAACTATTGCAATATATATTCTCGACTGTTATCTCAATTAAAGGTCGCTTCATAAATCTTAGCATAAATCTAACCAAAATGCGTCACTAACTTCTTCAAAACTATCTATTAACACTTAACAGAATATTACCTATTGAAAACTGGAACTCCATTCATATCTCTATTATCCAAAATTAATTTTTTATGATTTTATAAATTCAAGACGACCATATATATAATTACACAATCTCCATGAGTGTCAATTATCTCTAATTTACAGTTATTTTATATGACGCCGACATCTGTTATCTCAACATCGGGTGGGTCACCCTAACATTCACACTTTCTTATTGTTTACTTAGACTTCTCAATGCTTGTTCAAATGAATGTTCCGTCGATCGGAATTCCTTTTTGCGCATGATGACACCTCCATTCCAACGACTGAGATATGTGAACATGGTAGAGACAACACTTAACTTTAATATAACATCGTTTTGAAAGCTCCTTAATAACATCTTGACAAAATATTCAGATCAATCAATTTCAAAATGCTATACTTATGTATATACTTAAGCACATTTCATATATTAAGATTCATGAAATGCAATTGTTTTGTATCGCATTTGCATGTATTTGCTGTATTGTTATACTACAGAATCTATAAATCTCAAGGAATAATAAAGTTGTGTGACATTTTTCATGTTTCAAGAACATGTATAATACTGCAAGTCCATGTATACACGTACACTGACTACAAATTTCAAGATCAAATAGAATAAACTCTTTGATGTTGAAATTGTGCTGTTTTGATTGTTAAGGGGTCAGGTCAAAATATAGAGTTTAGTGAAAGCATTCAATGATCGAAAGACCCTTGTAATATATTGAATTAGACTAATACAGTGCTTCACTTCAATAAAATTTGAAAATGTCTCCTCCCTCCTTGTCCAAGTTGGACCAAAACACAACTAGACAATGAAATGTCTATGAAGGGCTTACACATCTCTTTCTAACTGTTGAATGTTTACAGAGTCAAGTTGTATCAAGTTGCATAGTACCATTGAAGAGATATAGCTACTTAATCAATTTATTTTAACACTACATTCTAAATTGATTGTTGAAATAATTGTCAATTGATTGTTTCAAAGGTGAACTACATAGGTAGAACTCTTGTGTATACATGTGAAAAGAGTTTTACGATTGATACATTTATGTTATGTTTACTTTTGGGTCCATATTATCAAAAAAATCATATTTAATTTATCTAATTAACACATTACATGAAATCGGGAAATAACCAGGGGGGACAGAGGATATTATTGTTTTCAAATACTGGGCAGCAATTTTGTCCCAACATTTTGGTCATCCACAGGTTGGCTAAACACCTCCCTTCCAAAATCTGCTCTTTACACACTGATTTTGAAGGATACCCTCTTTTTGTAGTCAATGGGAATTCTCTTGTTAAAAGCCCATGGTGGTAGTTATAAAATCCAATAAAAAGATATTGCAAAATATCATGAATGAAAAAAGTCCAACTGATTTAACGCTATCTATTTTAGTATGATTTATGTATTGGATACCAACTACTTTCAATGTCAAAGTTTCAAAAGTTAATTTTCAACCATATGATAGGAAGTTCAATATATCAATAGAGTATGTGACAGTGAAAAAACCTATCAGCAATATTATCAATAGTATTGATAACAGTATGACAATATGTTTTAAATAATTTGTGGTCTTGACCTATATTTCAGGCCTTGCAATCCCTTTCCTTAGAGGTACAAAAGGTCAAGGCTTGAAAAAATCTAGCCGAGGAGAAAGACTCAACACCCCAATAAATGAGTTAATATTAACACCTTACCTTTACAATAAATCTTCCTCCAGTAGTAATCATTTCACCATCCTTGAACCACCGAATAGATGGCATCGGTGTTCCAGTTGCTGAACAACTCAATGTCACGCTCATCCCAACCTCAACGCGCTTGCTCCGTAGTTTGGTTGTGAAGGTGGGACAGGTGGCATAGTGAAACTGAGACCTGCTATGATTGCTGAAGCTGATCCTATCTAAGCTACTTTGAGAAGTTGTATCAGAGCATCTCCTGCTGTAGAATCTTTCAGTCCATTCAGAACCTAAAGACACATTTACATCTTGTTATTTATCTCCTGCACATGTATAATCATATCCATAATTTAAAAAGCATCTGCCATCAGTACTTTTCTTTCAAATTCAGCATACATTTATTAGTAATTTCAACTTGAAAATCACATTTTGTATTTATATCCAGTAAAACCAATGATTATCAATTAGTAATAACTAATAATGTTCCAAAATGAAATTTAAAAAGTTATAGAGTTCTTGACCTCTAGGTTTCATCGCGGACATTTCTCACTATTCCTTTAAATTACTAATTATGTAACTTACAAAGGCAATCCTCTATAATAATAATTCACTTGCACTGATGACACTTGTAAACTGTCCATATTATAGTAAATATAAGATGTATTAAGAATAATACATGTAGTTGGGCCACTCATAAATACACCTTTCTCCAGTGTTATGAATTGGACAACACTTGAAAATCTAAATAAAGCTATTTATCAGAACTGTGTTTAGACAGTCAGATTAATCATTTGAAATCTCATATAATATCTTGTAATCTCTTTATAATAATTCCGTAAGTGGCACAATGAGATAAACTCGAGAACTGGCTCGTTCCAAAGTATTTAAAAAAACATTGTCATTTAGCTGAGTCAAGTGTTTTATCGGTGACAAACTTGCCTCCGCCCAAACTATCAGAGTAAGTCAAAAACTAAATTATATTATGGCACACCCTTCCAGGGTAAGATATATGGACAAGGGACTGATAGGCTCAGGGTAATTTCTTCACCTGGGAAATCTACTGTTAGCCTAGCTTCGGAACTTTCCGTGCCCGCCTCATTTGATGCACGGCACATAAACCAGCCATTATCCTCATACATCGCTTCCTCAATGACCAATAGGTGGCACTGTGTATCAGCATCAAAAGATATGTTATAATGATGACCATCGTGTATTAGCTTGCGATCTTTGTACCTGCAATTTAACAAACAAGTGCATTACTATCAAACAATTGCACTCAATATAGTATAAACAATAATATTTATGTGCTATAAATGTATCAATATAAAACAGGTCATTAAGTTCAAGGCAAGCTTTTGTTGTTTATTAAATATTACTATCTACAACACACAAGAGTGTCTCAGGGATTGATGGTACCTGGCTTCTATACCACCTACTTTAAACAATATCTGACTTAAGAACCTCATTTCCATATCAGTGACCCTCTCAGATAGAGAATAGAGGAATATGTTATGTTGTAGTCTGGAACAATTAAACTGTTCTGATGGGAAAGCATCCCCAAGTTGGTCTCCCCATAAAAATGATGGATAGACAGATGGACTGACAAACAGACGAGTGGATGTCCCAATCATTTTTGGATGAAGCCACTTTCCCCTTGTATCTATTTCTCCTCTAACCCCATGTGAGTGTTATCCAGGTGGCTGTTCCAAGACTTACAGTTATCATGCATATAACAAACCCACATACCAGTGCACAACTGGGGTTGGTTCCCCAGAGATGTGGCATTCAAATCTTGCCTCTTGACCCTCTGAGATGTGCATCCGATGTAACCTAGTGCTGAACTCAGGGTGTATATGGTGATCTGCTACTTCCTCTGCAATATATACATGGCCACTCATTATTTTATCTTATTTATATTTTGTAGCAATGTAGATCATTTCTTGTTAGTTATTTTCGAGATGTAGATTTGGGGCAAGTATGTTTCATAATGGGTTTGGAACTTTTTGACACACAAAATGTTATCATAATGATATTTAATCGAATCACTACAATGTACATTGTTATGTATCTGGTTTCAGTTCTGGTCATTAAGACATGTAAGATATCTGATACCCTTAACTGAGATTACCATGCTTATAGCAGACACTTGTAAGTCTGGCTTCCTACTAGAAACACATTAACTATGTAGTTCTTATATTATGTTTGATGTATAATAAAGTCTTGATACAAAACACAACATGGTGTCAGATGTGGTCTCACATGAATAAGTAGATCAGAGACAATAACAATGGCAAGTGGATACTCAAAGATAGTGAAGGAATTAGACTTTTATGGCCCTAATCTCTCAGAAGATTGGAAGAGATGGAGAGAACTTATTGAATTAATGTTTGATTCTCCTGATGCCACAAAATGGAAAGAGCAAGAGAAAGCCGCTCAAATTCTCCTTCTCATCGGCGAGAAAGGAAGGGACGTTTGCAGATCGTGGATTGCCACTGGGGTACTTTCGGAATCACAAAAGAAGGAGTCTAAAACCATCCTTGATAAATTTGAGGAATATTGTACACCCAAGAAAAACAGGTCGATCCAGAGGAAAATGTTCTATGAATGCTACCAGTTGAAGGATGAGTCTATTGACGAGTTTGTTACAAAACTTAGACTTATTGGCAGAGACTGTAAATTCCCCGATCTTGACGAGATGATCGCTGACATGATATTGACACATTGCCATTCAACACAAGTCCAAGAGAAGCTACTAAGATACGAGGAGGACCTCACATTAGACCATGCTCTAAAGATAGCACGCTTATATGAGCAGAGTAACGTCCATAAGAACTCTCTAAATTCCCGCACAGAAAGTGGACATGAGGAAGTCAGTATTGTAAAGAAGTCGCAGTCACAAAGGTGTGACAACTGTGGACTGATACATAAAGGAGGCACGTGTCCTGCGGCTAATGAGCAGTGTAACGGATGTTTAAAATTCGGGCATTTTAAAAGATGTTGCCGTAGTGGGAAATCTAGTGAAAAGGACTCTAGACAACGGAGGCAAGGCAAATTTGGAAAACGTAGAAACCCCCGAAAAGTGAACCAGGTGGAGGAATCAGTATCTTCAGAAGATGAAGTGTACTTGGGATCTGTAACCACTGAAATCCCAGACACCCAGACATCAAAGATAGCCCAGATTCCCGCCAAAACCCCAGATATACCCAACTCCAAATCCTGGATTATACGACTAAAAACAGGTGGGCACACCCTTACTGCTAAGGTGGACACAGGTGCCCAGGCCAATGTGATCTCACATGGACTATTCAAGAGGTTAAGACACCCCCCTATGAAAGCTTCTACCACAAGGCTATTTACCTACAACAGGCAGCCCCTGGACGTCATAGGTGAATGTCATATGTCTTGTTACTTCAAAGGGATAAACTACAAAGTGAAATTCATAGTCATTAAGGAGAAAGCTGACACTTTAATTAGTCTGCAATCAGCTATTCTCTTTGGCTTAGTTTCCAGAAGTAACATTTCTACAGTTGGCTCTGACAGCACACTGACCACAGACCAGTTGGTATCTAATTACAGCTACATATTTGAAGGCCTAGGCTGTCTGCCTAGCAAAGTGCACATTACCCTTGAAGAAAATGTCACGCCTGTGGTACACCCCCCTTACAAGGTAGCTGTTCATCAGAGAGACAAATTGAAAACTGAATTAGAGCGAATGCAAAAACAAGGAGTAATTGCCAAAGTGGATGAGCCCACTGATTGGGTGAATAATATAGTTTTGGTTGAGAAGAGCGACAAATCTCTTAGGATATGCCTTGATCCTGCAAACCTCAACAAAGTTATTAAAAGGGAACCGTACCCTACGGCCACAACAGAAGAGATCAGCACAAGATTGAAAGGTGCTACGAGGTTTACCAAATTGGATGCGACAACCTCATTTTGGCAACTTGAACTTGATCACGAGAGTTCGTTGCTTACTTGCTTCAACACACCCTTTGGACGATATCGATTTACACGTCTGCCATATGGACTAAACATATCTACTGAAAAGTTCCAGATGGAAGTTTGTAAAGTCCTAGAAGGAATAGATGGCGTTGAAGTCCAAGTGGATGATATATTGATTTCTGGCAAAGATGAAGAACAGCTTAAGCATCGAATGGAAGCAGTGTTCCAAAGAGCAAGTGAGAACAACCTCAAGTTTAACAGGAAGAAATGCCAGTTTAATGTGCCATCAGTCACATATGTAGGACATACATGGTCGAGAGATGGACTGAGTATCCCGGGTGATCGGATAAAAGCGATAGTTGAGATGAAAACCCCTACAGATAAACAATCACTGAGTCGATTCCTTGGCATGGTGAATTATGTTGCCAAGTTCGTACCACGCTTATCAGAGCTAAATGCTCCCTTGCGAGAACTACTGAAAGAGGATATTATTTTCGAATGGAATAAGCCACAGATAGAAGCCTATGAGCAGCTGAAAAAGCTTATAACTACAGCGCCAGTTCTCAAGTTTTATGACCCCAATAAGCCATCAGTGCTGAATGTAGACTCTTCGAAAGATGGTCTTGGAGCTGTCCTACTACAGGATGATATGCCTGTATGCTACGCGTCAAAATCGCTAACCCCTGCCCAACAAAACTACTCCCAAATAGAGAAAGAGATGACGAGTATATGTTTTGGAGCAACTAAGTTTCACCAATACCTCTATGGTAAGCCCTTTGTCGTGGAAACTGATCACAAGCCCCTGGAGGTGATCGCAAAGAAAGCTCTAAATAAAGCCCCAGCTCGATTACAAAGAATGCTTTTGCAAATGCAAAAGTACGATGTCACAATCAAGTGGAAACCTGGAAAAGACATGGTTATATCAGACACTCTCAGCAGAGCATGCGTAGACAGTGACACAGAAAGCTCGAAAATTATTGCTTCTATCATGAACGACATTGATCAACAAGCAGATGGATTACTTCAAGCTTTACCCATGTCTAAACCAAAACAGCAAGAGTACAGGAACGCGACCTCGAATGACCCTGTACTGCAACGCATTATGGAATATTGCAGAATTGGATGGCCTGAAAAGACTGATATACATGAGTCAGTCATGCCATATTACACCTTTCATGATGAACTTAGTACAGTTGATGGTCTCGTGTTCAAAGGCCTGAAACTGGTAATTCCCACATCAATGAGAGACGAAGTAAAGTCGCTTATCCATGAAAACCATATGGGAATCGTTAAAACAAAATCCATAGCAAGAGAGACACTCTTTTGGCCCAACATGAATTCCCAGATCGAGGATATGATAAAAAACTGTGACATTTGCAAAACCCACAGAAATGCCAATCAAAGAGAACCTATGATTCCACATAAGGTTCCTATGCGCCCCTGGGAAAAGATAGGTGTTGACCTATTCTCACATAATAACAAGGATTACCTAATTGGAGTAGACTACTACAGCAAGTACCCTGAGCTGTACTCACTCACCAGCACCAAGGCAAAACCCATAATAAATTGCCTAAAAGCCTCGTTCAGCAGAAATGGTATTCCCCAAACAGTATTCAGTGACAATGGTCCACCATTTCAATCATCAGAATATGTAAAATTCAGCGAAGACTACAACTTCGACATTGCTACATCAAGCCCGAATCTAGCAAATAGCAATGGCCAAATTGAAAGGACAATACAGACTGTAAAAAATATTATCAGAAAATCGGATGATATTTTCACAGCCATGCTGAATTTGAGAAACACCCCAATTGATGCGAAGATCAACAAATCCCCAGCAGAATTACTTATGGGTAGAAAATTGCGATCTAAAATTCCTACCAGTGGTGTTCTACTGAATCCCCAAAGCCCAGATCCCAACGTTTGCACAAAACTTCAGCAGAAAAAGCAGATGGAGAAGAGAAAGTATGACCTCCGCGCTCGTCCCCTTGCCCCTCTTCAACCTAATACCCCTGTCAAAGTCCGTGAGAAAAGGAACAATAAATACATCTGGAGAAATGCAACAGTGACTGAGAAACTAGATTCGCCCAGATCATATCTAGTTGAAACCCCAGATGGAGGACAATTTAGAAGGAATAGGAGACATTTAATTCCAGCATAAAATGTGTGAAATGACTGTCAATAATATAGTGTAGACCCAAGACTGGAAGTGAAATGGAAATATCCATATTTGCAATGAAGGTCAAGGATAGACCAAATTAGCATATCAAAATAAACATTGTAGTAAGACTGTAGTAAACTCTTAGGTCAAGAACCTCATTAGCATGTAGTACAAACATATGCACTGGACATTTTATCAATGAATACTAAAGTTCATGAGACAGGTCAGATAGTTCAAATTACATGGCTTGTAAAGTTTAAATGAGCTCCCTTACAAAATATTCAGAATAAGTAATGATCATATTTCAATGAGATGACTGTTAAAAGTTTAACTTGTTTTTAAACTAAAAGAAGGGAGATGTTATGTATCTGGTTTCAGTTCTGGTCATTAAGACATGTAAGATATCTGATACCCTTAACTGAGATTACCATGCTTATAGCAGACACTTGTAAGTCTGGCTTCCTACTAGAAACACATTAACTATGTAGTTCTTATATTATGTTTGATGTATAATAAAGTCTTGATACAAAACACAACATACATAATAAAAAAAATAACATTCAAGCTGCCAACACAAGTTCTAATGAGCAATTGAAAAGGCCAAAAAGGTTAAAATAAATTTCTAAAGTTCAAAAAGTTTATGTGACTTGGACACGGTGACTATTTTTGGCAGTAACATTTTCATGTATGTACATGTTCATATTTCTTCCCATTGTATCAAAATAAAAGCAAGGCATTAACATGACAAAATGTCACCACCTAAAACAATTTGGTCAATTTAAAGCAAGTTGGAAAATAATTTTTGACTCTAAGAAGGTTTTTGAAGATTTGAGCTTCTGGGATCTTGTAGATGATTTTGAAAAAAGAAATTGTTCAATCTGAAGCAAGTTGAAAAAATACCTCTTTGACTTTTTTTGACATTGAGAAGGTCATTGAAGGTCAAATGTCAAATCTAAAGTCAGATTTGAACTTCTGAGAACATGTAGATGATTTTGAAAAAAAAATTAAGTAAATTTGAAGCAAGTTGAAAAAAGACCTTTTTGACCTTGAAAAGGTCATTGAAGTTCAAATGTCAAATCTAAAGTCAGATTTGAACTTCTGAGAACATGTAGATGATTTTGAAAAAAAATTAGTCAATGAGAAGCAAGTTTAAAAAAGACCTTTTTGACCTTGAGAAGGTCATTGAAGGTCAAAGGTCAAATCTAAAGTCAGATTTGAACTTCTGAGAACTTGTAAAGTCAAATTTGAACTTCTGAAAAGATGTAGATGATTTTGAAAAAAACATTTGGTCAATTTGAAGCAAGTTGAAAACAGACCTTTTTGACCTTTTTTGACCTTGAGAAGGTCATTCAAGGTCAAATGTCAAATCTAAAGTGAGATTTGAATTCTGAGAACATGTAGATGATTTTGAAAAAAAATTTTAGTCAATTTGAAGCAAGTTGAAAAAAGACCTTTTTGACCTTTTTTGACTTTGAGAAGGTCATTGAAGGTCAAATGTCAAATCTTAAGTCAAATCTAAAGTCAGATTTGAATTTCTGAGAACATGTAGATGATTTTGAAAATTTTTTTTAGTCAATTTGAAGCAAGTTGAAAACAGACCTTTTTGACATTGAGAAGGTCATTGAAGGTCAAATGTCAAATCTTAAGTCAAATCTTAAGTCAGATTTGAATTTCTGAGAACATGTAGATGATTTTAAAAAAAATATTGAGTCAATTTGAAGCAAGTTGAAAACAGACCTTTTTGACCTTTTTTGACCTTGAGAAGGTCATTGAAGGTCAAATGTCAAATCTAAAGTCAGATTTGAAGGTCAAATGTCAAATCTAAAGTCAGATTTGAATTTCTGAGAACATGTAGATGATTTTGAAAAAAAATTTAGTCAATGTGAAGCAAGTTGAAAAAAGACCTTTTTGACCTTGAGAAGGTCATTAAAGGTCAAATGTCAAATCTAAAGTCAGATTTGAACTTCTGAGAACATGTAGATGATTTAGAAAAAAATTAAAGTCAAAAAAACGGAGACCATAACAATATGTCACCACTTTTGGTGGTGACATAAAAATGAGGATGAATGCAAGCATATAATTAAATGCAACTTAAGCTTGAGAAAAAAATTGTTCATGAAAAAGAAGATCTGATGCATGTCCTTAAAGTCACCTACCTATTATAGTAAGCACACCACTGGTGGTGGCCTGGCCGTAAGAGTTCTGACCAAGACAACTGTATTCTCCTGCGTCTTCTGCACTTGTGCCCTTGATGTATAATGTGTGAACCCCAGATACATCCTCCAAACCATATTTGTCATTGACCTCAATCTTGGAGCCATTATGGAACCAGGTTAGTTCAGCCTCAGGTGTACATGTCACTGAAATGTACATGTATTTCAATACAACGCAAGGCATAAACATGCAAGATGTCACTGCCTGTCATTTGTTACAGATGCCACAAGAATTTGTTACGGATGCCAAACACCAATGGCCATTTCAAACACTGAACACCAAACACCATCAAAAAAGATGGAGACTACAATAGGTCACCGTTTCTGGTGGTAACATAATAAAAACTCAATTTACTTTGAAATCTCTATCAAGAGCTATATGAATAATACAATTACTTAATAGGGAGCTAAATAGTGCAGTACCTTAAAAGGAGCTAAACATGAATCAAAATGAGTTATAAGGAACAAGCCTACTTACCACAAACTGTGAACTCAGTGTTACGGCCTGCCTTTACAGTCTGTCCCATTAGGGGGAGGTTAAACACTGGTGCTGTCCCTGTGTATTCAAATGGTAGATCTGGGACATCATATTTCTGAAGTTTTATCTTGCTCTTCTCCCAGTGATCTTCTGATTCTCTCTTACGTCTCATCGCTCCAGCACCTGGAAAGAAACAGTCTTGTGTAAGCTTACACTGAGCATCATGATACATTGACATGAGTATATTTTGTACTTTAATACCTTGAGTCATTATCAAGGTATATAGAATTGGTAAAATTATACTTTGAGTAAAATGGTAATTTGAGTTTATACTTCGAGTATCATGATACATTGAATAAAAGTAAACTTTGAGTACCATGACAGCCTGTATGGATTGAATGAGCGATTGTCCCATTGAATGTGTGAATCGATCAATGTAAATGACTTTCAGAATCATACTCTTTCTGAGTTAAAGCTAGATGTCTACCTTGCACTATGAGATCTCCTGTTGTGCTACAACTGCCCAGATCATTGGAGATTTGACATGTGTACTGGCCTGCATCATGTCCTGTCAAGTCATGTACATAGAGAGTGAGGGTTCCTTCATGGCTTGATATAGCATACTTTTCTCCTGCCTCTAGCTGCACCCCATCTTTGTACCTACATGTATATTATAATTGACATTTATGTGCGTTTGAGCGCAGCGACATAAGCTCATAAATGATTTCTTTAGGCGTCGTGTTAATGGAACAGGTGTTCGAGTTGACGATGAGTTGTTTTGCATGAGTGTATGTTGGAACGGAGTGTAACTTCATTCTGAGCTTTGCCACACGTAACACGAGACAGTTCATTTTAATTAATTAAACCAAGATTTGGAACATTTACATGTCTTTGATTGATCGCGTACCTTTTCCGCATTAATTTGAGGTTTTTAATGGCCGGGATCAATCAATTTCGATAAATGTATATTTAGCTGATTCGTCAAGTCTTAACGATTTCATTTAACGCTATTTCATGCTATTAAGTTAATCATGTAATAGGGCTACGTTTAGATCTTCAGTATCGTTACCTGCGTTTTTACTTAATGTGACTTGTATTTTCCATGTTCATAATACCATGCTGTACTTTTTGCAATAAATGAAAGTGGCAAGCTCACTTCCTTATAATTTGATATCGTTGTTCTGTTGCATCGAGCAAAGCAAAGAAACATATACAACAAAGATTCAATTCCAAGCTTTCAAGAGCGAACAGAAGTATTTAAAATCAACATTGATTACAGTGATATCTTTTAATATGGAACAAAATTAAGGTAGGTCTAGATTGAGTATTATGACTAATGATTCGAACATGGTACTGGAACACTGACAGCATCATTTAAGACCCAAAACACATTGGGTCCATTCTATTTATATTTTTTGCATATTAGGACCCAGTGCATTTTTCTCAGTTTTTAGTGTACAGCTTACCATGTGGCTGTGGGCCGAGGCTGCCCCTGTGCCTTGCAGCGAAACCTGGCTGATGCCCCCTCAAATGCCTGTACATCTTGCAAAATTCTCTGGAAACTGGGGGCCTGATCTGCTAGTTCTGAAAGGATATATACTTTGTTAGAACATTGTTGCATTCTATACATTTTATCATCAACTTTATCAAGATGAATTGCTATCATTGTTTGGCATGAAAAAGGTAGGCAAATATTATACAGAGCATCGTGGTAAATTATGTCATATTCTAATTTTGCTTGTGATCTGTTGTGATCAACCCTGAACCACCCCCCCCCCTGTTCCATCCCCTCCACACCCTAATGAGCTAGATAAGGGTGGGGATCGAGAGACTTGAAGATGCATATCAGAATTCAGGGGAGTTTTACAATAAATAAACAAAATCATTAGAAAAACTTACAAAATTATCATTATTTTAAACCAGAACAACGGCAACGCCAAAGCGTAGCGAATCCCATCGAACAGAAATGGCTGGCATTTTTACATACGAAATATATAGCAAATATCAAATATCATAAAATGACACCCATAAGAAAGGCCACCATTTTCAAAATGGTTGATCACTAACCAAGTTGTCATCAGAAGTAATATGCTTTTAAGTAGCCACATATAAAATTCTTAAAAGATTGCCAATGGTGGCCATTTTTTAAAATGGCCGCTTACTACTCAAAATGTCATAAGACAGTATGCAATCCTTACGAGTATTTGCATATCAAATATGAACAAAATCGCTCTATTACTTTATGAGTTATAATAAAAATGTAAAATCACACACATAAAAATGGTGGCCATTTTTCAAAATGGCCGACTACTCCCCAAAGTTTAATTAGACAATGTGCCATGCTTAAAGTATTCACATATCAAATATGAGCAAAATCGCTCCAATATTTTTCGAGTTATAGTAAAAAATGTAAAAATGACAGCCATTTTTAAAATGGCCGCCAACTACGTGAAGTGTCATGAGACAGTGTGCTGAGCTCATGAGTATTCACATATCAAATATGAACAAAATCGCTCCAATAATTTTCGAGTTATAGTAAAAAACGTAAAAATGGCCGCCTAGTACCAAAACTGTAATTAGACAGTGTGCCATGCTTATAGTATTCACATATAAAATATGAACAAAATCGCTCTACTACTTTTTGACTTATACTAAAAAATGTAAAATAACACACGTAAAAATGGCGGCCATTTTTCAAAATGGCCGCCTACTACCCAAAATGACATTAGACATTGTCCCATGCTTAAAGCATTGACATACCAAATATGAACAAAATCGCTCCACTACTTTTTGACTTACAGTAAAAAATGTTAAATAACACGTGAATGGCGGCCATTTTTCAAAATGGCCGCCTACTACCAAAAATGTCATTAGACATTGTGCCATGCTTAAAGTATTCACATACCAAATATGAACAAAATCGCTCCACTACTTTTCAAGTTACAGCAAAAATCGAAAAATGACGTGCAAAGGCAGCCAGCTTAATCAATGTCCTATATAACTTTTTACATTTAAAACATATTGCTATTACAGTTTTATATGCAGTACCTAAATTACTGTAAAATCGGCACTAAAATGGCCGCCATTTTTAAATGAGCGGCCATTTTGAAAATCGGTTTTCTAGCAGAACTTCTACCCCCATTGGGTATATGTGTACAAAATATGAACAAAATCGGGCCAACGGTATTTGAGTTATTGCCCGGACGGACAGACGGACGGACGGACGGACGGACAGACGTACGTACGGACGGACGGACGGACGGAGGCGTTCCCTATATCCCTCCGAACTTTGTTCGATGGGATAATAAGTCTCATCGATAGACTTCTAGTACATACCCATACTTAATTCTCTTTCGAAAGTGCCAACATTAGAGAGTTGCCTGATAATGGAACTGGAACGGACATGGTCCCCTATGGCTAGCACTGACCTATCAGAGTCCTGAAATAATAATATACATTTTATTTCATTTTATATTTCATATATATATCTTTAGAGATATAAAATATGTAAAGAGAAATTTGTGATACATATGGAGAACTATATAACATGTTTGTAGAAATTAATAAATACGTATAAATAAGAGCACATTAATAGTTGTTGGGTAGGAGCATATATATAAATAAAGAGGTGGGGGTGGAGCAGCCACTCCCTCAGCTCCCCCTGGCTAGGGGCCTGCATGTGTTGGGAATTGAATGATATGTGTTCCTGCCAGCAACCAACTTGCAAGCAACACTTTGATGAATCAACTTTTATTGCTTCTAGTTGTAGAAGCCTAATAAACAACATTCCTGATAATCAAACATAAATAAATCAGATAAGATTTCATTTTTATAATCTCACAGGTTCTGTTAACTTATTCCTGCCTTTGGATCCTTAAAGCCCCTAATATAATATAATCGTCCAGTCAACTGTATAGAAATATATGTAAAATGGAAATGGGCACGAATTCCCTCACGTCACATATCCATTACCCTTGACTACCTCTATACACAAACTCGACAATCTCAAATTGTTAAAAGCAAGGCATTAAAGCAGATATGAAATGGTATTTTTAACCTACAGGAATCAATATAATTTTTTGATAAATGTATTTGGACATGTTTTCTCATCAGTAGTGCGAAAACTATTTCACTCTAACGATCATTATAGCTGCTTAATAAGCAATATTCGAATTGGTTGTGACGTTATTGGCCCCCACGTGATCTCTCACTGGTCCCCACGTGGCCCATAACGTCATAATGCCAAAATGATTTGTTTTGGTTTACACTACAATCCTATGGTTGCCATGACGTTGTGATTACTAAGGAACCAACAAACCAAAGCTATATTTTGTATATGACGTTACTTATCACGTGGGGGCCAATTTGATTGATCAGCTAGTTTTATTTCGTTATTTATGACCGTTAGCAGTTATCTAACATTTGTTTTATAATGGCTATCGCAAGAACTCTACGTTGGTCTTACAATGGAGAAACCCGCATTTTCGTAGCTGCAAGTTGAGAAAAGCTATTTCAGTTGTCCTTTAACATGCAAAATGTCACTACCTTGCATTTGTTACAGATGCCAAACTCTGAACAACAATATGTCACCATTTTTGGTGGTAACATAAAAACAAAACATTTTGAAGCGCACAGTTTATCCCTTATTGATCAACTGCATATTACATATACTCATACATACTTCAAAGGATCTAGCAACTAGTATAATTAGTCATTCTGTTAACTTATCCATGATAGGCTTTTGTTCAGTACTATACAGGTTATTTCATAATAGAGAATCCCATTTTTAAACCAGCAAATTGTCCACCTTGATTGGAAACAATGGAACGAGTCTTTTGGCCTAAATAAAATGTATAGGTACAGCATAATGATGTTAACATATCTTGTTGATTACAAATGAACTGATTCTGCTTGTATGTGTCTCCCAAACATACATATCTATCATGTTTACAATCTATAGTAAGATTATATACTGTATTACAAACCAGGAAATGTTTCTCCAATATGTTGTCAGATAAGTACCTGAAACTTTACAAGATACCACTGCAATGATACATGTGATGTAGCTACATGTATAATGCCATTGGTTGTAGTGTCCAGTCAATTAATGTATTAAAATAAAATGGATTTTGATGTGACAATAATTGTACTCTTCTGAACTCAAAAACACAATGACAACTTAAAATAAAAGAATCCCAACAAACGATATAAACTTGAAAATATATCAAAATTTAATTGAATAAAACAATATCAAAAATCTTTATTAAAATAATCAAATTACAATTCCTATAAAACATACAATTCAAAATGTGATAGCCAAATAACCCATCAATCCATACCGTAACGTCTTCAGAGTTTTGTAAAAATTCTCAAAGCGTATGTTATTGATAGAAGTCCTGGAAATACAAACTTAGTGTATCTAATCCTTACATGTCTGTCTGTGATTAATTCAATTAGCTAATGTCTATAGGATTTGTAAACATGGAATATATGATAAGATAATCCAGTAGGCAAACACCCATTGGCCTATATATACAGGGTGGTCCAAAAAAAATTGGAACATTTGTTAATTGAACGCATAACCTTTATTTTTCTTCTAAAATGTACCAAACTTTTACTGAGCATAGTTCAATCACTTATTTATCTGATGTAAAGTTTATAGGTGAAAACCACAAAGTTAATGCATTAAACTAGTCAATGTTTGATAGGACCCCCTTTTCTTAAATATACACTTGTCAATTCCGCGGCTACTTTTTCAAGTATTATTTATTTCAAAGCTTTAATGCACATGTTAATTGCTATAAATATTTTATAAAATCATATTCAGTTGACAAAGAATATTTACATCTGGGGTTTGCCAGAAAAATATTGTGTTAACTTAAACTTAAACAATACCCAAAATGATCATTTTCATTTAAGAGTAGGGAAAAAAGGAACATGTCAGAGGTGAGTGATTGCATAACCCTCACAGCTACTCAAGTGTCAAAAGAATTGTTCCCACTTTTCAGTAAAGGCAAAACTGACCATGGCCAGTTATTCACATTAAAAACCAATGCTAAGCACACATACAGTGTATAATATAACTAGACATGTAAATTGAACAAGTTCAATTTAAGACTCCAGATTTAAAACTTTTTTTAAGCTGAGTCATCCAAAATACTGTAAGCTGAGCCATTCAGAATAAGCTGAGTCATCCAGAATACAGACATTTAGACAACTCTTAAGTAGCTTATCTTCGTCTACATTGGCTTAACATGGGGATATCATAATATCGACTTTTCGAGACTTCAAACAGCTATAACTATCTAACCAGAATTTGGGTCGAAATTTGGTTTGCAGATTCGAATTTCTGAGAAAATTCTACGTTTGTGTCATAACTCATACATTAAATTTTGAGAACTTTTTATGTTGACCTACTTTCCGGACGCCATTCCTCAAAATCGGTAAGAGTAATCAAAAAAGACAGTTACAATAATGAAAGGACTGTCTTTAAGCTACATGCTGAAAAAAAGATAAAGGAATAATGCCGAATAGTGACAAAGATAATTGACATAACATGGGATATCAAAATACCAATTTTTTAATTTTTCAAAACGCCATTACTTCCAAACCAGGTGTCGGATTGAAATTTGATTTGCAGATTCGGATTCCTGAGAAAATTCTACCCTTAATTCATAACTCATACGTTAAATTTGGAGAAACTTTCATGTTGACCTACTTTTCGGACACTATATCTCAAAAGTGGGTCAAAATACTTTCTGACGGCAAAAGGCTAACACTATTAGCACACTCTTTGCTACCTGTATACAAAATTTTGAAGCAAATAATTAAAGTGTAGTGTCAGAATCGCAAAAATAAGTTAAAACTATAAATTTGACCTAGATTTTGACCCAGGCATTTTGGTGACCAAATTGTGAAGCTAGCTAGCTTTTGAGGTCCCTTTCTTTTATAGGCTTTCATTATGTGAAGCTGTACTCAGTCTTTATCTCGTATTTTACACTTCAAAGAAATCTTTTTTCCCATTGCCATAACATGGGGCACCAAATTTAGCGATTTTTGAGCTTTCAAAACGACATAACTTCCGAACCGGCAGTCGGATTGAAATTTGGTTTGCAGATTTGGATTCCTGAGAAAATGCTACCCTTAATTCATAACTCATACGTTAAATTTGGAGAACTTTTTAGTTTGACCTACTTTTCGGACACCATATCTCAAAAGTGGGTCAAAATACTTTCTGACGGCAAAAGGCTAACACTATTGGCACACTCTTGGCTACATGTATACAAAATTTCGAAGAATATAATTAATATGTAGTGTCAGAATCGCAAAAATAAAAAAAAACTTTGAATTTGACCTAGATTTTGACCTAGGCATTTTGGTGTCCAAATTTTTATGAAAACAAGGTCTTGTGGTCCCTTTCTTTTATGGGCTTCCATTATGTTTAGCTGTGCTAAGTCTATATCTCGTATTTTACACTTCAAAAAAATATTTTTTCCCATTGAATTAACATGGGGTACCAAATTTAGCGATTTTTGAATTTTCAAAACGCCATAACTTCTGAACCGGAAGTCAAATCGAAATTTTGTTTTCAGATTCGGAATCCTGAGAAAATTTCCTATAAGACTGATATCCTGGACATTGGATTCGGAGAAATATTTTTTGGACCTCGTTTTCGGACACTGATATCTCGAAATCGGTTTGAGATACCAAAAAACTAAATCGACCCTAGGTTTTCTACTTTTTTATGAGGAACACAATGAAAAAAACCAGGATCAAAAATATTGAAGGACGATTGAGATAATGGGAAAAAGTGACAAAGTACTGGATTTGACCTAGTTCTTGACCTTTGACCTAGATAAAAATTTGACCTAATTTCCCAGAAAGCCGGATACAGTCTTAAGTTAACCATGTAAGTTGGATTAAGTAAGCTGTTATAGTTGACGAGAAATTTGGCAAGGAGGAAGAAAAAAGAATAATAATAATAAGAAAACAGGCAAAAACAATAGACTCCAGATTTTCAATCTGGAGTCTAATAATATACCATTTGTGTTCTCTCTATGATTTTGATAGACATATTGATATATCCAATGGATATCATTCATATCAGAACAATTAAGGGGCGGGGGCTTCATTTACCAGTCAAATCAGACTGCCCTGGCCTCTTTCTGGAGAATATTCAATCAGTAATACACCCAACAATAGCCATCAAAATATGCTTGATACTCATGAATTTGGGTAAAAAATGTTAAATATGTTACTAGATTTGATCTTCCAAGGCAAACAAATAGGAAGTTTGATCAAGCTGAAATTTTTAATTGAGATGGCTTGAACAAAACAAACGAACAGCAAACTAATTGAATATTTACAAATCTGAGCCCCAGGCTTCAACTTGTAAGTCAGGAGAAGAGGGGTCATATCAAATATTGACTAGTTTAATGCATTAACTTTGAGGTTTTCACCTATAAACTTTACATCAGATAAATAAGTGACTGAACTATGCTCAGTAAAAGTTTGGTACATTCTAGAAGAAAAATAAAGGTTTTGCGTTCAATTAACAAATGTTCCAATTTTTTTTGGACCACCCTGTACATGTATATTATATCATTCATAGCACTTATCCTAGAACTCATGAAAGGTTTCCCTTGCATGCACATATCATTTTCAATAACAAGGCATTGACATGCGAAAAGTAACCACTAGCCATTTGTTACAGATACTTAACGCCAACCACTGAATCTCTTTGTGGATACAATTTACTGCAAAGAAATACATTTCAACATTTAACTCTCCCTACCTTAACAAAATATATGTGTATGTAAGTGTTGGTAATGATCATGCATGTAACCTGGATTTCACTTGAAGCTCTCATGTCCAATGATAACATAAAGAGAGATGAATGTCAAATGAATATGTTCTATCTCTCAAGGAAATGCAGAGTGCATATGTTCTTTGATGTTGGCCATGATCTTTGAGAATATTAGTATTCAATGAATCACAGAAGAGAGTCTTTCTACCCAGAGTGACGAAGTATCTCGTCACCTAAGAGATGACCTTGTAACCTAGGGTCACAATTTCTTCACGAAAATTGCTCACAAATTTCATCCAAATTACACAAAACGTTAGAAAATGTGTAGAATTGATATCTGCTGACTAATTTCACTATATTAAGCATCACCTGTTGTATGTATATGTAGTAAAATGGCAAAAGTTGGCAAATATGAAAAATTCTCTAGTGTCAACTGATTTTAGGAATCAAGAGGTTAAAAATATCTTCCTTTAAAAATATATTTGTAATATGTGTATATTACAATATAAGAAGTATGTCTCAATGTTATGTTATAGTATCATTTGATTAGAAAATGGAGATGTATCAGTTGGAAATCAAAATATGAGTAAAATCATTAAGGTAGGTCTGGCAGAATGACACTTAAAATGTTTTCATATGATGACGATTATGAAAACATTAGTTACTCAATTTTCAACTTTTTGGTTAAGTAGCAAAATTCATTTCACATTCAACCTTCCATAAAAGCCAGTGAAAATTACAGTATCAAAACTATAAAATCAACTGTCTTTCTCAGAGGTTGGTGTCGACAGCTTATGTATAAAGGGTATTCTGACCCCCTAACACAATATTTAAGGATTCTATAAATTTATATAATAACTGCTCCATATTGCCACAGAGGCCTACATTCTGAAGTTGGCATGTAATTAACACCATTAAGATAAACTTAATGAATTATGATTTCAAGATAACCACAGGCAAAGAACCAGTTTAGACTTTAAGAATAAGGATAACATATTATCACAAAATAGATGTTAAGGCACTCATGTTTACAGAACCTGCAAACATGAAACATTTGTACACAATTTATGAAGCAGTCAAGACATGGAATAAAGATACAATCAGCTGATTAGATCTCAAACCTCTTTGATCATGCATATGATCCTGGAAAGAATGATCTGTAATATCATTGTTTAGGCCCTTAACATTCTAAGTCAAATCGAGAATATGTCTTTGTTTTTTTTGGAAAGATTTGCAAAGAGAGAAAAGTAAATAGGACGAGGTCCCTTCATCTACTACCATCTACCATATTTATCAACAATACAATTTGTTGATTACATTAAACCACGTTAACCTTTAGTTACAACCTCCCTATAAAAAATAATGGAATTCTCCACATAACACTGGAATTGGGTGTATATGAAATTAATTCAAGTTCACCATGGTTCCCAAAGTTAAGATAAGTTACCCAAGTTTATCTTGATGTTTTCTCATAAAGCTTTCAATAGTGATCTACAATAATTGCCACCCTCTGGTTACCATGGTAACTGGAGGGTACAAAGACAACATTTGATGCAATTTGTCTGATGGTACCTGCAGAGCCAGGTTTGGATTACAACCAGGCCCTAAGTGATGCATAAAGTAATCTTTTCAGTCTAAATAAACACAACTGTTTATTTTGTAACAAACCAATGGACTAAACTATCAACCCCATGATTAGAAAAGTTAATTTTGAAAATACGTAATGATTAAAAAATGAAATAAATAAATAAATGGTAATACATGTATAGTCAAAGGTGTTCAACTGAGAAGGTCTTCATGTGATAAGGCCTTCCAATGACAGAGTCTTCCAGCAATAGGGTCTTTATATGATAAGGTGTTTTAAAAGGTGTTCAAATGATAAGGTCTTCCAATGATATGGTCTTTACATGATAAGGTGGCAAGGTGTTCAAATGATAAGGTCTTCCAATAATAGGGTCTTTACATGATAAGGCGGTGAGGTGTTCAAATGATAAGGTCTTCCAATGATATGGTCTTTCACACACGGGAATTTCGCGTCATAATTATTCCTCCGCTTGGTGCGCTGTTGTGCATAGCAACGTCCTATGCAACGTGTATAAACATCGCGCGGACGTATAAGTACAACCCGTCATTTTTTCATGTTTGCAATGAAATTTTCTATTCAGATAGGTGTTTTAAACTATGATTTTCTTTCATAATATATATTGTTAAATAGGCATGATACATATCATCGTGTTTCTAAAGAATTGCTTATTTTAATCCTGTTTATTTCAAGTTTATAGGTTCAATATTAGTAAAGTTACGGCTTCACTATGGAGGGGCAATTTCTTCGTAAACTAGAAACCGCATCGTCAGCAAAGATTTGATAAAAACACAACATTTTTGCGCCGGTGGCATTTCTTCATTTATGGATGAATCTTTATCAAATTTGAAACACGTTTGAGCTAAATATACAAATTGTGTCTTGTCCGAGGCGGAATTTTAAAATTCAAATTACAATTAGAGAAAAAATAGCTAACCAGTGTCAAGTTTTACCGCCGATTTTCGAAAAAAATATGATGTAATTCCATAATAGAGTTGGAAGAAAACGAATTGTTTGAACTGCACAGGATAAAAATATATTAATTCAGATACATGTAAGCTTTATATACAAATCATTGGATACGTTAAAGGGCAGCATCAACTACTAGAAAATCGTGTGTAAAGTTGGACAATATTTGACCCGAATTGACCGGCAAAATGGCCGCCCGCTCATAGCGCCTCTAGGGGAGGAATAATTATGACGCGAAATTCCCGGGTGTGTTACATGATAAGGTGTTCAAATGATAAGGTCTTCCAATTATAGGGTCTTTACATGATAAGGTGATAAGGTGTTCAAATGACAAGGTCTTCCAATAATAGGGTCTTTACATGATACGGTGGTAAAGTGTTCAAATGATAAGGTCTTCCAATGATAGGCTCTTTACATGATAAGGTGGTAAGGTGTTCAAATGATAAGGTCTTCCAATGATAGGGTCTTTACATGATAAGGTGTTAAGGTGTTCAAATGATAAAGTCTTCCAATGATAGGGTCTTTACATGATAATGTGTTAAGGTGTTCAAATGATAATGTCTTCCAATGATAGGGTCTTTACATGATGAGTGGCAAGGTGTTCAAATGATAAGGTCTTCCAATGATAGGGTCTTTACATGATAAGGTGTTAAGGTGTTCAAATGATAAGGTCTTCCAATGATAGGGTCTTTACATGATAAGGTGGCAAGGTGTTCAAATGATAAGGTCTTCCAATAATAGGGTCTTTACATGATAAGGTGTTAAGGTGTTCAAATGATAAGGTCTTCCAATGATAGGGTCTTTACATGATAAGGTGGCAAGGTGTTCAAATGATAAGGTCTTCCAATGATAGGGTCTTTACATGATAAGGTGGTAAGGTGTTCAAATGATAAGGTCTTCCAATGATAGGGTCTTTATATGATAAGGTGGTAACTTACCACTGGTAAGGTGTTCAAATGATAAGGTCTTCCAATGATTAAGTCTTTACATGATAAGGTGTTCAAATGATAAGGTCTTCCAATGATATGGTCTTTACATGATAAGGTGTTCAAATGATAAGGTCTTCCAATGAGATGGTCTTTACATGATAAGGTGGTAAGGTGTTCAAATGATAAGGTCTTCCAATGAGATGGTCTTTACATGATTAGGTGGTAAGGTGTTCAAATGACAAGGCCTTCCAATGAGAGGGTCTTTACATGATAAGGTGGTAAGGTGTTCAAATGACAAGGCCTTCCAATGAGAGGGTCTTTACATGATAAGGTGGTAAGGTGTTCAAATGATAAGGTCTTCCAATGATAGGGTCTTTACATGATAAGGTGGTAAGGTGTTCAAATGACAAGGCCTTCCAATGAGAGGGTCTGTACATGATAAGGTGGTAAGGTGTTCAAATGATAAGGTCTTCCAATAATAGGGTCTTTACATGATAAGGTGGTAAGGTGTTCAAATAATAAGGTCTTCCAATGATAGGGTCTTTACATGATAAGGTGTTAAGGTGTTCAAATGATAAGGTCTTCCAATGATAGGGTCTTTACATGATAAGGTGGCAAGGTGTTCAAATGATAAGGTCTTCCAATGAAATGGTCTTTACATGATAAGGTGGTAGGTGTTCAAATGATAAGGTCTTCCAATGAAAGGGTCTTTACATGATAAGGTGGCAAGGTGTTCATATGATAAGTTTGTCTCTGATACTGTTGAAATGTTACCTCTTGCAAGATCAAGGAGAACTCGACCTCTACTGATATGGCAAACAAACTGGTCAAGTGCTTCTATTACTGTCCATACTTGCATATGCTTTCATTCACACACATTCTCACAGATTCAGTGCTCACTATCTTACTTTTTACAAGAAATGGCCTTTTAAGCAAGAGTGTGCTCGTCTTGGGATATATTTACATAGTCTCAAGCAACATTTCAAGCAGCCTTACATCAAGCTAAATCAAAAGAGTAAAGTGACGAAGATAGCCATATATAAGCATCATTCCCTTGAAAGACTTTGTATTATTGAAGGTTATTCTTCAAAGATCCACACAAGTCATAGCCTCCACTATCATACTGAAACCAATATGAGAAATCATGGCAAGCGGCATAGCCAGCTTTCAGTCAGAGGGTGCGTTCGGTTGTGCGATTGTGGCATAAACAAGCCAAAAATGAGATTTATTTTGAATTTTA
Organism: Owenia fusiformis; assembly: GCA_903813345.2. Lineage (NCBI taxonomy): Eukaryota > Metazoa > Annelida > Polychaeta > Sabellida > Oweniidae > Owenia > Owenia fusiformis. The sequence continues at coordinate 15,566,247 of CAIIXF020000007.1, read as the reverse complement.
CAAAAAATTGATGCAAATAAGCTCTTTTCTTTTTCTTTTCATGGTTTTATTTTATGGGTTATTGGGGGGGGGGTGTACCCCCCTGGCTATGCCTATTATGACCTTCTATTAGTTTCTCTTGAGAAAGCCATGAGATAATTATATAGAGCTTACTTTTGCTCTGGCCCATACAGTTTTCTTGAAAATGTTGATGACCAATAAAGGAATTACAGAGATCAATTCTTTACCATCTCTTTATTTAGTGTGATTTTGAAACTTGAACAATTTGCTTCATATAGCACAATATGTCTATAATAAGAATTATATAAGAAATATATATATTTTCCTGACATTTTATCTGTTTGGCATATTTTCTGGGATGGAAAATTAAATAATTCTTTTTGTTTTGCGGATTTGGTGTATTATCTCAGCTTGTTTGTTGTTGGATGCGTTTTTTTTTGTTTTCATAAGTGATAACACTCCAAAGGTGAGAGGCTTTATCTTTGATATCCTTTTCAGGCATATCAACCATGACATAGAAGAATAGAAATCAACAAATACAGTTAATACTTATATCTTTCATTTTCAAATACTAGTATGGTTTTATTAGAACTGCTTTGGCTTGCTCTAATGATTAGCATTCTTTGGATATACTGTCTCTTTGGGCTTTTCACTTCTGATTTATGCATCCTGTTATTCAAGCACATCATAATTACCTTTTTTACATTTTTGAATAATTTTTTTTCCAGTTTAACACCTCTACTGAACAGAAACCTATTTGTTTGTTTCATTTTGCCAGACTTCATTAAAATTAATTAATTTGATATCATGGTAAAAGATATTTACCCTGTAGAGGCTGGCAGACATGTAGAATATTCCAATGAAGGTGAGGTGAGACTACCCTTTGAAAGAGCAATAAGCATAATCACCCTCTTTATATTACTGATAAACCTTTGAACTTGATGACTTATCAGTGTGTTGTCCATAAAATATAGTTCTGTACATATGTACCCATATTAGCATGGCTTTATGGTGATCTCTGGCTGGTTAAACACCGAATCAGAAATGATTGTTCCTAGTAAGAGGGGGATATTCTGGCCATTGTGCACAGGGTAAAAGTGAGACAAAAATAGCCACCAGATTCAGACACAGCATGGCTCAATTAGATATTCTAGGATCAAAATATTCCTGCCACAACCATAAACATTTTCAGTTTTTGCATTTACCTGATATTAGATACTGAGTGGATATCCTGCAGGTATACCTACCTACATGTAGAAGCCTTTCCTGTATTTATTTTCAACCATATAACATATTTTTTGATTCTATTATTAATTTCTGTCTCAGGTATTTTACTATAAGTAAATATTTAGAAACACATAAGAAATGTTGTTCAACTTTATTTAATTTTTGAATTTTGAATTATTCTGACAATTAGAAGGTTGTGTTTAATCAAAGGCTGACTAAAGAAAGAATGATGTTTGTCAGATACTGTACCTTTGAATCACATCTCAAATCAGTTAAAACACATACTAAAATTATCTTGTCCCTTATTTATCGAGTATCCATAGATGATATTCATTAAACATCAGAAAACTATTATTTGAATATATCTCAAAATGTGAAGTTATATTTGAATATATTGAACTTGATACTTATACTAAGTTCAAAACCCATAATGTTCCCCAAGTGTTCCAAGTGCAAAATGTTTCATTATTTCCAGATTAAGTTAATATTATTGCATCATTAGGTTGATTAGTGGACAGCAGAGGGTAATTAGTGAAGTATATAGAAGTATAGCACAATATATGGAGAGAGGTTTCTAACGTCATTACCCTAATACCACTGGCTAGTAGTACACTAACCTCTGACTGGGAGTGACAACTTTACACTCTGGGATTTGATCAATCAATGGGCACTATGGATATACATGTATGCTTCTTATATGTTTAGCTTTATAAATTCGATCCATAATTCTGAATAATGACAGGTACTGATTGGTTCTCTGAGTTCAGAGTTTATCAATTGTGTAAAGAGTGTCAGGCATGTCAATCAGTCTTGTAGAGGGTATGACGTCAGTAGATCAGGAACTGCATTCTAGCCAGATAGTAAGTGAGAACAGACACACTTGGCCGAAATATCTTCTCAGTCTTAGAACTAGTCAAATCAATGCTAATATTGAAAAGGGGATTTTATACCATAAGATGGCCTATTTATTTGTTTTTCTCTCCTGTAAAAGAGAGTTTCATCTACTAAGGTAGTGCAGCAAGCCTATGGGCTTCAAGACCATCATATTGTGATCTCCCCAGCATTAAAGCAAGTTGGTGTTGCACCTACTTGAGATTTGAAAATACGAGAATGCAATTGAGAATCTATTTGTACACACATTTGAAAATTGGAAAATCAGGAAAAATTGGCATACTTGATGAAAAGATTCGAAGTAAATCACTACCATACTTTTGTCTTTTTCTACACTCCAAATATTGTTACAATGTTATATTGTCTACATTTCACAGGAATTAGTCTAATTATTAGAATAATTTTGATTTGAATTTGAGGCGATTGACTCTTAATTCACACAAATGTTTTATTTATAAATTGTACAACCTGGTTTCGATTTATGTTTTTTTATGAATTGGTTGATATCTTTTATTTGATTTGCATGTGATTGTTTTATTCAAATGTTACCCCTTCTCTGGTCTTTGATTCTAATATGTTAGGAAATACAGGGATGTATCTCATACTTGAGTGGGTTTGGGGTAGATATGACCCGGGAATATATATCGTATCTGAGGAGCGGGCAGGATATATTGTATTTGTCCCGCTCAAGGCCAAATGCGGGCAGATATAATATATCCATCCCACTCCTGGGAATTTTTCAAAAGTTTAAAAAAGTTTAAATATCAAAAGTTTTAATTTTTTAATTTTAAAATTAAAATGTTTTAAGTTTAAATGTTACAATTTCATTGTATTGAACAAAAAGAATATTACGAAAATGTTCAATATAAATATCTTGTCATCTGAAAAAGGTGCAAAAGGTTATATCTACCCTAAACCCACTCAAGCATGAGATACACCAGTTATGCACGGTTGGTTTGGATACATGGAATATCCCTTGGGATATTTCCTGTATCCAAAACCTCCCAGTGCATAACCCCTATATACGTACTGTCTTATATCACATCATCATACTGATCATATCCACACTAGATTAAAGCATACCTTACATTCTGTAGGCTTAAAAAACAATTTAGATAAATACACACCTTTTTTAAAACATTTTCTGAATAATCTAATGATATTGATTTCATGAACATATAACAGATCCTTTTCAAATGGGTATGTTAACTTGATATCTTATTAATTTGGAAATATTCCAGTGGAATGGAGGTCCATTATTTATTTTATGAGCATGAATTCTTGAGATATTATGATCTTGGTTTTGGAAATATCAATTTTATCTACTACATGTATATACTTATACATATACCTACTTTTACATTATGCAAATAAGTTTTTTATCATCCCTGATACATCTAGTAATTTATTACAAGGGTACTAGTCCAATTAACAAGTTATCATGTTTTTAAAGGATCACGTTTCATTTAATGCTGCTACCCACTGATATATCTGCTGTCTGGAGCTCACTAATTAAAGGTTCTATGAATTGATAGATTTGATACATATCCCTCATAAAGTATATAATACTATTTGATCTTTCCAAATATTTAAGTCCCAGCATGGATATACATGGACTTATTTTTTAGAGATGAGATTAGTCTCGCATTCTCTAAAGAGAGACAGTAAGAAATTCGATTGAAACCAGAGAATTTTTCGTTTTTTGCCACCTTTTGACATTTTATTACATACCTATACAACTTTAGGAGCTCAACTTAGAATCAGATGGCAGAGATCATTTCTACACATTTTAGTATTTTTTTGAGCAAATTGAATGAAAATTGTTCAAATAAAAGCAATTCTAGTGAACAATTTTGTGACAGATTTTCTCGTCACTCTGGGTTTCAAGGTCATTTCTGAGGTGACAAGAAATCTCGTCACTCCAGGTAGTCAAGAGGTTAACAGGGGATTGTTTTCTTTTTATCTAACATTATCCTTTGTTTTTTTCAATCAACACTAATATCACAGTAGTTTTATCCGATACAGCTGGGCAATGTTCTCTTTCATAGTTTATAAATCTAAACTGAATTCTAGCTTGTGTTTTATTACAAGATTGATTATCTAATATCTCCAGTCAGTATGAACTCTTAAAGTAAGTCCCATGTTGAAAAGCGTAATGGTTACATATAATACCAGTATCTACATCAGGCCAGAGAGATTAATACCCTGTAATCCAATGGGTTACCTATGCTACCCTCTTACTATTTCAAATGATTTTCATATTAGATGCTGATTTTTGAGTGTGAGTTTTGAGTGTGAAATAAATATTATTTTGACTTTCTCAATATATGACTATATGGAAAAAGACATTTCCATGCAAATGTCACCACCTGCCATTTGTTATTGTTGCAGAAGCCGACCCGCAGAACACCAACCGCCATCCAAAATGGTGACAAAATAAGCTTATTGGGTATATCAATGAATGATCTCGAATTTAATGAGTGTAGGTCATGAATTGAAACTCTAATGAAGAGTAATAGAATATCTAACTAAGATGAAGGAATTGTTACACTTTACTGGCACATTCTCAAATGTTTCACATCAGGGGTCTTCATTTAACCATTTAGCAGATCATCTGGTAAGAAGATGATTCGATTCAACACCTCAATAAACAAACTGTTACTGAGTAGTATCTTAATTTTGTCTGTCAGATTTACTCCTGATTCGATCATCTTAATCCATGTTCCATTGTGTGTATTACTTTTGATTTCATTAACTTTTTCTTTCATGAGTGAGGTCTTTCTGAAGCTATCTCCTCCACAAGGGATGATTCTATCCAACTAGCACCCAGCAGGGCTCTATCTAAAGATTATTCCACATGTCTGGCATTGCCATTTTGATACAGATCATGCATGATTGTGTTATTTCCTAAGATTAAAAGACTGTAGATAGTGTTGATACTGGTCCATTTATCTTATCCCAGCTAGAGCAATGTTGGTAGCAATTCTCAGTGATCTCCCTAGGATTTTTTCTCAGGTGGGTGCAAACTCTCATTTTCACAATTTAGACCAATTTTGATAAAAATATGCCAATTTTTCATGATTTTTTCTCATTTTCAGATGGGTGAAGCCTATTTTCAAAATCCCAGGTGGGTGCTGCACCCACTTGCTTTAATGCTGGGGAGATCACTGAACTCTTATGATATGGCTTTCATATAGCTCTCCTAAAGGAAATGTTTCCTTACCTTGCCTGTCCTTGTTGTGTACAGTTGCTTGTGTTTGCTGGTAGTAAGAACCTGTTCTGTCAGTCTGCCATCAACCTCCCCCTGCAGAAAAGTGAAATGTATGCAAGTACAAGGCACACAGTGAACAATATTGCACATAATAATCATTAAAGTGGCCAACTTAACATTTAGCAAGCATGCCCAAAAACTAACAAGTTCTCATTTTCCAAAATGAGAAAGTGATGAAAATCAATCCATCAAGCAGTTTGTCACTAAATGTGCTGACAAGAAAAGTGACATACTGCTGCTCATATACTTAATGACAATATTGTACCTTTTCAAGGTATGACAAAAATAATCTGATTCCGGACATCTTGTAAATTCTAAATATATTCAATATACTGTTCATCATGTATACATAAATATGTTTTACTTTCCGAAAAGGCATGAGATGAAGGCTCTTTAATAGCGTAACAATGAGAGTACATGTACTTTAGAAATTACCATGTACCTCTTTTATCTTCTACAAAGACAAGTGGCAAAGTTGAATAAAAAATCTCAGGGGAATACAAAAATAACAAGACAAGTGGCAAAGTTGCAAAAATAGTATCAGATTCTTAGGTTGGTGGATACAAAAATAACTGGATTATAAACCTAAATCTTAACATAGGAAACCATGTGTATTTCTTGACATGAATCCATTGAGATATTCTCAGGGTCAAGCCCTGAAGGGTACTATACTAGTATTTCAACATATGTTTTGAAAATGATTCCCTCTATCCCTCTTGCTCTCTGATAAGAGTTTCTTCAACGATTGTCTCACTTTCCTAATGTTTTTACTACTAGCCTCAAAGCCAACAGGATAGTTTGAGATATAGCATGTTTGAAATATCATTTTATTCACAGTAATTTAACATTATTAATCTAATTAATGAATGTAACTCTTATTAATTGTATAACTTTATCAACCAAAGCTGATATATATTTATAGGTGATTTGACTGGTAAGTTCAAATCAAGTTCTTGCATTCCTAATGAATTTTTCAGCAGCCAAACTTCAGTAAACTGGCATTTCCTTATCTTCCCTTTCATTTAATTACTGCTTGATTTCTACATAAGTGCTTCTAGATAAACATAGAAACATTAAAATACTGCAAAATAATCCAGTAGTAGATACCCAGTTCTAGCCCACATAGAATATGTGCATATTATCCTCTGATACTTAAAAATGGTTGTAAAGTTTTGATACTAATGAGATCTTAACCATCTCAAATGTAATTTTCATGTTTTTCATGTATGGTCTTTGATCACAGTTTGAATTTGAAATAAGCTGTTTATAAGCAGAAAATATGTTATCTTCATTTTCTGATGTCTTATTCTGATTGGACATAAAGGTACACCACTGATATCGAAGAATGATTTCTCATTTAAAGAGGGCAATTAGAGTCAAGCTCTGGCAAAGGATAGGTAGTAGAGTACATTGTAATACAATCAACCATGTACTGGACTGAGCAAAAGCTGCAATTCTGCAAAAATGGAGTACATAAGTGGGCCCAATAGTATATAACCTTCATCAGTATAAGAATTCATTTTCCATTTTCACACTGAGTTAGAAGCTAGATTGGGTATTTTCGGACCACATGAGATCTTTTTTCAATTTTGTAGATAAAGCTGAAGATCTCCATGCAGTGTTTATATTGGATATGTTCTCTTCAAGGAATATTTCAAGATGTTCATCCAGTAGAGGTCATAGTATTATTTTCAATCCATGGTACACAAACATGGAACATCCTGGGTATTATTTCACATTAGGTACCTCCCCTCTGACATCCCCCTCTTCTTTTATACTTTACATGTGCCTACCAATATGACGAATTTGAAAAACTGTGACTTTCTCTGGCGTAGCCAGGATAAGGCAGGCGCTTTTTAACATCCTTTGAGAAATGTTCCTCTAGCAATTAGTTGTTAATTAATTTTATAACTTTTATTGATTTTTAACCTTAAATCATCAATTTTTGATTTAATCTCATTACGTAAGGTTTGTCATGATGTTCTTCTATTGCCAAGTAAGCGAGGCAAGGTTTGAACATTTTTTTGCCTCCTCGCTTTTTTCTACCTGGCTACCTGGCTACATCACTGGCTTTCCCTCCATGCTAGACCTAATTTGCCTCCAAGAACGGCCTATTTCATATGCTGATATTAGTATTTGCCTCTTTTAATGACCAATATTTATGTTTGGCTCTTTTATAACTGTCCTATATTTATATATGCCTCTTTTATCTGGGAAGCACAATATATAATTTATGTAACTTTTCTGACCTTCTGACCAACTCTTTGGCTTAATATTTACCATATGCACATGATGTCTATGGGTTAATCCACACATTTTACATTTTACAAACACATTTATTGCTTGATGAAGAACTTTTATGAAAAAAGATATTGCTTATTTGAATATCCTTCAAAAAATTGTTTTTGTCTAAAAGAACTTACATTAATATAAATCTAATGTCCCAATCAATTGATTCTTGACTTGTTATATAGACCCTGGCAACCAAACTCATGACAAAAACTCCATCTTACCTTTAAATAAAATCCATGATTTACCTATGAACCCAGGTGAACAATATCCAAGTGAACTCCTATACTCCAACAACAGAAGTTCTCCAATGTTATTGATAGAAATTGAAAGTTCTCTCCCCAGCTGGCCAGATGTCCTGCTAGCAAGCTGTTGATTATATTCAATGCTATTTAGGGCTGGTTCATTAATCCTGGTAAGACTTGGGTTTCAACTTTGATCTCTGCTGCCTATAGATAGGTAGGTGCATCCACTGGCCAGTTTAAAATGTAACAGTTGAGATTTGTAAAATCAGGAAAACCCTGAATTGCCATAAGTTAGTCACACTATCCTCTGATTATTTTACAGTTTTGATGTTTATGAGAACTTAATGAGCTCAAATGTACTTGCAGATTTTTGGAAGTTTGAAAGTGAAAGCTATTTACTCATCTATAGAAAAAATGTATTGTCATTACTTTTTGACTGTAATTTCTCATTAGATATATAGGCTATGTCAAAAAATTGCCTCTCATCTAAAGAGAGCCGATGAAGTCAAGCTCTCTTGATGGGTGTAGGTACCCTGAGACTCAGGGGTATGACAGTCAATATTATTGATATTAAAGGTCCAATTTGGATTATTCTGATCTTGATTCTCATGATTTTATTTTCACTGAATTCAAAGCAATAATAAGGGTGTTGACAGAATCAACATCAGGTGAGGCAAGTTAAAACAAGCATCGAAAAGGCTAAAGTAGGTTTATTTTTAATTTTTATTTTCAGTTTAGCTGAAAAAAGTCTAAATTAATATAAATTTGCAAAAGTTTGATGAAGTGGTTGCCTCCATACATAATGTCTGGCTAGACCCTTGAATAAAGTAAAATATTATAACTTGTAAACAACTTTTTGGACTGAATCTACAACATGATGTACATGTAAATCAGGAGATGACCCTCCTCTACCAGAAATTAAATTATCAGGTCAGTTCTATCTCTAGCTCTGGCAAAAGATCAGATGTTATGCTATATAGTTTTGCCTCGATCACTCAACTTGTTTTTGGTTTCAATTTCTTGAGAATTAAGTGCAAGTTACAAGTCTGCACCTAACAGCCTAGCCTACCGCTCATGTAATTGATCGAAGAAAGATCAATTAAAGGTGAATTGATAATTATTCAAGCGCCATCTTTATAAGGAAGCTAGTGGAATATGTATGACAACGAGGAAACAAACTCTCATGAAATAAATGTGTTCATAGGTTGCCCAAAACATGTACTTACATTTAACCAAGGGTGACACAGTGCCTCTTTTACAGTCATGCGTTTCTTCTTGTCCACAACAAGTAGTGATTCAATAAAGTCCACACACTCTTCAGATACACTGGACCAACACTCATCATCAAAGTCTACTCTGCCACTCTGGATCTTCTCATATATCTCTTGCTGAGAGTCAGCACTGAATGGGGAGGAGCCACTCAATCTACAACACAACAGGATGAGGTTTGATGTAAAAATTGTGAGATTTTTAATAATATTTTTGTTTCAATGCTGAGTTGTTATTGTGTTATATTATTTCAAAGTAGCATGTTCCAGTTGTACCAGGATTTGGCAATACATATGAATGTAGCACAGGGTAGAGGGTCTATTAATCCTCTTGGGTATGAGCTGTACAAGGTCTGATTTAAACTACCCTGGATTATCAATAAAAATGTAAGTTGAGATATGTTCACTCACAACACATAGGTGAGCACACCCAGGGACCACATATCAGTGCAGAAACTGACAGGCTCATGATCGATGATCTCTGGAGCGCAGTACTCTGCGGTGTCCCAGAGAGCCTTCACCTTCCTGCGTGGATCGACGTACTGTGCCAGGCCAAAGTCTGTCAGCTTTACTTCCTTGCTATGCTTTGTCACACATAGAATGTTTTCAAGCTGAAAGAAATCATGGAGATCACTGAATGCATTCAAAAAGTAAAATATAAATATTACATCTGTGAATCCCTACAAAATGAGCTGAAAGAGAGAGAAAATTCAAATCTAATTTTGTATACTTTTATGTACCTTTAGATCCAGGTGAATGACATTATTGTTGTGCATGTGCTCTAACGCCTGGCAGACCTGCCTGATATTGTGAATACAGTCCACCTCAGTGAGCTGGTAGTCTTCTCTGGTGAGTCTCCCAAGTAGATTCTCACCTGATACACTGTAATATCAGAACATATGATGATCATTCAAGTTGACTATGCCTGAATTGAGGCAAAGGGACTAGGTTACAATGTAATAAGAGTATATGATCTTGTAAGGCAAAACAATTTACACAATTTAACACAAAAATCAACATTTTGCAAAGGGAAACTATATCTGACCTTTCATTCAACATCTAGCTATCTACAAAATGTATAAAACTATAAATGAGGCAAAAATCAAATGTAAAACAGATTGGATCCGGAAGCATTGCTCCCACTCATTTACACTACGACCATGTGAGTACATGTATATGTTGTTCCTGGAGATCATATAATTACTTAGTACTTACAATTCTACAATAAGGACCATCTCATTAGTTGTTTCAAAAGCCTCATGTAGCTGTAATATTCTGGGATGATGGAGACTATTCATCACATCTATCTCACGCTTTATCAAATCCTTGGATGCATCGTCACATTTTGTGAACTTAGCTGCCCAGGTTCTGTTTGTTAACTTTTCTACTGCTCTGTGTACTGTGCCAAATGCACCACTGAAACATAACAGATACACAATTCAAAATATGATTTATTCTTATCCAAGGATAATTCAAATTTGAATTATAATACCGCCTTATATGTAGTTAATGATTAGTTAATGAAAACACAAAAGGGTGTGTTCGATGAACCACACATTTTAATCAATTTTTTTCTCTTGTTATCCTGGTATACCTTAGTTAAAGCAATATGTCCAATTGAATATGAACTTTATTGGGTTATTATACGTAGACATCTGCAATGTCCCATTTGACATGAAACATTTTTGAAACAAAAATCACAAAATGAGGTCAAGGAAGGTCAAACAAGGTCACTTGAAAGTCCAAGTTTTAGGTCAGAGAAGTTTTGAAAGATTTAAAAGGTCACATATATGGCCTCTTACCTTCCTAACTGTTCATGGATGATGTATTTCACCAAAGGATCTTGCCGAAGGAAGTCAATGTCAACTGTTCTGTAGATATTGTGATCCCGAATCACTGCAGTAATTAAATATTTATCATATTAATATCAATACAAAATGCATTTGACAGACAAGAGAAGATGATACAGTTTAACAAGGCATTAACATGTAAATGTCACCACCTGCCATTTGTTACAGACACTAAACACCAATCGCCAAACCACCAAACAACATCCACAAAAAAGTTGGATACTATAACCAAATTTTTCAGAAATGATTCAGGCTTAACCCATCAACACAAAAATTATGTGTTTTGAAATTAACAACACATCTATTTTAGCAATAGCCAAATAAAAAACTAAAATGCTTCAAACCCATGGAGTCATATCTGTGATCTAGCTTGGGCTCCTGAGTGAGTACACTGTCTGAAGGCTGACTAGGTTCCCCCAGACCATACAAGTTCTCCGCCCTCACTCTGAACTCATACTCTACATTCTCCAATAACCTCCGTATGGTGTATTTAGTATATCGAGTCGCAGACACAAACAGCCAATCAGATGTACCAATTTCACGTTTTTCTACGACATAATTGATTATAACCGAGCCTCCATCTTGGATGGGTTCCTGCCATTTAAGAGTCACAGAATCATGGTGAACCTCAATTATTTCTGGTTTGTCTTGTGGTGGATCGGGGTGATCTGAAGAAGAAGAAGGTTCAATGCAATGTGTGATATAATATAATAAAATTGAGTGTTTAGTAAAAATTGTACATCTACAAAACAGACGGTCCTCATAACATTAGGCACATAAAGCGTTCATAACTAAAGTACTCAAATAACTTAAACTCAACAAGGTACAGAAAGATGCTTTGCAAGGTTCACTACAAGGTACTTCAAAAAATGCTCAACTATGTACTCAAAACTAGATATTCTATTCAATTATCTATTCAAGAACTCAAATATGTACTCTATTCAACTACATACTCAAATAATTAACTAAGTCTTCTTGTTCAAATGTGTATTGAAATATGCAACTTTATTCTCTTTGTACTCAAATACTTTGCTAGGTTCTCTATTCAACTATGTACAGAAATATTCAAAAAGGTACTCTTATACAAGTATCTATTGATTCTATTCAAATGCTCAATTAGATACTTTATTCAAATATTTATTCATGTACTCAACCAGGTACTCTATTTGACTATGTATTGAAATACTCAACTAGGTACTCTGTTTGACTATGTATTCATGTACTCAACCAGATACTCTATTTGACTATGTATTCATGTACTCAACCAGATACTCTATTTGACTATGTATTCATGTACTCAACCAGATACTCTATTTGACTATGTATTCAAGTACTCAACTAGGTACTCTGTTTGACTATGTATTTGTACTCAACTAGCTATTCTTATTCTATGATATACTCACCTATTACAAAAACAGAGATACTGGTTTGGTCCACACCTAGATCATTCTCTACAGACAGAGTGTACCTTCCTGCATCTCCCTTCTCCACATCAGCCACTATAAGTGCTGTATACCACTCCCTTAGCTGTATGGTGACCCTATCCCCAGACTCAACAACCTCCTGGTCCCTGCACCAGGTCACTCTAGGTCTAGGGTAGGCCTCTATAGGGACTTTTAGCTTCATTGTGTCACCACGACTGAATGTCAATGTCTTGTGGAACCTTGGGTGTAGGTTGATCCTTGGGGGAACTGAAAATATAAGTGGAACTTGAATTTTGCATTCTGTTTAATCATATCATAAGATAATATTATAATTTCAAAAAAGAATTTTGACAAGCATTACTTTTATTCTACACAGAGAAGCAACAACAAAAATAGAAATTAATATAATTTCATTATTTGATATTCTCTACTTTTTCATTTGGGTTTCATTTCCTTGTGAAATCCTTTCACAAAATAGTGTTAAAATATTCTTCATAATATCCTTTTAAATAAAAACAATTCATGATTAAAAGTTCATAAATCACCAAGTATTGGATACCTAACAATGGTTTGAAAGGTAATTTTTCCTTAAAATGTGCAAAAGTTGAGAAATATAAGTTAGAAATTGACCTTTGTCACAGAAAATCAGTTTTTAAGATTGTCTTAGAGAGTGACCAGATCAGCTTGACCTTCAATTTGTAACACATGTAATACATTTCATTCCAAATATGGAAAGTGCAAAATTAGAGCTGTCAATCAAATCTGATAAAGTGAATTCAGCTCATTGATCATGATATTGATTTTCTATAAATCTATTTGTGGTATAATTCAAAGCTGATGAAAATGTTTAAATAAAAAATAAATAGGCCCTAATATTGATGAATACAATTAAGATCGGTAGAACAATTTTAACATTGATAAAGGTTGTTATGACCTATAATTTTATACTGGTAGGTCATTATGACATACATTGCATAAACTACTATTAATTCTGGTTTCAGGAAGACTGAAATAAACCAGTTTTCCTCTAATTGTTGAAGTATTTGATCAGGGTGAACTCTAACAATGTAATTAATTAATTAGTTGATACGTTTATTGATTGATTGCTTGGGTGATTCATTGCTTTTCAGTGTCCCTGTGATAACAAATGGGTAATACATTCATCATAGCTTAATCTGGAATGAGGGGGATATCTCATAATTCTTACATGAATTTATCTCCATATAAAGATTAACCTCCTTCTCTTTGACATGCAAAACAAAAATACAGGAAAACCTGTCTTAGAAGAACACCTTTAGTACCTCTAAAATTTGTTCCACTTGTGAGGTGTTCACGTAACATTAAGTCAATTGGTCTTGGACTCTGAAAAGTGTTCCACTTACAGAGGTGTTCCGCTTCTATACGTGTTCCACTTCACAGGTTTCACTGCACATCTATATATTGCTATTCTTACCATTAACAATTAATTGTGCTGTACATGTAGCATGTCCTGCCTTGTTGCTGGCCCGGCATTCAATATCTCCCATATCCTGCTTAGTCACATCTTTCACCACTAGGTGGTGCTGACTTCCATCTTTATCAATTTGAGTTTTGCGACCGTCATAAACTTCTCGGAAACCATGGTACCATACCACGCGTGGCTCTGGAACGCCATCTATTTGGCATGTAAAACTAGCCTTGGAACCCTGCTTTACGTGCACACTGTCAAGTCTCTCAGTAAACCGAGGAGCTTCAAGTACTACATAAAGGAAAAACATGTGATGTTTGTTAAATCAAATAAAACTAAAACTAAAAGTTTATTCAACAGTTAATTTAATTTAGTGTTTTGTTTAAAGGAATGGTCACATCATGATAGAACAACTGTATGGATCAAATAATAACAAGATAGTACAAATAAAATTATAAATAACTGAATGTAACTATTATTTATAGCTACATTCCCCAAAAAGCTCTGAAGATAGATTATTCTATGAGAGAAAAGACTGAACCGGTATTATGTAAGACATTCAATCATTGTTTACTTTCATTCTAATTGATTCATTATTTCAATTAAAAGTTAAGACAATGCATGAGATCAGATTTCCCAGACAAGTCCAGAGTTCAGCTCACAATTAACCCTTGCTATCATTGTTCTTCTGCATACATATTACTATGGACTAATTTGAAGGTTTAACTGATATCCATACACAGGGAAAGCATGGTGTTAAAATAAAAGTGAAAATATTTTCTCAGCAAAATGTTTCTAGTGGACATTAAATTGTTTGATAATTCTCTTCAATAGGATAAGCAAATCACAAATTGGCAAAAATATGTAGATGTTATTTTGAGGTATTTTGAGAACTTGAAAATGATACATTTTGACACTAGCGGAAAACCAAATGCTATTAATAATAAAGGAAAGGGAAAAACTGAATAGTAGGAAGAAACATAATTTCAATAAAGTTCCTGTTCATCCATAAAATATTTCTGAAATTCATTTTCTTTTTTAACAGCAACAGAGACTGGAAAAGTATTTTATCAACATGATATAAATGGAACCAAAAATAAAAACTTAGAGCATTTTGAACTAAAGATGGTAACTTGTCAAAATCAAAATTAACGGAATCTGAATTTTTTAGATGAACAATTCATTGATTACACAACAAGAGGAAATCATATTCAAATATCCTTAAAGACAGGGACACAGATCCTCATAAACATCACACTTCCTTGAAGTAGGAAGTTGAAATTATCAGTATCCCTATACTGGCAGGATAACTATGCCACGAGGAAGTGAACACTCATGATATAAATTAGGATAGAATTCTACATTCATTCACTTGGACAAAGGAACTTTTTGGGAAGGATGCAGTTTCAATATGGGACCCTGCTGATTAAATGGTAAGTCAATTGTTTAGTTAAAGGTCCACTATCTGCAATTCTGATGCAAAATGTTTTCAATTTTGAACAATATTTAACTTGCAACATAAATAGGCTTTACTATGAACCTTCTTTTCTGTACAGATTGAACAAATTGCTATTGTAGAAACTGAACATGTTAATATTGAAAAGGATCCAAATAGGAAAATTCAATTTTGGACCTGCTGCTATTTAATAACATTGTCCTTTTAAGCAACTTATTAGAGTGTCTTATATGATTTAAATTTAAATTTAAAAATCTTTTGAGATATGTATAAATATAATTGTAATTTATGTTACACATTCTTCTTAATAAAAATCTTAAGTGCCTTGCACATACATGCACCCACTCACCTATATTGTCTTTACACATAACATACTCTGACATTGGAGATGCATCACTGAGGCCTTCTATGTTCTCAGCATACACCCTGAACTCATATTCATTCCCTTCAATCAGGTTTTCTATTGTATAGGTACTAGTTTCTGGGCCCACAACATCCACTTTAATCCAGTACATTCCTCTAAGTTCTTTCCTCTCAATGATATAGGCAGTAGGTTTAGAGGTAGTTTCATAAGTAGAGGGACTCCATTGAATGGTCACATAGTCTCGGCCAACTTCAAAAATGTTTGGCTTTCCAGGAGGAGAACAGCGTTCTGTAATTCACACATCATGCAGCTTTGAGTACATGAAAATGTATTTTTTGAAAGTAGCATTAAATCAAACTCATGCATTTCCATACCCATTTTTTGATAGCCAGTCCAGAAAAATGGGAACCTGGGAAAGATTTTGTATTTAACTCAAATATATTCATCTTCACCAAGATTTTATTTTGCTAAAAATAAAAGATAAATAAATAAAAGAAAGTGTGTGGTTGGTGTACTTAGTGTAAAATAGTTATGCCACTGACACACATATATTGCATTTTTAATGCATATTGTATCAATGTTGTAAACTTCTTAAATTCTTAACTAGGGAAAGTAACCACTTAGTAAAACAGAAATTTTGAAACAAAATTGTAGAAAGCATTTATTCACTGAAAATATAATACTATCTCCATTCCAATTGATTTGAATGATTTTCCTTAGATTTACTATTTATCATATTTTGCATCAAGAATTTAAACAAATCGTCAAGGTTGGAAACTCAAACTGATAGAACATCTGTGTTTCACAAGATATATTTGAAATAGCCATGATTCAAAATCATACTTAATATTGTAAAAATGGGTATTATTTCCCTCTCAGCATCAATTGCAATGCAGGAAGTAAAATAAGGAAAACTGTCAGAGCAATTTGCAGTTATAGAATAATTATTTACTCAACATTATCAAAAGTTATTACTCTGTAATGTGCAAAGTAAAAGTTACATATACAGTAAACTCTGTGTCAATGGAACACCTTAGGGTACCTCAAAATAGTGTTCCACTGGGAGGTGTTGCACATGCAGAGTTTCAGTTTAGTTGATGGGCAAGAAGACTTTGAAAAGTACTCCACTTATTGAGTTATTTCACTTTCAGAGTTGTTCCACTTTGCAGGTTTTACTGTACATTTATTCTTAAGGATTTAACCCCTGGAATTGTGGACTGAATCATTCCTCAAGAAGGTGTTGTTTCAAGCTTGGGACAAGGCTTGCAGTATTAAGTGCAAAGTTTAGGAAACAACGTCTGAGTACAATGAGTCAGCCACAACGCATTGAGTCTTGGCTTGAATTCCTTTTACACATACAAGGGTCGATCATAAAGTTTCTTACAGTTGGGTCTAGATTTCATAATAAGAGAAGTTGGATGCTCAAACTTTAACACAAGACAGGGTAGTTAGTTTGCTTGAAATTGGTTTATTGGTAGTGACACAGAGTCAATAATGTTTTCAATGACTGAGTTAGGTGGAGCAGCATTATTCAAAAAAAATCTGCTAAGCTGCGGTTCAAGCAAACTTACTGCCCTGTCTCGGTATGAAGTTTGAGAATCCAACTCCTCTTATTATAAAATCTAGAGCCAATGGTATGAAATTTTTTGATCGACCATTGTAGCAAAATATTTTCTGCAAGGGTCAAGTTGGCAAAGTATCAATTTCAATATGTAGACTAAAGTTGTCACCTTGACAACCATTGAACAAATGACCTTGGGTGGTTTGCTGGTCATATAATGCAGTGCAGTTATATGAAATACTGTGTTCAGATTGGCTCAAATCGGACATACCTTGCCTAGCTGTGTAAATACTGTATTAATGATTTGGGATTAAGACACTGCCTCAATATGATTAAGTCATCGCTATCTTCAAGGGGTACATCATTCAATACCAATCATCAGTACATGTATTATGTTTGATTAAGTACAGGTTTAGATGTGATACATTGGCCACTGTGCATTAAAAAGCTTAAGGCTATATAAATAGGGGATTTTTTATCAGGAAGCATGAAGGGGCACCTTGTTATTTGTATAAAAACAAATAAACAGATATCTAAGTAGAATTTCTTATTCTGATATCATATTTTGAATTAGTAAAATGGTCATGTATCTATTTTTATTCATTCACATGTAGAGGTATACGTACGTATTTGGCGTATTTTATGCATCACACTTGAACTTACAATATAACAAACAAGCCATTATTTGAATAATAAAATCAACATAACACATCATATAAAGGAAGCTGAGGTTTTTATTTTCATTAATATTAGACCAAAAGAATAGCATCTATAGGAAAGATGTAAATAATCAACCCATCACCCAGACTGAATCTAAGTGAACAATATACATTAGCAAATAACAAACTATATTTGGGTGAGAGGTAAAAAACAATTACAGATTGATAGCATGAAGTAAATTATAAGTGAGGGTCGAAAGTTGCCCCTTTTCCCTAGCTTTTACCCACTATAAAATTTCAACATTCACTCTTTTCAAACATAAGCTAAAAATGAACTGTGGCTTTCAATTCCAAAAAGGAATCCCAAAAGGGATATGAAAGGACATATTGCACATTTTATTTGAAAATATCACATTGTAATAAATAAATACCACAATATACAAAATTGGTACTGAACCATATTCAAGAAAAATAATACACTGTATATGTTGATAGCAGGTAGAGCCTTAAGGGGTCCTTTGGGATTTGTCAATAAAATGTATCTGGAGTAGAAAAGTGTAGTTAGGTGGGGGAATCGAAAAC